>JAGKQL010000031.1:794012-818053 GCA_018398635.1 Cyprinodon brontotheroides | reverse complement strand
AGGAAGACAATGAAGAGAAGCTAGTGATAGGAGAGATATGATCTCTTTTTTAATTTTCATCAGAACTCTGGCTGCAGCATTTTTGGATCAGCTGAAGGCTTTTAACTACAGTTTGTGGACTCCCTGATAGTAAAGAATTATAACAGTCCAGCCTTGAAGTAACAAATGCATGGACTAGTTTCTCAGCATCAGCCCTGGACAGGAGATTTCGTGATTTTTGCAATATTTTACATATTAAAGAGGGAAATTCGAGAAACACCAAGAGTTTTTACTTTGTTATCTGAGATCAATTTAATCCCATCCAAATGAAGTTACTTACTAATCTGCTTCTTTTTGAAAGACTCTGGTCCATATACTATAGCTTCTGTTTTGTCTGCATTCAGGAGCAGAAAGTCATCCAGGTTTTATGTCTTCAAGACGTCCATATACTATATGTAAAGGGTATTGTTCATCTGAATTTATAGACAGATATAGCTGAGTATCAGCATAACTGTGGAAGTTAGAGTATCAAGTTAGACGATCAACTTCAGCTTTTTACTCAAGTAAAATGATAAAAATATTATTTTTAAACAATTTAAAAAACGTACAAAAGTAAAAGTAATGATAAAACAATTGATAAGGGCAGATAGTTAAAAGATCATACTGGTTAGTGCATTATCCTATTAAAGGAACATTTTGATGATAACTTCCTTAGACTTAATTTTATACTTTTATAACTAATTTCAACAGTGTCAAATTTAACTTTGCATCAGCTTGAAAAACAATTTATTTTGGTATATGGCGAACAACAAGTTGGGGCAGCCATGAGTCTATTATTTTTTTTAAATACCAACAGGAAATAAGGGAAGTAAGCTTAAATAAAACAAAAATATGTAGTCTATTTTGAAAATGTAAGGAGTAGAAAGTGAAGATAATTGCAAAGAATGTAGAAGTAAAACGTTTTCTAAAAATAATTTCTCCAGTAAAGTATAGCAAGCCACAATTTCTACCTGAGGAAACCAAGTATTTGTACTTTGTTACTTGACAGCTCTGCACTGTAAGAGGTAAAAACTTTTTCAAAGTAGCTTGAAAAGATCAGTTTAGACAACTGGGTGTGAGGTTTCCCAGGTACTACAGCTGACTGGACGTCTAAATGTGCAGGGAAATTAGTTGCTTTTAAAAAGCAACGTGTACCCATGGCTACGGACAGATGTTTATAGTTGCTGGTGTGTAAAGGCAAGTGTTGGGTGGTAGACATTTCTGCCCTTGCTCAGGCCCATGTTCTGCATTCCATCCAAAGGTGTGACTCTGACAGGTGTGTCTGGCTGCCACCCGAGTTTTTCTACCTGCAGAAGACACATCTGATGCTGGAATGACAGGTTTGTCACACTTTGAGCTTTTCACGCATTGTTTTACAGGGTGGTGCCGTCAATAAACAAAGGAGTGACTGAGCTGGAGTTTTGTGTTTTAAAGTTTCATGACGGGTTCTGAAAGCTTATTTTTTCTTCAAAAAAAAATCTAATGTAACTCTAGTTTCATTACATTTTTTTGACTCTGGCACCCCTTCTGGACTGTTCCCCCTGCTGCCCTCTGGAAAGAGACTTGGAAGCATCCGATGCAGGTCAAGCAGATTCCAGAACAGTTTCTAACCCACTGCCATTAGACTGCAAAATGTTATGTAAAATGAATTATAAAGAAAACCCAAAACAAAACAAACAAAAAAAACTGAATGTTGGAACTGTAACTATACAGTCATTATTTTACATCACTTTTTTATCACAATGTTTTTATCACTGCTATTTACCTTTATCAAAGCTGCACTTTAAAAAATGAAATAGTCTAGAGAGCTGTACTTAACCAAATTTCTTTTTGTCTACACTTGTGAGTACAAAATGACAAAATAAAATCTGTCTTAAGTTTAGGTCTTCTGTCCTGGTTAGGGTGAAACTGCAGCTGCCAAAAAAGAACTCAGAATTCACAAACTTCATCATGTTTTATTAGATGTAAGCACAGATGGACAAAGATTAGAGCAGAAGTAAAATGAAAATGGCCATTATTGATGTTTTTTTTTTTTTATCTGCCTCTAAATTAGTAGAAACAGAGTTTAGAGATGGTTCCTGTGAAGGTAGCATCAGACTCATTGCTGTATTTAATAAACTAAACTTGTATCTCTGGCTATCAGTTTAAAATGGTTCTCCTGTTGGAAGGTGAGCCCCCAGCCCAACCCTTTTTTTCTTAAGCTTCTAACAGGTTTTTATGAAGGACTGCCCTGGATCTAGCTCTATCCATCTTCACACTCACTCTAACCAACTTCTATCTTACTGCTGATAGTTATGCTGCCATAGGCTCAGACTTGTGGAGGACATAGGGACCCCTTTTTCATTATTCTGCTTCTTTCTATCTCTAATCTCCCACTCTGCAGAATCTGTTACTTCAATCTCTAACGTTCTGCTCTCTCTGCTTTTTCTTGTAGTAGCTTCATCTGGTCTGTTCCTGTTTGGCTGTGACTCCATCCTGGAGAGAAATATCAGCTGTGAGGCTGCCATCAACAACTTTGTTCATAGAAGTTGGAGATCAGCCTGTTTTTCAGTGTATAGTCCTCTCTCTTCAGGGCTTGTCTGCCTGGTTGTGTGTTTCCTGGATGTGGTCAACTTACAGTTGCTTTTGTATCTATGCTTTTTCTATGTCTGCTTCTGTCTTCTTTGTAACCCCAGTCGGCCTCAGCAGATGGCTGCTCACACTGAGCCTGGTTCTGCTGGAGTGTTTCTTCCCGTTAAAAGGGAGTTTTCTCCTTCCACTGTCACTTCAAGCTGCTTGGTGTGAGGGATTGTATTTTGAGTCACCGAGTCGATGCAATCAACTGGTTTTCCTTTGATTGAAAAACTGAATCAATCTGACTGGATGATCTGGTTGAGAACTGTAAAGCCATGAGATGACGCGCTTTGAATGGGATAGAAATAAAACTGAATTTAATAGAACCGAGTAGATATCTGTAGAGCAGGGCTTCCAGAGTGATGTGTAGTGTTAATTCTCTGATAGACATTTCCATGTCAACAGATTTTCCCAGCCAGGCTGTAAATCTGCAACTCTATCAACCTCCAGGTTGTTATAATTGTTGAATATCTTAACTAAGACTAAATCCTACATGTAGGACAATAAAAAATATGACATTGTCTGATCAAAATGACTTTATCTTGGACTTCCTTAGGTGTATTTATAAAGAGTACCAGTTAAGATGAGTTAGAGCTCCCTCAGCCACTTTTTTCCTCTAGAGTTATGTCCGGGTGGAGGGCGTATGCAGATACAACCTTTAAACAGTGGGAGTGGCCCACCATTCAGGTTTTAAACACTTTAGTACTATGAGATATGCATTTGGCATTTTCGCATTGACACACACACATCCGTGCAGACATTCCTGAGAGAAAATTCTGAAAAACTACGCCCTGCCTTTTGCTGCTCAGCATTTTTGAAATTCTGTGCAAGTAACCAGGTAACCCCACCTTGAATCTTTCGAAACCAAAGTAACCCATGAAGGAATGTTACTCCCATGGAGGTCAGGGGGAAAAAATGTACTTATGTACTTATTAACTTATCTGTATGAATCTAAACTCTGCTGGAGGAAGAGTCTGCATATCAAGTTGCAGCTGAGGAACCAACTAACTAGAAAAAAATGATCAGATCTGCATTCAAGTCAAACTCCACCCTTAGAAATATTCCTCTGAACACCACAACAAGCCCTTGAAAAAAAAGAGCCATTGTACGAACTTTGCCTTTGGTATCTTATCTGGGAACGGTCAAACTCTTTTTCTATATGATAAAAAAATTACGGTTTTATTTGTAATGATGATGTTGCTGAAATTAAAGGTTTTTTTTTTTGTATATTTCAAGCTTTTCTTAAGAATCTAGGAGGTGTCTTGCATGCTTCCACCTTTGTGTTGGACTAAAGTGATAATATTTATATGTGTAAAGGTTAATCTGGATGAAAATGTTGTTGAATTCTATATATGATCAAATCAACCTGTTCTGCTTTCCTTGTTGGATGGATTTCTGCATGCAGCTGTGGACACTGGTAGTTGTCATGGTTTTTGTTCTGTTTAAGTTTTATCTTTGAGCTTTCATAGATTTTTTTTTTCTTTCCATTTTGTGGTTCTAGTTATAATTGATTGTATTTGAGTTCTTTGGTATTTCTTGTGCCCTGCGATGGACTGGCGACCTGTCCAGGGTGGACAGGTCCCCAGGACTTGACAGGACTTGTTTGCCCTCTTGTGTCAGTCTCTTTTCCCTCTCGCCCTTCTAGACTCCTCTGTTCACACCTGCTCCCAGTCAGCTGATTAGCCTGGTCTTTGTTTCTCTCTCCCATATATGCTCCAACTGCTCAGTCACTGTGGCTGGTTTGCTGTCATTTCTTTGCACTCTTGTTGTGAGTGTTCCCAGTTTTCAGTATTTTTGGATTTTGTCGATTGTCTTTTTGTTATTAAAGAAGAAAACAACTTCAGCTTCAGTCTCTGCATTTGGGTGTTCTTCAACCCTCCACCCAACCTGACAGTAGTGTCTTATTTATGATGCCATATGGGGTTTAATTTCCCCTTATGTCTTTTTCGTTATTGTTAGGAAATTTAAATAGGTTAATTTCTGCGTTCAACTGAATCTATTTTATTGACGTTGTTACTGATTATGGCATAAAATCCTTCCTGAATAACTGAAATTTAGTTCAGGCGTACCTGTTGTCTGTGTATTGAAGGCCATTCTAAATTAGCTTATTAAGAAGCTTTTAGTTTGTAAATATTTTGACAAATTTTCTTTTATTTTTGTGCTGCATGTCTCTCCCCCTCTCTCATAACCTTTTTCCTGTCAGCCTACTGTCAAAAAAATGAGCCACTAGTGCCGGGAAAAAAAAAATCTCTGTGCTGCTGCTGTTCTTGCTTATTAATCTAAGTTATATTTACCCTGCTAAAAATAAAGGTTGTGTAGATTCATATCGATAAAGACAATATATCTCACTTTCTATTCAGACGTGCTATTACTAGCGGTTCAATTGTAACCGAGGAGCACGTTCTCATCCAAAGCAATTAACTTTGTTGTACATTTTGTCAGTTCAAACTAAAAGCTTCTTGTGAACCTCTTTGTAAATTTCATTACAGAATAATAATAATATGTGAACCATGTTGGTATGACATAAAAAAAAATCCTGACACTATACACAGAAGTCTAGGTCTGCAACAGGAAACAATAAGAAGATTGAGAATCACAATTCTTTTTTTGTACAGGACCTGGTAACCTATTAAATGGTGACATTATACGTCAGCTTCTAATTAATTCAGTAGCCTTTAGGTTAAAACTGTTTTACAAACAAAACAGATGTTCTTTTTATTATATCCACAGTGAGGAGTTAATACTTGGATGCTGTATCTTTACTTTGCAGGGATGTTATCAGAAGAATTGTGGTAAAGGTTCCCTCTACAGTTAGGCATTGAAGACGAAAAATGTTCTTGCAACAGCACACACATATAAAGTCTGCTCTCCTGCTGTAAGACTTGAATCACATCAGTGTGTAGTTGGTGTAAGAGTTTGCATGTGTGCAACAGCAAAGCTCCCAAACTCCAGCAAAGCCCCTCTTGACAGGAAACTGCTGCTCTGTCTGTCGGGACAGCTAAGCTCTGCAGAGCTGTCTCCGGTCCCATTGATGGGCAAACACACATTCAGCAGTGAAGGAATTATAAAGCTGATCTTTGCCAACATTTTACGTCAACTTGATCAATCCCTCTTGCAAAGTGTGCAGGCAAGGCTCTCATGTAAAGAGAGAGGCAGTGACCAAACCTTAACGGCTTTATCTGAGCAGATGGACACTGACTCTCTTTGCTGTGATGCAGTTGTGTTGGATTTACTGCAAAGTGACAGGAACAATCTGTTCCAGTCAAGCTCAAAATTTGAAGCGGCTCCAAGGCCTATTGCTTCACTAAAGCCTGAAGTTTTAAAATGTAAAATGAAATGAGAATACAAGCAACAACAATATGATATTTGTGATATTTCATTTCTCTTCCTTACAGTAGCAGCCATTCAAAATGGCCCTTCCCAGTCAAGCGCCGGCCGAATGTCAGCCCACTTCAGGGGCGGAGCTAGATGGGGGGCCAGGGGGGGGCCATGGCCACCCTTACCCAATCACCCCACACCTGTGGCCACCCCTACCATATGTATTAGAAATTACTTGACAACAAAAACACTGTGGTTAATTACGCACATCAACATAACAACATTAGAGATGGTTAGTACAGAATTCAAGCTCTTTCAGAACTAGATTTTGTGTTATATGCCATAAATAGAAAATGATGTGACTCTGCGAGTCATCTAAGAGTCTTCATTGAAATCACAGACACTGTAAATAATTATTTTTAATAAAAAAACGATTAAATTATCAATTGATGTAGATATTAGTACTTGTAAATATCAATTTTATGTAGAATGATATTGATAAAAGTAGGTAAGTGATGACAATGGAAAAGATATTTGCTCCAGAACATAAACCTGAAAGAATTTTATCCAATATCCTGTTTATCTAGACGGATGTTTAAATTTATGCATCTGTTTGTTCGCCAAGGCTATAGTTTGTCTTTATTTAGAAATATGGACGTTGTGCTTGTTCCTGTTCGAATAGTTTAGATTGATCCAGAGGTTCTGTTGCATATCCACTTTTGGCCCCCCCTTAGTATACATTGATTATTGCCTGGCCACCCTTATAAAAAATGTTCTGGCTACGCCTCTGGCCCACTTCCCTCCAACTCCCAGCGAAATCCCCTCCAACTTCCAGGCACTGCAGTGACCCCCCTCTTGCATATTTGTTTTACTCTGACTCCACCCTGTCACTGAATTACGGGGTCAGACCAGGAGATGACACTTCACATTAGATCTTAATGTCTACTATTGTAAGTCAGTGTGTTGTGCAACCACTATTACAGCAGCAATCTTTTGGGATACCACTCCGTCGCTCTGGCCCGATACTGATGGTTGTTGTCCTACTGTATAACTGAAGGCCCTAAGATGTCAGCCCTGTTTGAAACTTAACTGGAACTTTTTTCCTGACCTGGCTGCTGGGTTCGTTGGTTTTGATGATGCTATTTGTTCTCTAATGTTCTCTAAAAACTTCTGAGGACTGAAAAAGAACAGCAGCAGCAGCAATACTTTGATTTGATCCCAGCTGCTTGCTTTGTAATTTATTAAGGGTTGTTACAGTAAAGGGGGAAGATAAGACACATACTTTTTAGATTTTATTTCTTGATATTTTTTCTCTCCCCTTCAGGATTATGTGTTTCTGTTTGTTGGCCTTTTAAAGATTCACTTCATGAATTTCTTTTCAATAAAATGAATTATCTTGAAAACATTGAAAATGTTTTAAGGGCTTGAACTGCTGCAATTTAAAACCAGGCTTTGATAAAAAATAAATAAATAAATAAATAAAAATCCTATGTGCCTCTTTCAAATGTTTTGTTTTGTTTTTTTCTACAGAGAAGTGATCATTTCTGCTTTTTCTATGAATAACTTTTTTTGTGATTAACACAGTCATGTTACAGACCTGATGCTTCTTAAGCTAATTCATTTTGGGGAGAGGTGAGCTAGTGGTTTATAACAATGAGCTTAGGTCCCGGATGTTCTGAGTTCAAATCCCAACACTGAATAATACCCCAGACTGCTCCCTGGGTAAAATGCAGAGATTAATTTCTCCAGATCAATAAGGTTAAATCAAATAAAATATTTTCAATACATTCAAACAAATCCCATAGATTATTAGAGATTGGCATCAGCCCCAAAAGGACCCTGACAGATAAGTGGGAGAAAATGGATGAATGGATAGATATACACATGAAGATGTTTCTTTGAAACAAGAAAAAAAATATTTTCCAAGTTTAATTTCTTAACTTTTTTACCCCTGTATGTAGTTAACAAGTGTAAGATTGGAAGGGCTGTTTCTCAATCTGTCCACAGGAGGGTGCCATGGTATCACCGACTGCTATGTTAAGGTGCGCTTCAACAGGACTGAAGTTCATGGATTTACAAGCATATATCAGTCATATTGTAATATGCTTATAAATGCATAAATAGATTTATTTAATAATGCCAATAAGATCATGTACAAATATATTGGCCAACCATGTCTAACCCGGAAGCTGAAATATTAGTTTGTTGTTTGTCCTGTTGTCTTTCTGTAGTGTTAACTGGTCACTCATTTAAAATCTATTTTGCCTGAAGTTTTCTAAAATATGTTACACCATTATAAAACTTTCTTTTGGAGTTAGTCATCTAGATGTAAAAAAGAAAAAAGAAAAGTTGGTCTTCATTTTTGCTTCTATTAACAGTGAAACTGTGCCATGGATTCAAATTAAAATAAAAGGGCTGTCTAAATAAGAGTATTTAGAGAGATTAAAAGATGGATCATTGCTCCTCCATGTCAAAAGGAGCCAGCTGGAGGAGTGCTCCGGCATCTGTTCCTGATGCCTCCTGATGTCTCCCTCAGGAGGTGTTCCAGGCATGTCCTATTGGGAGGAGGCCTTGTGGGCGGCCTCCAGGACACGCCTGGAGGGACTAAGGCTCCTGTGCCTGGGCCTGGTGTCAGTTCTCAGGGTCCTCCTCCTAGAGCAGCTGGGAGGAAGTGTGTTTGGATCGGGAAGTCTAGGCATCTCTGCTTAGACTGCTGCCTCCGCCCAGATAAGGCAGAAGAAAATGGATAAAAGGGGCTGTCTCTCCTCCTCCCTAGGTGGTGGTCGGATTTCCTGGGTTGGCCCCTCCTGGGCGCCTTTGCTCCTGGGATCCCTTTGGGCATCTGGGGTTTTTGGTTCCCCGGCACCTGCCTAGGTTCTCTGGAGGGGCGCGTCTTCGGCTCTTGACAACCACTATTGAGCATTTTTCCTTTGGACAAGTGCACTTCTCACAAACAGCTACAGGTGCTTGGTTCCTAGGTACTTAGAGACTCACTTCCATACAGAAAGTCCATATTCTTATCTTCAGCTACAACAGTATACATGGGGCAACAGTGGCGTTGGATGTAGAGTTTGCCCTGAAATCGGCGCGATTGATGGTTCAAGCCCCGACTCCCGAATTCGATTTTCAGTGTCAAGTAGTGTCTTTGGGCAAGAGGACTTCACCTCTATTGTCTACTAACAAGTGTAAGCAATTCAGTGTAATGGCAGCCCTCGGCTTCTGTCAAAGTGAGCCCAGGGCAGCTCATGGCTCACAGCCGTAGCTTGCCACCATCAGTGTGTGAGAGTGTGTGAAATGGGTGAATAAATGTAGTGTAAAGCGCTTTGGTCAAGTCTCCTAACTTGAATAAAAGGCGCTATATAAGTACATGCCATTTACCATGTCAGATTAAATAATACTACTTAATACAGCGATAGTATCAAGGTGTTATTTTATTGTATCTATTATACTATATCCGGATTGTGCTGCTCTTTTTACATCTCTTTGGTAAGTGATTTAGACTGAGCTAGACTTTAAGATTCAAGATTTTATCTTCTTTGATCTTTCTTTTTTTCTGTTTTTGTTTCCTGTTCCACGATACACTGCAGGGCCCATAAAATCTAGTAATATTCCCCTGCATGAATTATAATAAAAAGCAAGCAGATTTATGGTGATAGCCCTGCTCCACTTGTGAAAGCAAAATCTGTTGGGCTCTTTTTGGCATCAAGATAATTATTATTATTGCCACATTGCAGACGGACACACACAGTTGAAGAAAAATATAAAAGGGCTGGCTTGGGATAAGTGTAATGGAAAAAGTGATGGATGGATGAAGGGTTTAAACTGATAAAAAATGCGGGTTAAAACTCACGTGTTGCACCCAAACAGCTTTGACCGTGTATATATAATCGATGATCCAGAGAAAAAGGAAATTCAGTGGCACCTTAAGCCCTTATAAATTAAAAATAAAGTCCTTTTGATATATTTATCACATTTATGAATGAGGCCAGAACCCAAAATTACTACTATGAAAATACAGTAAAGATCGGAGTAAAAAGATTTTATTTGAAAATAGTTACAAATTTGTTTCTGTCAGTGAACTAGGAGCCCTCGAAAGTGGTCCCGGAACATACAAAAAGAAGATGAGTCTGACTGGAGAAGATTCTAAAAATTATATAAAAAACAAAGTTGAATTACTGAAATTCAGCTCCAGCAGGGCGGGGTCCAATTAGAGGTAGGGAACCTTGAGGTCTTGGGGAGTGGGGGTTAAAGAGAGCAGATGTACAGACATCCACAATCCAGTTTGAAATCTTTTTCCAGTCCAGGGTCATTCACAAATGATCACTCAGGCAGAGGATTTTCAAAAACCCAATGGGCTTAATCAGTGTCAGAGTTTTGCAAGGTTCAGAATCAGTCAGAAAGAATACAACTAACTCAAAGGTAAGGTCAGGACTTTGGCAGTGGTCAAAGACAGGTAGGGTATAATACTTGGCTCGAAGAGTACAGAAACAAGTCATCAGCATTTCAAAATAACTGCCAACTTGCCATGGTTTGGCAAGCAGAAGAATTCTCCAAAGACTCAAATCTCGATATAATACCACAATCTATGAAACACAATTATTAAAATGTGTTTGATAACTGAGTTGATTCCACCAGATGAAAAGGAGTCGATGTAAAAGAAAGATGACGTTCTAAGTCATACATTTGCAAGTTATAAATCTTGTGGTTTTAATAACCTCACTTTACATATGTACACACATGGACAAAATTCCCTGGTTCCACTGATTTAATAATAGAACAACCCACAAGTGTCCCAAAAATAACTTGAATCTGACAAAAGTTATAAATAAAGTTTCTATGAAAATGAACAAATGAAATTCAAACAGGCCTGGATAAAAATTATGGTATCCTTAACTTAATATTTTGTTGTCCAACAGTTAGATGCAATAACTTCAATATAACAATTCCTGTAGCTGTCAGTAAGAGTTTTGCTCCTCTCAGCAGGTATTCTGCTCCACTCTTCAAACTGCTCCACATCTCTTAGGGTTGAAGGCTGCCTTTTCCAGAAGGCCTGTTTCCTTCCAAAGATGCTCAGAAGGATTTAGGTTGGCGGAAGTACAGCTGAAAGGGTGTTGGTGGTATTCCCCATACTCATTCATTCTCTGGGAATCTGGTGAACCTAGGAACGCCAACAGCTTTGGTTGGCTTGCTAACGTGGGAAAAAAAAATCTGCCATGATAAAAGCATGGTTTCCATGGTGAAACCAATGATCAGCAGACTCAATGGCTGTACTCAAACATCCACCCTAACCCCTAAAGCCCTCAATCACTATATAGAAAGCAGGGACTTCATAGAGGGCTTTATAGTGACCATAGTTAACTGACCGTTCTGACAAATCATCACTACTTATCACTCTACAGTGGTCAAATAATTCCACTTCCCCACATGGTGCCTGAACCATCTTTGTTCTTTTTTGCCACCACAACAAATCCAATCCCATGATACTTTGTAAGGATAACTCTTGCTAAGCATTCTGGGATATATCTGTTAATGTAGTGACCACTGATGATCATTACTTTTCAAGGTGCATTGTGGGAAATTTGTGGGGAGTCTACTATTTTTTTCATCGACTAGACATTGAGAGACTCATCTTAAATGGCCTAATATAGTGATTAGGGCGGACGTTTGGACACAGCCCAAGACGTAGGAGGCTTCAACGCCAACTGGGCAAATTCAACTGCCGTTGAAAATGCTTTTGCTGGCTAGACAAATATTAAACAAAAGCAGACATATCTGGTGAAATTTTCACAAGCTTTGCATTTGCTGTAAATTCACCCTTAGAATTGCATCCATTTTATGACTTCAATACAGGTCCCGAATTTTGCTGTCTTTGGAGAAAGGAAAAAAAAAACATTTTTGCAGTTTTCACTACTCTCCTCACTTTCTTCCAATCTGATGAGTTGCAGCCTCCACACCTCACAGTGAGACAGCTGGTCAGAACGCTCTCTATTGGGCTTCTATAGATTGTTGTGAGGATGGGTGGGGGCAGGTGGGCTCTACTCATCCTCAGGAGGAAGTACAAGCGCTTCTGGGCCATTTTGACCAGTGAGGTGGTGTTTACAGTCCAGGTGAGGGTGTCTGTGATGTGCACCCTCAGGAATTTGGTGCTGCTGACCACCTCTACAGCTGAGCTGTTGATGAGCAGTGGAGCGGAGCGTGGTTAGGCCGGTTCTTCCTGAAGTCGACGATGATCTCCTTGGTCTTCTCCACATTCAGGATCAGGTTTTTATCTCTACACCAGAAAACCAGCTGCTCCATCTCCACTCTGTAGTCCAGGTCGTTGTCTTCTCTTATGAGGTCCACCAACATGGTGTCATCTGAAAACTTCACAATCTGATTGGTGGTGAACCTGGGGACGCAGTCATGTGTCTGTGCTTAGGTTGATGGCATAAGAGGTGTTCTGTCTGTCCCTGACTGACTGAGGTCTGTTAGTGAGGAAGTCTAGCAGCCAGTTGCAGATGTGTGTATTAAAGCCAAGCTGTTCCAGTTTGCGTATCGGATCCTGTGGGATGGTTGTGTTGAAAGCTGAACTGAAGTCCAGGAACAGCATCAGCAACAACCTATTAGGCTTAGGTTAAGAGCAGAGGAGAAGGCTCTGAATGCATCTTTAATGTTGAGTAGGCTAAATCCAGAGTGTTCTGTCCCCAGGTTGCAAAGTCCACATGTTGGTAAAAATAAGGGAGCACAGTCTTCACGTTAGCCTAGCTAAAATCCCTAGAAATGATGAAAATGTCCTCTGTGTGTACAAATTGAAGCTCAGAAATATAGAATCTTCATGGCCTCTTTGTTGTATTAGCGCTGGGGGGAACATAAACAGCAGTGATGCTAACAACAGCGAACTCTTTGGGGTGATAGAACGGTCTCCAGTTAACAGTTAGAAACTCGATGTCGGGAGAACAGAAGTTGGCAGCATGTTGTTTATCTAAACACAAAGCCTCCCTCCTCTAGTCTTAAGTTTGTTGTTACTATTGGTATGGTATAATGTTAGTCCCTGCAGGCTAACAGCATTGTCTGGTATCGATGAATCAAGCCAAGACTCAGTCAGGTTGATGGCGCAGCAGTTACTAATCACCTTTCAAGTAAAAGTAAAAGATTATCCATTTTGTTATCCAGTGAGCGAACATTGGCAAGCAGGATTGATTGGACCGGTGGTCTGTGGGAATTTCTTCTTAGCTTCGCCATTAGCCCGCCTCTGGCTGAACCTCTCCATGAGCCCGCTGCTCTGTTCTCATCCGTCCAAAGCACTCCTGAGCTTTTTAAATGGTCGTGAGTGGCTGTTTTTCTGAGTGCAGAAAAAATACTTTGTGACCGTAGCTCTAAGCAGGCACTGGCGGTCGTAGAAGCGGGATCTATGCCTGGTTTGTAGCGTTCTAAGCATTATATTTTGTGGAACTGACGAGGACCTGCAGGTTTCGCAATGAACAAATGTACATAAAGGTAATGTACTGTAAGTTTCATTATGTAATCAATTCGTGTTAGAAGGGAAATGAATTTATTTTTAAGGATTGTTTTTTTTTTTATATTCTTTTACAGCTTGCTCATTAAATAGTAACTTTGACCTAACTTAATACTTCATTGCTCTAATACATTTTTAAGGCTGTAAAACTGAATATGTTTCTTTTCTTTCTTGTAATTAAAAAAGTAAGGACCTGGTGTATAATATAAAGTTACAAAAAGAGCTTGAGGGTTCTGTGCAGTATCTTTGCTAGTCCTAGAACTGCACTTTTCCGGACCGAGATGTCTGATGTATTTCTAGCGACCTGCTGTAAACACCCCTTAGGTTTGGAGGTCACTGTCCTGAGTGCCCTAATGACCACAGGTACCACTGATGCCTTGATCTTCCATGTTTTCTCCTCTTTTCTCTGAGCCCCTGGTATTTCTGTAGTTTCTCATGTTCCTTTTTCTTGATGTTGCAGTCACTTGGTATTGCTATGTCAACCACAATGGTTTTTCTCTGCTTTTTGTCCACAACCACAATGTAATGGTTGGTTTGCCATTACCATTCGGTCCATCAATTTAATTCAGTTCAATTAAACAAATGAAAAGAGCCCTGTTTTGTGTCTTTATTATTCAATCAAAAAAGAAGTTGCTTCTTGCTGTTTGGGACAAAATAATCAATAAAAAACTAACTTCATTGAAAAGATAATTGTTTTCAATTATAGAAAATATTTTAAATGCAAATAAAATATTTGAAACCAAAAAATTGCATTTGAACACTTTTTTTTACTGGTGCAAATGTGCTCTTTGGTTAAGCCAGCATGGAGAGAAAGACAGCTAGGTCTGATTTAAAACACTTTTTAGAAAAGGCAAATATGAATGAACAATCTGGGATCCACATGGAAAATAATAGAATATAGTCAAAATTTTTCTAGATGTTTGTTAATCTGCATTGTTGCTCATAAATAAAACGCAGTTTTGAAAAATAGTTTTTATATATTAGAAAAAAATATAATGCTGACCATAATAGATTTGTGACATGATATTGGACCATGCAAAAAGTAGATTTACCTTCACTAAACACTCAGAAGGGCAGGTATGTACAAAATGTAAACTGTTCATGAAATTATGTTTTTGTTTTTTGTTGTTGGCATTCATATAAATATACTGGTGTGATAACTTGGTATAGGTTTGGCTGGTATTTGGCGTCTATTTTTGAATTTATAGCACCCCAACAGAAAACTCCACCTGCCGCACTGGCTGGGTGGAAAATAGATAAACCTGAACATGTATGTGTAGTTTATTTTTCACTTTTACGAATGCACATGTCAAGTTTTCAGTTTTTTAAGTATTCGATGAATTAGAACTACTGCGATACAATCGCAGTAGTTCTAATCCACACATGGTGCACAAATTATTGTACTGCCTGCACGCTCTCATTAGCATTAAAAAAAACACCACCTCGCAAGGAGTCTAAAATCGAGGGATAATTTATCCGACTTCGCAAGCATCTGTGAACCCACGATCTATATCAGCCGAGACTTGGGATGTCTGAGTATATGATCACATATCACACTCCTACACTCTGTACTTGTACTCGTCGTCTCGTCGTCTCCCCCTTTATCCGGAACCGGGTCGCGGGGTCAGCAGACTTAAGCAGAGACTCCCAGACTTCCCTCTCCGCGAGACACCTCCCTCCAGCTCCCTCTGTTGGGGAAGCCCTAGGCGCTCAAGGCCAGTCGAGGAGCATGGTATCTCCGAGGTATTGTCTAGATTGTCCCCTGGGCCTCCCAGTGGGGCGTGCCTGGAACACCTCCCGAAGGAAGGCGTCCAGGGGGCATCCGGGCACAAGATGTCTGAGCCACCTCAACTGACTCCTCTGGAGTGTGGAGAGGGAGAACCTGCTCTAAAGCCTCTCCCGAGCGGCCAGAGCTCTCACCCTATCTCTGGGAGGCCCAGCCACCTGCTGGCGGGGCTCATTTCCGGCAGCGCGGCTTGTAATGCGGGGATCTGGATTCGTTAACCCGGTCATGATCCAGAATTTCATGACCATAGGTGAGGGGTAGAAGCGTGGGCCGTAAAATTGATAGCTTTTGCCATTACGTTTCAGCTCTCTCTTCACCCACGACGAACCCGGTTGCAGCATCGCGTGTGCAGCAAACGCGCAGAATCCGTCTATCGATCTCCCGCTCCCTTCTTCCCTCACTCGTGAACAGGACCCCAAGATACTTGAACTCCTCCACTTGAGGCAGGGACTCTCCTCCAACCTGAAGGGGACAACCCACCTTTTTCCGGTCGAGAACCATGGCCTCGGACTTGGAGGAGCTGATTCTCATCCTGGCCGCTTCACACTCGGCTGCGAACCGCCCCAGCGCACGCTGTAGGTCTTGGCAGGAGGGAGCCAGCAGAACTACGTCATCCACAAAAAGCAGGGACGAGATCCGCTGTTCCCCAAACCAGACCCCCTCCGGTCCTTGGCTGCATCTAGAAATCCTGTCCATAAAAGTTATGAACAGGACGGATGACAGAGGGCAGCCCTGTCGGAGTCCAACAGGGTAACACTCTGTATTACCTATATTTCCAAGTCGTAGTGTGAAAAATAAAATACTCAAATACATTGTTCTTTTAAGATCTTTATTGCGGTTTGGAACATATGAGTGGATTTTTTACCAACCGTCTTACCACTCTCTTTGACAACTTGTATGACAGATACTTGGTTTATTTAGAGGTCCAGTGCATTATTTATAATTCTTAAGGTGTTGCTTTGTATTTTATGTAACCAGAACATGTATTTTTACAATAATGTATTTATTTGAGCATATATTGATTTAATTTTCTTGGTATAAAAAAATGCACATGCTGTCAGGCACAATGCTAATGTTACCCACCGTTGGAAATCCCTTAATCACCCCTTGGCCACCCCAGTAAAAATGTTGTAGAACCATCAAAGACAGGATGTAATCAACTGGCTTTACTTGGCAGTAACTTTTAACCAATCTAACTGTATTGTCTCTGTAAAGTGGCTTGAGATATATCATGCTGCTATAGGCTTATACTGGTTGAGGGCATAGGGACCCCTTTTTCATCATTCTGCTTCATTCTATCTCTATTCTCCCACTCTGCAGC
This sequence comes from Cyprinodon brontotheroides, assembly GCA_018398635.1. NCBI lineage: Eukaryota > Metazoa > Chordata > Actinopteri > Cyprinodontiformes > Cyprinodontidae > Cyprinodon > Cyprinodon brontotheroides. Next base: position 801,502 of record JAGKQL010000031.1, on the reverse strand, counting down.
ATTTGTTAGTTCAATCTCTAACACTATGCTAACACTATGATTCCATCCTGGAGAGAAATATAAGCATTGCCGCTGCCATCAACACCTTTGTTTATAGATGTTGGATATTGGAAATCGGCCTGTTTTTCAGTGTAGTCCTGTTTCTATGACTGTGACTGGCTGGATGTGCTCTCTTCATTCTCTGACATGGGAGCTGGCCCGGAGCTCGTCTGCCTGGCTGTATGTTTCCTGGACGTAGACACCAGTGGAGCTGTTTTACAGTTTCCTTTTGTATCTCTGCTTCTTTTTCTGTCTCTGCTTCTGTCTTTTGGAACCCCAGTTGGCCTCTGCATATGGCCGCTCACACTGAGCCTGGTTCTGCTGGAGGTTTCTTCCGTTTAAAAAGGAGTTTTTCCTCTCCACTGTCGCTACAAGCTGTTAGGGTTTGGTTGAGGTTTGAGGACCCAAATGCAGAGGCAGGGAGGTAGAGGTGAGTTTTTGTAGATTTCATGAAATGTTCACAAACAACTGAAACAGGAATCCAAAAATCCAACATTAAAAATGTAAAACAAACCAGAACCATGGAGAGATGAAGGGAAAACAATCACGAGGAGCCAGGGTAAGATGAGGTAAGACGAGGAACCAGCACTGAGGAACTGCACAAGGAGAGTATTTATGGGAGACTGAACAAAGAGGAATAACGAGCTGATTGGGAGCAGGTGTGAACAGAGCAGACTGGAAAGGAGATAGGGAAAAGGAGACCAACACAAGAGGGCAACAGTGGGCAACAAATAAAAACCTCAAAACTGAAATATAACCAGACAAAATAACAAAATAGGAATTAAACCAATAAAACTAGAAAACATGGAGCAAAGTAAAACTGAATACTCAAAAGAAAACATAACAGAACCAACACTGTGACACAAGCTTGCTTAGCATGAGGGATTGCCTTCGAGTCAATGAGTCGATGCAATCAGCTGGTTTTCCTAAGATAGACAACTTTGAATAAATTTCACTGGAGGATCAGGTTGAGTTGAAAAGTGCCTTGAGATGACATGTGTTGTGAATTAGCACTATATAAATAAATTTAATTGAAATAGTGGCACTATATGAATAAACTGCATTCAATTAAATAAACAATAAGAACATAAAACATGACTGTATGGCAGGGGTCTCCAACCCTGGTCCTGCATGTTTTATATGCATCCCTGCTCCAACACATCTAAATCAAATGGTTAGATGATAAGTTGTACCATGGAGAACATGACTCAGATAATTTAGCCATTTCTTTTAGGTATGCTGATCAGGGACTTATCTAAATCTTGCAGGATGCTGACTCTCAGATCACACTTTTCCTATCTAGATAAAGGAGCATGGTTTATGGTTGTAGGCTCACCTGTTAATAAAGTTGGAATAGTTTCCATTTCAGCTGAAACATGTCTGTTTATTGTAGGGTGACCAGGCGTCCCGATTTCCGGGGACTGTCCCATTTTGGACCTACGGCTAAAACGTCCCGGAAATGTCGATTTTACGAGAAAATGTTGGCGTGTAGACTGTTATGCAGTAGAGAGCTGTTGCAGCGCAAAACCTGCGTGTCCCACAGTAACTGTAGTTCTGCTACTGATGAAAGCAATAAGATAAGGAACAGAAGCGCGCGCCACTAGAAAGAACGTAATGATCGCGCACGGATGTCAGCGCCATTAAAACACAAAGAAGAAGAAAGAAGCATCACAATTAAACAGAAGAAAAGAAGAAGAAGTGGAAGTTAGTTTTTACAACCTAATGGCAACTGATGATGGGAGCTAAGCTGAGTGATGGTAAGGAGAAGATAATGTTAATCAATTTATTTTATTCTGGTCCCGAGGGCTGATCACTTGTGATGGAATGTTTGGTTTGGCTTGTCAGGTTAAAACAGTAATAAAAAGTAAAGACAGGACCCACGAGTTGAGCATGAGTAAAGGCAGCTGGGTTAAATGCTTGTAGCAAAATGATTGAAAGAGAAACTCCTTGTAAGGCGCTAATTTCAATCCTGATGCAGCTGGTTCTCCAAGGGACTCAAGCAAGGGGTTTGTATAAGGATGATTTAGAATGGAGATAGGTGACCTTTAGTTTATATTTCAGATGGTTATTATAAGTAGGGTTATTAGTTATTTCAATTTGTTTTGATGATTTATTTATGGTTGTGATTTATGAGCATAGACTTCCAGTTTTTGGTGTGCTTTTTTACTGCTCGCAGTTTGGATATATATATGAAAGTTCCTTGAGAAAAAATAGGAGTCAAGTATAAGAGGAGAACTGAATAAGACAAGATCTAAATGATCTGAGAATGATAGAGGTAACCACCTGTTTAATGTTCATTTTATTATGTGGTTTTGCTTGTAGCTCCTAATATTGTAGTAATTAGCATTTTTAGTATTATTTTCTTTAGAGATATTAATAATAATAAGTTTTCATGTTGCACATCCTAATTTTTTGGAGGTGATTTTGATTATATAATGTCTCTGTTTTAGAATAATGTAAAATTGATGCCAAGAGTGAGGGAAGAAGATAGAAAGACAAGAAAGGAGATTGAATGAGAGAGGAGGAAACTAGGAACTCTGATAGAAAAAGCGGTTGACAAGAAGGGAGAAAAATTTACTTTGAGGAGTAAAGCAGAGAGAGAGGCAGGCAGAAGTCCAAAAGAGGGGCTAGAAACAAAAGCGAAGGTGGAGAGGGAAGAAAACAGACAAGACTGAATGACCAGATGGCTCTTTCAAAGAAGAGGAAGTGTCATTTTACGGAGAAATTACAGTCAGAAAATTTCCATTGGGAAATTATATATGTATATGTTATTGCTGTTTATAAATATGGACTATTCTTGGATTATATACATTGTGTTGATGTTAAGCCTATTCTGCTGTTCAATGGTTAAACTTGTTTAAGATATTTAAAAAGGTTATTTTTGCTTTTTACTTGCATTATGTCTTCTTATATTATTTTTACCCAAAATTACAGGGCCACTGCCTCACAGACCCTGTTCAGTTAATATTTCTGTTTCAAACATTTTAAAATGTATAATATGTATTAATAAAGTTCAAGTGATAAAACGCTTTGACATGATTTGAGTGATAACCTAACATATTGAGTGATGTAGTGTGCAAAGTATGCTGTGGAACACAGAGTGGCTGTATACTCAGGTTAGTAGGGAAAAATGAACCTGCTACTTTGAATCACACAGGCCCCTGATGTGGCTAGGTGACAGTAAAAACATATATGAACTTAGCCTTTACCTGCAGGCTTGACTACTACTTGTTTTTATGTTAATGAAGAAGAAAAATATTTCTTATAAGGTATGTACAGTAGATGTAAACAGAATAAGTATTTGTTGCACTTTTTTGAAGAGGTGGGGGAACTCTGTCTCAACGAACCACAGCCACAGAGCATAAGAATAAATGTTTGTATTTACACAGAGAAATTTCTTTTCCTCAAAACTGTCCTCTCCTTAGGATGACGGCAGAGCTCTTTGGGCCCGACAAAGATTGGAAAGCCCTCCTAATGACCCTTGACCCCTCCTGGCTTCCACCCCCACTTTGCCCCAACTCAGAGACACAGTTCTAGTTTTCTACTAATAACACTATTCATGTTATTAATCTTAGGATACACTAAACGTTTGAAAAGGCACATTCACACGGCTTTTTACACTTGATTTTTTGTTGTTTAAATATTAAATAAATATGTAAAATATATGAAACCATTACTGTCCCTGTTTCCTAATTTCATCTCGATAAGATGTATTGATTTTTATCCACGAGCAAGAAATGTCCCCAGATTTGATTTCAGAAATCTGGTCACCTTAGTTTATTGGCATGTTTTATTTCATTAATGTATAATATTTTATATGTTCAATGTACAGAGCAATACTTCATTGTTTTGGTCGTTCAAGAGAAGAGATTTACAGAGAAGACAGCTTTTGGTCTCTTTTTGTAGTCTGTTTCCCCAAACAGTGTGACAGCAGCATGGGGCGCGTGTCTCCAAGGAGCGGGTCAGGCTCGGCTTGCTGTGCGCACATTGCTGAGAGCTGTCAGAGCTGTCGGGTTGCGGTCAGTCAGCAGCGAGAAGCCCCACGTGTGGCCCCTGTCCCCGTTACCGAGCAGAGCAGTGTCCGTCGCATTGATTTGGAGGGGAATGAGTGCTGACACATCCTGTCCGCGCAAACAGGCACGCGGCTGCTACTCTGCCTCACAGCGCGGGGCCAGCTGAGGAGCGCGCGGACTGATGCGTCTCTGGGGCAGGAGCGCATGACTTTCGCTCCGAGACCTGCTCGGCAGCAGCAGCCACAGCAACTGGACCACAGCTGGATATGTCGCTGCTGAAACAGCGGGGGAGAGAGCTCGAGCGCTTCGATGGACTGTCGCTCATTTACTGGTAGGTTCACTGAAGGATGGAAAGCTTTATTGGGAGTTCCCAGTTGGGGGGTTACTTCTGTTGGGGATGTACAACAGCAAGCGTGGGTGCAGCATTATTATTCTGCTGTCACCTAGAGGATGGTGAACAGGCAGGCATTTAAAACTGAATAAATAAAAAGAAAGAAAATCACAAATACCTATAAACCAATAAACATTTTGACTGTGATAGAAGTTTAAAATGAATCTCTACTGAATTCAAACAATATTCAAGACCTTCAATCAATTATTATACTCAAAAAAGTATCCCTTAGCAATTAAATGCATCTATTTGGAAAACAAAACTAGATTTTTTTCAGTATTTGACCTGCCACCTCTCCTTTCTGGCTGACTGATTAATGCATCCGTAATTTAAAGTAAATATTATCAGGAAAAGTAATTGGACTGAGTTTACCACTAATAAACATTAGGCTCAAAGTTTTTCATTTCAATTACATTGGAAAAAACTTGGAATTTAATTTAATTTCATTATTTACAAGACTGAACTGTAGGGGACATTTGGATATGTTAACAGAGGGCTGGAAGCCAAGCTGAAGCTTGCTGCTTCTCAAGGCCACATCACAATTCATACAATCATTAGAAAGATCCCCAAATAACGTCAGTTAAATTGAGTCAAACTTGATTGATGGTGGAGGTAGGGCAGATTGGAGAGTTCAATTTGTGCTTGTGTTTTGTCCCTTGGGGAGGAGACTGTCAGCTAAATGTAGGTGCTGAGTGGACAGTTGAAGCTAGGTCGGCCAGGAGTGCTTAAAGGCAAGCTGGAGGGACGGAAAACCATTGCTGGGTGACCCCTTCTCTGTAGAACTCCCGTCTGCTTTCAGCATTATCTCTCCTCGCTAACAGAACCCTACAATAAAGCCACCCTAATGATTCTCTCCTCCAAGAAGTTACCCGAGCTTTGGGACTACTTTCTAATTTATGTCACGGGAGCCCTTGAGTTTAATCCTGATTGCAAAGACATAGACCTGGGTCTGTTTCCTCTACGGATGAATCCAACCATAAAGCCAAGGTAGGCGCCATCAAAAGAAAAGTCATGTTTAAAGACATAGGAGTGAATTTCTGGCATGGCTGAAGTTTATTCAGACAAGCCAGAAAATCAAACTGGCATTAAGAGGTTTAAAGCGTGGTATGATATCAACAATAATGTCATGAAGAAGAGTTGTGTGTATTACATTTTTTTATGCATTGTTTTCAGAATTAAAAAGTGACTATGTTTGTGAGGCTGGGCATGCAAGAGACTATTTAAGCGCTTACAGGGATGGTTTGGTGACGTTATTCATTCTATGCTGTTAAATTACTATCTGTCTGTATCTATAATATTCATCCAGAGGTGATTTCTATTCCATTTTGTTTTGTCCTCTCAGCCATGAAGACCGACAGGTTTTTGGCAAAGAGGTGTTTGTAAGTGCGAGTCTGATCTCAGGTTTTCTGCTGGCAATATAAGTTTAGGTAGGACTTGATTAATCTTGTGTTCATTTTTGATTAATCGATTAATAATCGGATAGACAAAGGTTCCTTAAAGAAGATTTTTTACAAAATTATACAAGGTGAAACTAAAACTTTTCCACTTGATGAGCTCTTGATAAAGCATACGGTCAGACAAAAAAGATTTTTTTTTATCTATATATATATATATATATATATATATATATATATATATATATATAATATATATATATATATATATATATATATATATATATATATATATATATATATATATATATATATATATATATATATATATATATATTTTTTTATTATTTTTTTACAATTTTGATATAATCATGAAGTAGGTTGCTTTGTCAGCTAAAGGCATGTTTTGTAGTGTACACCAGTTAACTATTAACTAATTCATAAATGAGTGGACGTTTATGATCGATTAATCATGATTAATCCGACTGTTTCAGCCCTACAAACAATAAAACTGAATCATAAATAGTTTACATATCATCCGTCTCATAAACTGTGATGAACATACAGGTTACTATATTTGGTTAAAATTAATTATAACTAGGTTTTATGTGTTCTTATTAAGGAACCCCCCCCCAACACACACAAACTTCTCTCACTATTGTTGTGGGGCCTTTCCTTTAACTTCCATTAAATTCTACAGCCTAACCGTGACCCCCACCCTAACCCTAAGTTCAGAGGAACCAAATTAAATATACAAGATACTTAATAACTTACCTAAAATGAGTAGGGCAGGCGACAGTGGCGTCGGATGAAGGAGTTTGCCCTACAACCAGAGGGTTGTCAATTCAAGCCCTAGAGTCAGTGCTGTTGTGTCCTTGGGCAAGTCACCTCATCTTCATTACCTTCTGGTGGTGGTCGGAGGACTGCCAGTGTACGGCGGTCTTGCTTCTGTCAGTGAGCCCCAGTGCAGCTGTGGCTACAATGGCTACCGTCAGTGTGTGAGTGTGTGTGTGAATGACTGATAGTAGTGTAAAGAGCTTTGATCAAGTCCTGTGACTTGAAAAAGTGCTATATAAGTACAGGCCATTTTACCATTTAGATTGTTTATTCCTAACCATAATGTCAGTGCACTTCTTAACACACTTAATCAGCCTTAATATGGCCTATATCAATAACTTAATCCAACGTAGGAGATTTCCCAACTATCGAAGCCCTGAGATGACTCAAAGATCTTACTTATTTAAATGCATTTAAACTTCATCTTTACTTGCCACCAGGTGTGCTTCTCCCTGCACCTGAAAAGATCCATTGATACACCACCATTCAAGAAGCAGTAAACAGTTTCCTTTGATATTTCGGTTACAACAAACAATGGAAGGCTGTATTGACATTTATTAGTTTGAATGAGATATGTATTTCAATCTTTAACAACATTTTTCAATCTAAAGTGGAAATTTCAATTTCTTGAATATATTTCCTTACAGTAGAAATCATGTCAGTTTTCCTTTAGGATTTACTTTTAGATATCAAAAATGACATTTCAATTCAACTTGTCCTTATAATCAGTAGTGGATATATGTAGCGATATTTCTACTGATAGAAATATATTGTTGATGAATAGACATTGGGATTTCTAGAATTGTGGCACAGCTG
>JAGKQL010000031.1:768664-793985 GCA_018398635.1 Cyprinodon brontotheroides | reverse complement strand
GAGAAGGAGGATTTTAAATTCTATTCTGGATTTAACAGGAAGCCAATTAAGAGAAGCCAGGATAGGAGAGATATGATCTCTCTTTTTCATTTTCATCAGAACTCTGGCTGCAGCATTTTGGATCAGCTGAAGGCTTTTAACTACAGTTTGTGGACTTCCTGATAGTAAAGAATTACTCTCAGGAAATAAAAGCCCAATACACATAAATGGGGGAAGTGTTGCCATTTGTACTACTAAGGATTATGTTCCTTTACTACTAAGGAAGTTTATTTTATATAGAAAGAAAATTTATGCTGGAAAGGTTAATTTTGACCTGGAAGAAATGTGTTTCACATTTAAGAAAACATAAAGTCAAATTGATAAATGTCAAAATAGCCAACTGAAATGTGTAAAAAATTCTACGAATCTGAATCTTAAAGGTATAGTGCTTGGAAAAATCTTTGATTCATTTTGAGACAGCATGAAAAGCCAGCTGAGTACAAAACATAGAGAGGAAAACAGAAGAGAGGGACAAAACTTAGAACAAATGTATGTCTATTCTATTAACATTTATCTATCTGTATAATGGGTCTGTTTTATGTGTTGTCTTCTCAGTTCAGAGGGCCCCCTGCCTGTCTTTGCCTAGGGCCCCAAATTTCCTAAATCCGCCCCTGATCAGAGCTACAATCACTGCAAACAAGGCAGTTCAATGATTGAAAATATCGTACAGTGTATCCCTGGATTAAGGAGAGCAGTGGGTCAAGCCAGGCACCCGACTGCCTTAAATTATCCTTAGGGGGTCCTGATAGCTGCTTGGTTTTTCCTTGAGGTGAACCAACAGAAGTCTCTCTCGCATCTTTGTGATTTGAGATATCTTGTCAACAGGTCTAGTCACTGAGGACTGTTGGTTGAGTTTTCTTTGGTACTTAAACAAGGCAGGAGGTCCTCCACATCACTGGAACTGTCTCCAGGGTTAGAATAAGGGTGAAGAGTTGCTGTAGAATCCCACAGAGCTGCTCTGCACAGACCTTCAGAACTCTGGGGCTGACACCATCAGGCCCTGGTGACTTATTACGATTCAGTCTCTCTAGTTGCTTCTTCACTTGACTTCTAGAGACAGATTGGTAAAAGATGATAGGAGGAGCACCATCTTCTGATCTGGCTAACAACAAACACATAGAAGCAGGATAGTCAATGGCAGAGGAGGGCAGGAGGTGTCTAGGAGATATCTGAAACAGATTTAAGAGCTTCCTTAGTTGACTGCTCTTGATGTGGAGAAGAAACTGCTCTAATGTACCAATAAATAATTACGTTTAATTTGTAAAATAAAGTTGATTATTCAGTCTGTACTTAATCATGGAATTATTTTCATGGTCAACTTCACCATTTGAACCCAGTGGGCCGGATAAGGCAGCTTCCATAGAGACGTCTAAGGCTACATTCACACTTCAGGACTCAATGCCCAATTATGGCTTTTTTTGTGTGAAATACGATTCTTTTGCGTTGTCGTTCACATTTCCAAATATATGCGACTAATGTGTAATCTCCTGTGTGACCTGCATTCATACAACTTAATGAATAGGGACCTTTGTTGAGGATTAATGGCGTACAGTCAGATGAATGCAACCTGGCCATTGAAAAGGTAAGATATGCATCACATTCTTTTTAACTGAACAAGATGAGAACTGGTTTTTGTTTTTCTTCATATCTATGTCAATATCTTTGCTGGAAAAGGCAGAAGTAACTTTAAAATCATGTTGCCATTTATCTACCAAAAATGGGGCGAGCAAGTCCAGCCTCTATATCCCCACTTTGGTTTCTAAAAAGTTAATTAGAGAGCATTTAATCGATGTTAGTCAGTGCTGATGTTGAATCTGAAGTATGTGGTATTTCCCATCACGCTGGACCACAGAAAGCTTTTTCATAATTTTATTAAAGATATTTTAGACTTAACTGGGGAATTGGTGGTGATCACACTGGCTATCTCCAGCAGTCTATGAGCGAGAGGTGGAGTACAACCTGTACAGGTCGCCAGTCTGTTGCAGGGCAACACAGAGGCACACAAAGACACAGGTCTGATGCCTACACAGAAGCAAAAGCTTACCACATTTTTTTAAGGGATCTGACCCACATGCAGGAAACCACTCAGAGAACCAGAGTAAAAGTTCAACAGGTTTATTGAAAACACACAATGCGTTGGATCCAGGGTTACTCAGAGAGCTGATGAACCGGAACTGGAAGTGAGAAGGGAAGCTCAGAGTTTAGTTCAGGTTCCGTGGGAAACTTGAACGACGACTTGCAAAAACATAGATTGAAACGGGACTCACGTTTCCCAAAAGGTGTTCTCCCCAGCATCCAGTCGGTGTGCGTTATTCCAGAACTTGGTTGACTCGTTGGAGGGCGGACAGCCTTTACTTTGGTTAGGTTGGTTGGTTCCTTGAGAAATGGAAGCGGACTGCCACTTAGATTTCAGGGAGTACTTGAATGGTACGTGTGGAGATTTATCCCTTGCTCAATGTGAAGCTCAAACAATCCTTTCAGGGGAGAAGGCCCAAACGGCATCAGTTGCATGCCCTGCTCAATGAAGCTCAAGCAGCGATCCTTCCAAGGGCCAAACATCCTGTTTGCAGGATGACTTGCTAAACTTAAGTGAAGACAAAAACCAAAGGTTAGAACTCAGAGACAAAGACTCAGTTAGACTCTGCTAAACTCAGCTTGGCTAATCCAAAACTGGCAACACTCTGGCGTCAAGGTAGTGGCAGTCCACCGCTTAAGAGCCCTCAGATAATGAGCCAACCAGCCGCGGGTGTGTGAGAGGCCCCTGGTGGCTAACAGTAGGAAAACACAAACAAAAACACAACCCACAGAACTGGTTCCTAACATAGCACATACAATTATACACATCAGGATTAGGTTTGTAACAAGCGTCTTCCTTACAGCTCTGCCTTTCTTTTAAGTAGTTATTTTTTTATTTAAACTGTCAACTAACCCAATTATTCTCCAACTAGTTTTATAATGTTTGGGCCCTTCAGGGGTCTCTTATTGAAGCAAAGGAGAGACTGGAGTAATTAAGTAAAATCAGCAATAAAGAGACGTAAGCCTTCAATAAAAAGGTTTTTATGTTCTTGGGAGAAATATCTCCTGCATTGATGGGCAAACATTATTTTTTTAATCTGATGGCTCCTTGCATTCATACCAACTAAGCCCTTTGGAAGCTGTTTTTCAACCTTGCTTGAAGAAAAAATATAATCACTGAAATTCTTACAATAAAATATACCAGATCTGGCTTAATGTTTGAATTTAGTTTTAGAGAAAATAAAAACAATTATCCAAGTTTACGTTTTGTTCAAATTAAGGGAATTATTATTTTAACAGTAAAAAAATTGTTTTCTTGCTGAACCCTGTTCACAAATGAACACCTATTGATAGTAAAAAATAAAAGAATATCATGTATTCTGAGGAATTTATTTTTATTTACTGAAAGGTAATCATAAAAGTACACAAGTTTGGTTTGTTTTTCAGTTCTGTCCTTGACTTGATCTTGACAGTGAATCTGACCCTAAACTGTGACAGTGGTGGCAGGTGGGAGTTGATGCATGTTGGCAGATTATTTATGTGACTCCTGTCCTCACTTATTCAGGCCTTTGGTGGCAGCAAGCATCAATTTATTCCTGCTGTGACAGAGAACAACAGCATGCTCTCATTAAGTCACCTGGGCTTAGCATCTTTAACCTCTACAGCAGGATTCCACTATTTGTGTTCTAACTAAAAATCATCATCTTCATTATTTTCATTCTGTTCAGATTATCAGTTAATTTTGTTCTCCAAATAAATAATTGAAAAACAAATTTATTGAATATGAAAACAAATGCTTTACCCCTGGAAATAAGCCCAAGACAAAATAATAAAAACAAACAAATGAAAAAGCCAGATGAGTTAAGTGGCCATTTATTTGTAAACTGAACCACGACCCATTTGAAAATCCTATATTATTCAATTTTGATGTTGGCGCTTATGGCTGACTTGATTTCATTCACCTGTCTAGCTCCGCCAAGTTTTCATGCACTGCTCATCTTATCCACCTGCTCCTGCTTCTATTTAAACACCTTGGCCCCAGCCATCAGTGCCAGATTATTCTTGAGCCTTTGGTGTTTAGAGTTCTCTTGCATTTTTATAGTCTTCTGATTGCCTGATCCTCAGCCGTTTCTGTATATAGACCTTTGAGCCTGTCTGCCCCTGTCTGATCTGTTTTCCTGGCCTGTCTTCGGATTCCTGTTGGATTCTTCTGTGGTCTGAACCTGGATCTGCCTCTTTACTTCGCCCTGTGGATTTTCCTGCCTTTCTTCGTCTGCCCAGATCTGATCTCCTGTCAGCTCTGCAGCCTTCTAGGCTTCTGGGTCTGGAACTCTCTGACAGCGTCAGCCAATCAGCTGGAATCATCCTTGTTCTCTGGGCACAGACTGAACTGTCAAACTAGGTTAGTGACTCAAATGCTCATAATCATCTTCTGTCAGATTATGGTAGTCACTAACCTGTATTTCTCTCCGATAGACGTTCCTGCTTCAGACGCCCTAGCCGCTGCAGCTGCCGCCACTGCATATTCAACTCGTCATTGTTTGAATAAACGCTTCTTAAGTATTCCACTGTCTGTCATGACTGAATTCTAGGTCCTACTTTCTGAGCCATTACACTACAGGAACATTTAATGAAATGTGCCTTCCAATATGACAATGACACCAAATATTTTGTTATGTAACATAACTCTTTTTCTTACTAACCAGAAGACTTATACAAACTTTATTGTTATTTTGTACACACATGGTGTATACAAAATGAGATTTCGTTCAGTACAGCTCTCAAGACATTTCCATTTCTTAAAGTGCAACATTCATAAAATTTAAACATCGTGATAAAATGTAAACATAAGACTGAGATGTGATTTACAGTTTTTCCAACATTGAGCTTTTTTATTTATTATTATTATTATTAATTTTTTCGTTTCAATTAACATTCAGCAGCCTAATGGCATTGAGGAAGAAGCTGTTTTGGAATCTGCTGGAGGTGCATTGAATGCTGCAAAGCCTCTTCCCAGAGGACAGCAGTGAGAACAGCCCATGGTGGGGGTCATTGATGATGTTTCGGGCTTGGGATACGCAGCGCTGAGATGAAATATGTTTGATGTAGGGATGAACCTCTCTGCAGTTTTCACTACTCTGCTCACCTTCTTCCAGTCTGAGGCACTGCAGCCTCCACACCACACAGTGAGACAGCTGGTCAGAGACGCTCTCTATGGTGCTTCTGGAGAAGGTGGTGAGGATGGGTGGGGGCATGTGAGCTCTCTTCATCCCCCCTACATGTGCTTTTGTGCCAGTAAGGTGATGTTTAGAGTCCAGGTGAGGTTGTCTGTGATGTGTACCCCTAATAATTTGGTGTTGCTTACCACCTCTATTGCTGAGCTGTGGATGAGGAATGGAACATGGTTTGGCCAGTTCTTCCTGAAGTTGAAGATGATCTCCTTAGTCTTCTTCACATGCAGGATCAGGTTGTTATCCCTGCCCCAGTCCACCAGCTGCTCCACCCCCTCTCTGCAGTCCTGCTCGTTGTTGCCTCTGATGAGGCCCACCACTGTAGTGTCATCTGTGAACTTTGGTGGTGAACCTGGGAACAACCGGGGGTTCAGGATGCTGTCCTGAGGGGAGCCTGTGCATAGGATGATGACATCAGAGGTTTTTCTTGCGACCCAGAAAGGAGGTCTGTTGGTGAGGAAGTCTAGCAGCCAATAGCAGAGGGGTGTATTGAAACCCAGCTATTCCAGTTTGCCCATCAGATGCTGTGGGATGATGGTGTTGAAAGCTGAACTGAAGTCCAGGAACAGCGCATCCACCGCGTGAATTAGTCGATATTGATGTTGCTGTAAACTAGGATTGCCACATCTATCACTACTGCCTCTTCTTCTGCTGTTGCGTCGATCAACACCTATGTCTGGTTGGTTAGCCATCACCTGTTTGTCAGTCTGGATCTTGAAGTCTTTTAGGATCTTAGCTCGGTCATTCCCCTCAACTACCTTGGGAGGTGTCTTCCATCTTGACCTTGGGACTTCCAGCCCATACTCATGGCAGAATGTTTCTGTACACCTATGACCAGCTACACCTGGTTTGGTGGCGTCCATGTATGCACCTACTGCCTGCATTTTACACCCTGCTGTTATGTGCTGTATTGTTTCAGAGGCTTCCATCTGCACAGTCTGCATCGGGGGTCCTGCCTAGTGTGGTGGACCCCCGCCTCTATTGATCTTGTACAGAGTGCCTGTTCTTGTGCTGCAGCCATGATGTGTGCCTCTGTGCTGTCCTTCAGTCCAGCCTTTCCAAGCCACTGGTAGGATTTTTGATATCAGCCACTTTCTTCTATTTGTCTGTGGTATACCGCACATACGCCGTGCAGCGGCTTGACCTTCCATGATGGTTCTTCTTCCTCTTTCTTGTCCTCACTTCCAGTTTTCTCTTGCCTGCCTGAGGTATTCACCAAGCCATTTGTGTTTGGGGGCCATCTTCCTGATGTACTCCTGATCTTGGTTGTTTCATCCTGACAGTGGTCTTGACACTCACTAGCCCTCGGCTAGTGAGTATATATATATATATATATATATATATATATATATATATACAGCTCCTCTATTAAGGACGTATGCACAGATCGGATGCCAGACAGTTGGTTTTTTAAAAAACACCAACAAACAGCACAGCTGGGGGCCAAACAGATTCTGTCTTACATACATAAAGAATCTACATAAATTCACAGGACCTTTTCTTGTTATATTTGATCGTATAGTTTTCTTTTTTTATATATATACAATATATATTTAAAATGAGTTCAATACAATTTGTTTTTGTTATTGTTCTTTTCTATATAAATCAAACAATTTAGAAAAATAAATACACATAGCAAGTAAAATTAATTATTCAATAACTTAAAAAGAAAAGCTAAACAAAGTAAACATCATAAAAACAACTAACAAGTAAACTGAGAGACACTGTAAATATAACAGACAACTATATCAAACAAAGTGGTAAACATAACTGACAACTGACAACATAAATTATTAACATTTAATGTAATATAATTACCTGTAATGAATGGTAGAGAAAAACAAATACTCTGGTTAGCCTCCCCTCTGGCTCATCAACAGCCGTAAAAGTCCAGTAATCCCTCAGATACCCAACTCCAACACTACAAAGAAGATAGCCAGACCGGAGCACTCACCACAGCTGGGGGCCAAACAGATTCTGTGGAATTGTCAGCCGTTCCCCAGTATTTTTAGGCCAACCAGTAGGGGGTGCCAAAAACCACTCATCACAAATAACTATAAAACCTATTTTAGTAGAATTTAATCTACAACTTCTAAAACCCGTTACATATGTATATATATATATATATATATATATATATATTCATCAAAACGCAGCGGCAGTCCCCTTGGATTCACGGCCATACTCAGAACTGGCCTGGGCCCATTGCCCGTTGCAACTTTTGCAGCGGATCTCCTATTATTTCCATGGGAATCTCTGGACTGGACTGCTCTCTGGTGCAGTGGGTAGAACTGCTGCCTTGCAGCAAGAAGTTACCAGGTTTGATTCCTGGCCCAGGGTCTTTCTGCATGGAGTTTGCGTTTTCTCCCTGTGAATTTAAGGATTCTCTCTGGGTACTCTGGCTTCCTCCCACAGTCCAAAAAAGAAAAACAACACTGATGGGTTAATCACCTTCTCTAAATTCTCCTTAGGTGTGCATGAATGGTTGTTTGTCCTGTTTGTCTCTGTGTTGCCCTGTGATAGACTGGCGACCCGCACAGGGTGTTCCCCGCTTCTTGCCCGTAGACAGATAAACATTTTCCCCTTGCGACCTCAGCTGGGATAAAGCATGACAGGGGAAACAAAATTGATAGATCTCTGCAGTCTTCGCCATCATCTGTACCTCATGAATACATCTTTGTAGATAAACATTTACTACAAACCAGGCAGAGTTAAACAGGTGAATGGAATGAATAATTAGCCAGTCATCAGCTCCAATATCATTAGATAGATTGATAGATAGATAGATAGATAGACAGACAGACAGACAGACAGACAGACAGACAGACAGACAGACAGACAGACAGACAGACAGACAGACAGACAGATAGATAGATAGATAGATTGATAGATAGATAGATTGATTGAGATTAAATACTAAATTAATGTGCTGTTTCCTGTTTAGATGTTTATCTGCCTTTAATTTCAATATGAGTTCTACCTTATGTTAGTTTGTGTGTGTCTAAACTCATAATCTTCTTTTTTCTTTGTCTTTAGGTAAATTATCTTTGCTTAAGTACTTTGTTTCATTAATAAGTTTGCAGATACTTGAAGAGCCAGTCAAGTGGGACCCATTCTTTATTGTCAGAAAAAGTCGTTAAGCAGTAACAGAATTCCGGTGAATTTTTCGCTGATGATGATAGATTTGTAGTGACGCACATCAATCACTTTGATTATCTCTTTACAAAGGATGTAGATGCTGAGGCAGATTGCTGACTGGTTTTCCTCTAGGGAATTATTCATGTTGCTGATGTTTTAATTGTTTTTCTCCCTACCATTGATGTCGTCCTAAAAATCTGACTGCACTGCTGTTTTAATAAGTCAGAGGTGTCCAACTGTTATCTGTCTCACCATTTCTAATCAGCAGATGTACATGTGTTGCTTATTTGTGTTTCAGGTGCTAGAATGTAATGCAAAGTGTTTTAAGCTGCTAATGAAAAAGGAGGGCTAGTAAGAGTAAGCAACAAAAACTCATAAAAAATAATCATCCATAATCTTATCTGTGAGTAAATTTGATTTCATTTATCAAGCACAGTTTTGGCGTTTATCTTTAAAGTGACTTGTTAAAGAGATCCGTTTAGATCACACTGTGGTGTTTTGCAGTTTCACCCAGCAAGTCATGACACATTACTTTGTGTAACTGAATAAAAGGTATTGTGGAGGATTTTGGCGAGTCCCGCCGTCTCCACTTAAAGCTGCAGTGTGTGTAGAGCCAATTACAGGGATATACAGTCAGAAATGTAATATATTATACATAACTATGTTATTTATCATCATCTACGAGCTCAGCCTTCTAACCTTAATATTTGCATTGCCTTACAATTCATTATTTATAATTACATAGGAGCTGGTCTCAAGAGCCATGGAGGCAGACATCTTTGTGCTCCGAGCTACAGAGTTTCAACAAACTAGGGCATTGCTAGACCGACGCCCCATTACAAAACTCGAACAAAAAAATGGGTATATTTATTATCTTAAGTCTACATGAAATCAATACCCCTACACAGACCCAATGAAATACTATCTGTAAAATTATCTATGTAAACAAACCTCATCACTTCTGAGAAGGTAGGTGATGCGGACGCCGTGGAAGACATTTTTCTGTCCCGTAACTGTCGGGGAGGCGGTCGTGGGGGATGTTCATGTTGCTGCGCGTCTGCAGTCTGGACGCTAGATGTCGCTGAAAATTACACACTGTAGCTTTAAAAAATAAAAGCACATGCACAACCCTGTACCCGTTCCCCAGAGGAAATGTCTATTACATGCTTCCACGAGCCTGTTTCTGTACGCTTTGTTTAAAAGCTGCTGTTGTCATAGCTCATACAAGCTTACTGTGCCCAAACGCCCGCTCCAACCTAAATCCCTCAATTAATATAAAGAGCAGGGAATAAATTTAACTTATCATTCAGAGAGATGATCACTGCTTTTTGCTACCCGTTGGTCAAATAAATCCTCCTCCACTGTGAGGTGCCTGCGCCATCTTTATTATTAGTCGCTGCTGTATGACAGCGACAGCCTATGGCGACGGCGGGCCACTGTGACAGCAAATCCCATAATGCTTTGAGAGGAGACCTCTCCGCAAACCCAAAAACTAGAACCCAAGCCAGGCCGTCTTACAAGGCTACATTAATAGAAGACCAAATGAAACTTTTCGGGAATTCCCAGGGACACTTTAACTGGCGACATGGGGTATAAATGGCGACTGTCCCTGGAAAGCAGTCATCCGGTCACACTTACAGTAGTAGTAGTAAAACAAAGCAGAGTAGATTTCTCCTAAATGTTTGGTTAACTGGGTAGTGATTAAAAAGGCTATCTATAAAAGGTTTTTAGAAAAAGTTAGACGTACATTGATGTGAGAGGAACTAGTGTTACCTTGTCCAGTGTCCAGTTGAAATTCATGATTATGCTTGTTTTGGTTTGGACAGCCAAGTTAAGAGTTAAGTTTTAGACTTTTAAATAGTCTCTCAATTGCAATTGATTATTTCAGGAGACAAGGGGAACAATTTAATTCATTTTATTTATTTAGAACCAATCTACAACACATGTCATCTCAAGTCACTTTACAGAAATAATTCAACCAGATCATACAAAGTTTTCTATCTAAGGAAAACCAGTTGGGACATGGCCCCTGCTGCTCTCTGCTAGAGCAGCAATTTCACAGACTAACATTTTAGATTCTATCAGGTTGGATGGAGAACATCTTGCAGATATGAATCTGCTTTGATCTAAACCCTTCCATGCAACTTTATGTTTAGAGTCAATGTCTTACTGAAAGCAATAGCATGAAGTCTTTTAAACTCTTACAGTAGCAGCCATTCAAAATTACCCTTCCATGGCAAACACCATCCGAATGGCAGCCAACTTCCAGCCAGTGGCCTTCTCCTGGGCATGCTTTTTTTTTTTAAATCTGACTTCACCCTTTCACTGATTTATAGGGTCTGACCAGGAGATAATACTTCTCTTTAGATCTTGATGTGCACAAATCATGACAGAAAGAATATTTTAGTACAAAGATTGAAGTTTAAAAAGGAATTTTAGAGGACAAGCCGAGGACTCATCAAGGAAATTGGAGGAATTTTGAATGGCTACTACTTCAACCAGGGTCCCTGTTCCTGCTGAGAGGAGCAGGAAGCAAAATCCTTCTAAAATGTTAGAAGACACACAGCTCTTGATGAGGTAAAATGTTTTGAAATAAAATGATGTCACTGAGACCTTTATTTAGTTGCTCTTGGCATCCCTTTGAATGTCTGGGGCTTTGGGTCCCCCCGCGCTCACCTCAGTGCTCTGGAGGGGCAAGTCTTTGGCTCTTCACAACCACGATTGAGCATAGTTGATCGTAGATTTTCAAAGCTTTATAGATTGTTGTAGAGACTTTGATCTAAATTAATAGCCGCTGCTGGCTGAGTAGGTTTTTTACTGTGAGGCATCTCCAAGAAGGCCATGATGCGTTCCATGTGTGTTTTGCATTTTTATTTTAAAACGTAAGACAAACTTTGGTTGGATCAAACAAATACATTGTTTCTAGTCAGAACTGAGAAACTATGTGAAATGATGTTCAAAATGATGACCTAAATGACGCTGATTAAAAATGACGGTCAGCAGAAAGTTTGTAATAAACACTTCACCAAATCACCTGTGGAACACATCCACATCAGGTAGATAACACAAAATCACAGCTCCAACCAATCAAATGAGGTGCACAAAAATCTGAACACCTGTGGAACCATAACAAGTAAACAAAGTAAATATTCACTTTGGCTCCTACAATTGTTTTAGAACCTAACCCTGGTTTCCTACATGCTTGGCTGCAGGAACTGAGACTAATTTTCGCACAGCTTGACTCTGTTCACTGATCTTTCTGCTTCTGATGGCAGATGTTGTAATATTTTTTTTCATTTAGGAGTGTTTGAAAATAGGATGCTAAGGTAAAAAGCACACCAACATTAGCAGATATTATTTTGGAAAAAACAAAAATATATTAACTATGTATAGATCTTTCTTTGTTTTCACATTTTTGATTTTCTAGTCCTTTGTTACCGTTTGTTGATTTTAAGATTCCAGTAAAACAACATGGGAATTAGTTTGTTTTATATGAACAGGGCTTAAGGTTGTTTCAAGGTTCTCAATATAGTGTGGATCCCTTTGATATCACTGATCCTAGATCTATGGTCAGCAATGCCTTATTTATAAAAGAGAGCAGCCTTTATGTTGAAAGATTGGATAGACATTTGTTTCTCTTTTCTCTTTGTATCTTTCTCTGAATTCTGTACTTCAAAAAAAAAAAACTTTGTGTGTGCAGGAGTACATATGCATGTGTGTAACTCTATGTATGGGTCTGAGCCTGTTTGATTTCTCAGTTTGGATTGGATAATCCTCTGATCTGATAATGGTACACTGTGTGGATTTAGTGATTAAGTCCAGAATCAAATGGTTGTTGATATGGTTACCAAATAAAAGAAGATGGGAGTAAATCTGTGAATGTAGAAGAATGTGTTTGGACTTTTAGGAAGATGAGGAGAACACATATTTTTGAGGAATTTGCACCATTTAGTTGTCTGATTATCTTTTTACCACTAAGAGATGCATAAAGCAGTTTTACAAGATGTGGCATATAGTAGGTAATAGCACACAATACTCTACCAGTCATACCACCTTAATGCACTGCAGGATTTAGTATAATGAATGCTTCTGATATGTTTATGATATAGTCAGTCATAAAAGCCATGATTTTCAAACAGCATTTTGAGGCAATGAGAGGTAAAAATTGTTTTTTTTATTTAATTTGTGAACCTAACAGGCTTCAGGACACACATATATAAAGTTTGTTTATAAAGTGCATTTTGCATAATATGGGACCTTTAAATTAGTCTTTAAACACTGCTGCAGAAAGCTATTTTAGAATTAACAGAATGAGAGGTTGCTGATCTGTCATACGTATATCTATCTATAGATGGGTGGATGTGTGTGTGTCTCTTGACTTATTTCAATCAGCATTGCCAAATTGTTTCTATTTGTTTAATGCCAAAATCAAATGAGAGCGATGTTTAAATAAATTATTCTATGTTAAAAGTTTACATGTATGCCGATTGCTATGTCTTTAATCAAAAAAATGGGCCAGTGATTGGTAATTCTTAACATTTTTGTTAAATGGAGGCACAAAAATAACTTGCAGGAAATAAATCTTGCTATCATTCTAGGAAAGGAGACAGTTTCTATCACATAGATAAGTGTGTGTTTCTTTGAGAAGTAAATAAGTCACAATTCAAATTTCATCAAACCAAATCGGCTGCGATAAAGGGCAAATAAAGTTTTAATGTGTCGATGATAACCATTATCACATTTAAAGAAAAAAATCGATGTAGTAAGAACAACAAAGAACCACCTTCCAAATATGGGGTGGGGAATTATGTTGTGTGGTTGAGCATTTTCTTAAGCATACAGTATCACCAAATTACTTTTAAAAAGCTTAAGCCGTCAACACACCAAACACAATTTGGTAGTCGATCTGACAGCTGGTTTTCTTGTTTGCTTAGTTGAACCAGAATGAGTTTTGGTAGGACCATCATAGAGTTGGATGTCAGGGCAACAGTTCTATACAGTAGTCATCGAGAACTGTTGTGTACGTTTTGTTTGGTACCAGAGAGGGCAGGAGCAAAGTATCATCAAATTCCAAAAAAGTTAAAAAGCAATTCACTGGACTTTGTTTCCAAGTTTGAAGACGTTTCACTTCCCATCAATTCACAATTTCAGAATTAGCGTTGAGTTTGAAGCTTCATATAGTAGCCCAAATTATTTCCAAATGATCTCTATGTAGATGGCGGCTCTTGGGCGAAGTGAAGCAAAACTGAGAGAGGCATAGGTCAACTTATTCGATCTGTGGCTGTGCTCCTCTGTTACTCTACAGTTTGTTTCTAAAGGTAGCCCCAGCCAGCTGTAGCCTTTCCCCGCTGGCACTGTTTCCCCAGTAGGATTCACTCTCTTACTGAGCTAACAGCAGCAAGTAGCCTTCTGTGATGTGCTGATTCCCCACAGAGCTCCTCTGATCTGCTGTGGTTCTTTCTTTCCAGAGGATGATAAGGCAGGTAGCCTGGTAATTTTTTATTTTTTTTTTACTGCAGGAATTATCGCTATGAGTTCCTGCTTCTCCTGTCTGAGCTCTATAATGCCATCTCACCTAACCCTCTGTTATCATCGTGATTTGTCTCTAAATCCAGGGCCCCAAATTGGGTCATGGATAAGCGGAAGTACTGCTTAAGGTGACCATCATCTAGATCTACCCTCTGGAGGAGGTGTTGGTATTCTCCATACTGGTTCTGCCTCTTGGAATCTGATGAGCTTATGAACACTGACAGTAGTCGTAAGCTTTTAAAAGTCAAAAACCTTGGCAGTCGCTTTGTAAATCCCTGTCCACCATGATGAGGTGAAACTAATGACCAACAGACTCCATGGCATATAATTTTTTGCCCACTGGACGAATTCACCTGCCCTGAGAAATACTTCCACTGGCCAGGTAGATTTCAAGTCGAGCAAAATCAGATCAAATTGCAACTTTTTCACCATCAGTGTGAATGTAACTTAAGGAAAACCAGGTGAATGCATCAATTAACTGACTCAAGAGCAATCACTAACACTGAGCACTAGCTGGAGTGGAGAAAAAAACCCCTCCCTTTTAACAAGAGGAAAACTCCAGCAGAACCAGACTCAGTGTGACTGGGGTTCAAAGAGATAGAAGCAGACATGCATAAGGCCGTTAAGTAGCTCCACAGGTGGCCTTGTCCAGGAAGGCGCAGTTAGGCACATAAGCTCTGAGCCAGCTCCTATGTCAGAGGATCAAAAACATGTTTAAACATGGGAGCAGTCAGTTTTTAGTGGCAGTGGGAACTGCTCACTGATCCATGTATACCCAGATCTAACGACTCGGAAAGCAAACCATGTTAAAAGTTCCTCGGCTCTGATCGGCATGCAGCACGCTGCGCATTTGATCTAACAAGCCGAAGCAACTCTGTTTATATTCTTTTTTTTCTTTTTTTTTGGCAGTGTCCTGTCTGGCGATGTGGCAATAAGAATAATTGTTATCTTGATGCCAAAAAGAGCCCAACAGATTGTGCTTTTACAAGTGGAGCAGTACAAGTGTTCCACTTGTTTTATGCATATAAATTGCTTTATTATAATTCATGCAGGGAGTTTTACAGATTATATGGACAATTTAAATAGAAGAGGAAAGGAAAGGTTCTTTTGTTCTTTGTTGTTTGTGAGGGTAAACATTCTGCATTCTAATGGAAGTGGGGAAGAAAGTGTTTTGGAGTCTGCATCAAAGAAGCTTTGGGTCACCTCACTCAATGACTTCCGGCATGTTGCACTGACTCCCATCATGATGAAGTGCTCTGAAAGGCTGGTTAAATAACTCATCGTCTCCAGTCTCCACCAAATGTTCGAACCTTTACAGTTCTCCTACAAATGGTCCACTGAGGACGCCATCTCCTCTGCTCTCCACCTGAGCCTGGCACACCTGGAGAAGAAAAACACCTACTTGCGGATGCTGTTCCTGGACTTCAGTTCAGCTTTCAACAGCATCATCCCACATCATCTGATGGGCAAACTGGAACATCTACGCTTCAATACACCCCTCTGTTATTGGCTGCTAGACTTCCTCACCAACAGACCTCAGTCAGTGCAGGTCGGAAACCTCCGATGTCATCATCCCAAGCACAGGCTCCCCTCAGGGCTGCGTCCTGAGCCCCCTGCTGTTCACCCTGATGACACATGACTGTGTCACCAGGTTCACCACTGATCACACGGTGAAGTTTGCCTCATTAGAAACGACAATGACCAAGACTACAGAGAGGAGGTGGAGCGGCTCATGTGCTGGTGCAGAGATAACAACCTGATCCTCAACGTGGAGAAGATGAAGGAGATCATTGTCGACTTCAGGAAGAACTGGCCTCCACTGTTTATCAACAGCTCAGCTGTAGAGGGGGTCAGCAGCACCAAATTCCTGGGGGTGCACATCACAGACACCCTCACCTGGAATGTTAACACCACCTCACTGGTCAAAAGGGCCCAGAAGTGCTTGGACTTCCTGCAGAGGACGAGAAGAGCCCACCTCACCCCCTCACCTTGGACTGTTCTCCCTGCTCCCCTCTGGGAAGAGGCTTCGAAGCATCCAATGCAGGTCCAGTTGATCCTGCAACAGCTTCTTTCCCACTGCTATCAGTCTGCTGAACTGTTGAAAAAAAAAAAAAAACTCTAAATCAAGTCACAGACTCTGCATCACACAGATAACACCAAACTAAAATACAAAATACTTTATATTTGCACCATACATATTTGTTACCATGTACATCTGATCACTGCTGCACTTTATGGAATGGAAAATGTCCATTTCACTGCCAAGCTGCATTCATTGTACAAAATGAAGTTTCTATAATTGACAATAAAAGTTGATTAAGTTTTTCGGATCAATTTGCATGTTATCTAAGCCATAACAAGGCTTTTGTTTGTGCCACTCTATAAGTGTGGAACTCAAACGCAACTCCAGACATTTTGAATCTGCCTCCCATTCTACTTTTAGAAATTCTGGAAACCACAATTAAACCTGCAGACTGAGAGCAAATCTGTTCCGTTAGTCTTAGACTTATTTTGTCATTTTGTATACACAAGTGTAAACAAAAAGAAATTAAGTTCAATGCAAGCAGCAGCAATAAAAAAAAACCCACTGTGATATCAAGTCACTATATCTAGTTATAGAATGTGCATCATTCATGTGATCTTAGCATCCAACTAGGATTTTTACCCTGTTGGAAGAGGATCTGATGCTGGAGCATTAGGGGCCTGTTGCCTGGGCTTCATCTATCAGTTGTTGTTGAGCTGCTACTACTGCCTCCAGCTCCTGAAACACTCGCTTCTCCTGGCTCAGGGGAGGAAGAGAACGATGATGACGATGCTGTGAGGGTGGTAGCCCCCTGGGTTGAAGAGGCTGACGGGGTTGAAGCAGCAGTGGTGCCATCGGCAGGTTTAATAGCATTGTTCGATATTGCTGGATGCAGCCAAGACTCAAGATGGCGCAGCTGTTACATATCTCCTTTTTTGAAGAGAGTATGAGTCGGAGATAATCCATTTTGTTTTCCAAAAAGCAGACGTTGGAGAGCAGGATTGATGGAAGCTGTGGTCCGTGGGGATCTCTCTTTAGCTTCGCAATTAGCTCCCCTCTGCAGCCTCACTTTCTCCGCCTCGCGCATCTCTTCATCTGTCGGTTATTTTCCGCTGTTGTCTTGTTTACATCCGTCTGTAGCACTCCGCAGCTTTTTAAACGGTCAAAAAGGTCAGTATTTATAACATTATGTTACCGTCGCTCCAGCAGACGTTGGTGATCATAGATGCAGGTTTGATGTCTAGTTTGTATCGTTTTAAGCGCATATTTTGTGAAATTGTCTGTTAGGAACATAAGGAACAATCAGATCCCTGATATAAGACAGAGATTGGTTATTTAAGGCTTTATATATTAGAAGGATGACTGAGGATTTTGAATTCTATTCTAGATCTGACAGAAAGCCAATGAAAAGAAAGCGAATATATAATAAATAAATAAATGTAAATGTAAATAAATGCATGGACTAGTTCCTCTGCATCTCTTCTGTACAAGATATTTCTATTTTCTTGCATTATTCGGGAGTTGAAAGAAAGAAATTAGAAAACAAAAATTCTTGGTTATGGGATTTAAATTACAGGTCCTGATCAAAAATAACACCAAGTTGTTTTTTTAAAAACAAGATCAAGATCAATTTAATGCCTTCAAGAAGCAGACCCGGTAACTACTTAACTTCTTATTCAGAAACTCTGGTCCAAATATGATAATCCTTCTTTTGTCTGCATTCACAGGCAGAAAGTTATCATTTTTTTGTGCCTTCAAGGCATGCCTGTCGGGATTTATGGACAGACATAGCTGAAAATGAATCCCATGCTGCCTGATCATTTTACAGATGAGAATATGTATTGTAAAAAGAGTTGGCTCTATCAAACATGTTCGATTTTCTCACGAACTTACGCTTCCTGATCGGGACGGTGTCATGAGAGGCTGATCGCCTTTTGTTACCCCCTGTATACTACTAAATCTCTTTATTGTCGAGTCAGAAAGGGCTTTTGGATTCTCAAAAGTTTATTAGAAACAGAACTGCAGTGAACAGTGTCAGCGTCTAAGGCAGGAACCTCTGCAGGTTAGTGACCACATTAATCTGGCACAGCATAATAATGAAAATGTGAGTCACAAACCTGATCATATAATTCAGTGGGAGGCGGGGGTCACCCAAAGAGTCCCAGATGCCGAAGTATGAGGACAGGCAGAAGATCAAATCCAGCAGATGAAATTAGGCAGGATAATCTAGAGCAGGGCTGGACTGGACTTTTTCAGGCCACCCTGGTTACATGACTGACGGACATTATTAATTTCTTAGGCAGTAAAATAAAATAGGGCTGGGATCTGTTTTGCTTTGTGAGGACCAAACTGAAAAATCAAACAAGCTTTTATCAAACAAAAAAGAAGATTTTGTTTGATATTTGAGTTCACCTTCAGCTTTAACACACATCCAACCAAGCAGAGGAACAGCCTGGATGTAGAGAAAAGCCTGGGATCAGCTGTTTCTCACAGTGAGTCGGAGCTCATCAAAGCAGCTCAGGTGTCTTGATGAAAACAAAGCAAAATGAATTAAGTCAGTCTGAAGGAAAACATACATTTTGAAAATTAAATGCTCAAATTAAAAGTAAAATAGTCTTCATTTTACTTATTGTACGTTCAACTTTTGGATAATCATCAATACTTATAACTGAGAGGGGGGCTCATGGGATGTAAAATTGCCCAAAGTCCAAAAAAGGTTGGGAAACACTGATCCAGAAGGACCTACTATAATTTCTAAGGTTGGAATATACAGTAACTTTATAGCTGTAATAGATCTGTAACTATTTAAGATTTGGCTGTGACTTCCTCCAGCCAGTTTCTCTCCCTCTCTGTGCCACCTCTCCTCTAGTCCATTGCTTCTTATCCTCACTTGCACCTCTCGCTCGCTACACACACCGAAACAGCCAGTATCAGACACACGTCACACACCCCTTCCTCCACACTGTGCTTTCTGTGTCCCTGCTCAACTCCTGCTGGCAAAGGTGGCCAGGTCTCTCCATCTCTCTGCGAGGTGCACAGCCACTGCACTGGTAGACTTTAAAAAAAAAGAGAGAGAGAGAGAGAGAGAGAGAGAGAGATGCAAGCCAGCAGGCCAATCCCAGGTCAGCTCTTGGGGAATACTCCCAGTTCTTCCTATGGCCAGTATGATCTAGAGGGTGAAGCCAAACCGGTCTTGTGCTCGGTAGTCAGAGCCAGGAAATCAGAGGTCCAAAGAGGTGCCAAAGGGAAATCCAAAACGAAGTCAGGTTCAGTTAACAAACAGGCAGAAATCCAGCAGGAGTCCGAAGACAGGTCAGGCAAACAGATCAGAACAGGGACAGCCAGGGCCAGAGGTCCAGAGGCAGAGCAGGTCAGAATCAGACAATCAGGAAACACAGGTACGTTAGATAATTCTTACTAAAGGCTTGAATAATCTGGCACTGATAACTGGTTTGATGAATGGTTAAATAGGGACTCAAGCAGGTGGATCAGATGAGCAATAAAGAGAACTGGGCAGAGCTGAGTAGGTGAATGGAATGAGTAATCAGACCAGACATCAGCACCAAGATCATGACATGTAATAGTGCTTTATTTCCCATTTAGAATGATGTGTCAGGTTTGGTGGAGGTTTTGAGGACCCAAATGCAGAGAGGAGTAGGCACGGATGAGTTTGGATGGTTTAATGTAAGTCCAAGGGAAACAGAGCCAAAAATACAAAAATGCTGAAAACCAAACAAAACCAATAAATGTAAGGAAAAATACTCGAGGGAAGCAAGAGACTAGGAAGCAGCTAACATCTTCAATACACAAGAAACCAGCGCTGAATGAAAGCTCTGGTGCTCTTTTAAGCCCAGCACTATTATAAAGATTACTTTCACCTGTGTAGGCTACACAAGTTCTCCACAAAGATCCTCTACAGCAGAGATGCACAACTCACACTAACCCACACACAGGAACCCTGACATGATGTCTTTTTTTATCAAGTAGAACTGATTGGAGAAGTATACAATCCACTGGAAGGTTTAAGATCAGATGTGTTAGGAACATGTTGTTACTCCTGTCGAGATAATCAAGGCTCTAAGTCGTTCTTTTGGTTTTAACAGCCATTTATTGTGGACAGGTCTTATAAAGCCAAAAAATGCCGTCAGAACTAAGAAAGGAAACAGAAACCCAAATTAGCTCAAAACAAATATAAAGGATTACACAAACAAATACAAGTAAAACAAAGTCGTACCTCATTGGCCGCATGAAATCCAGAGGAATAAAAATGATTTATATTTCTTGTGAAACTTGTGTAAATCAATCTTTCCGATGGGCAACAACATGACATGTGGAACAAAAACATAGGTTCCTCCTTACATTTAATTTGCTCGTACTCGTCGTCTCCCGCTTTATCCGCTTTTTAACCAATGTACATAAACAACATAAATTAACTCAAAGTTATTTACTTGTGATTGAACGTTTAATTTTAATACTACTATGTATTAACTCTCGTTTTTAAATAAATATAAAAATATTGAAATGAGTTGACTCTGATGGCAGCTACACATGTCAAGATGGTGTTATTTAAATTGGAGTAATTGCAGACATGCAGTCAGGAATAGTAAAGGAAAATAGAAAAAGGATTTATTAAAAATACAAAACGGAACAGTTCGACCTGAGCAGCAGTAGAAAAAAGTATTGACTTAGGTGGACTTGGCATGAGAAAAATTTGTAAACCATTAAATTAAACTAAATTAAGGTAATTACATAATTGTGACAGTGAGCGGTAACCATAATGCTGCATGAAAAAAGATAAAAGCCAAGTGAAATCTAACAAAAATTGAGCAGTAAATATACAGAGAAACATTTGTTACTTGGAAACTAAAGAAGAATCTAAAAAAGAACATTTTGAACAAGAGTGAGTGAAAATATGAACTAGTTCCAAATGGTAAAAATAACTAAATAATTTAGCAATAGAATTAAAAGAAAATAACAAACATAAGGAAAATGCTTAAAAGTATGAAGCAAAACCAAAATATAACCTAACATCTCAGGATTGCGAATCTACAGAAATAAAGATCGTTTCTAAATATCTGAGTTTTTTTTTTTAAAGATTTGGCCATGATGTTTTGTTAACATTATTTATGGTGCAAAGAGTAGCGTTGAATTTTGAAATGTCAGGTTTTAGTTATGTTTTGAGAATTACATTTTGATACCCAATATTTCACAAAAAATATTAATGGAAGACTCATTTGCACTTAAGGAATAATTCAAATCCTTAACATAAAAGGGAGAAACTTATTTGACAGGTAAGGTATCCTATAGAGCAGTAGCAAAACATAAAATACAATCGGATGTAAGCAGTCACATTGTCAATAACCTGCATCGCTTTCTTCGCTTTTAAGCTGAATCAGCTTTCTGTATTTTGATTCAGATTCAAATTAGCCTTAATTTTTTTTTTAAAGCAACCTGCAAATACGTTTTGAGGAACTGCTAAGCCTCTCTAGGTATTAGATACAACATGCAGGAAATTTTAAATGTGATTTAATCCTGCTGGTAATCAAAATTAAATCTGAAAAACTCTCTCACGAAGAGAAAAGACAATTGGGAGAAACAATTACTTTTACCTTTGGCTCAGACCTCGGCAGGAAGCATAGCGCTTGAATTTTGATAAATGTACATGAACAGGAGTAAACAGGGCTGTTTCCCTCCAGTCCTGAAACTGGTGGTTGAGTGGAGATAGATGAAGTTGGTCAGTCTGTAGACTGCTGGTTAGTGAGACGGTCTGCTGAGCTTTATGGGGAGATCCAGAGGATTGTGTGGGCTGATACTAGAGCTTCACTCGGGACCTGGAAGATGGAGGTCCAGTTGGATAACACAGGTGGGAAGAACAACTGGTCCATGATGAGAAAGCATGGAGCGACAGTGGAGAAAAAGCTTTCCCAGTTGGGAAGAAAGCCTCTTGGCAGAACCAGGCTCAACATGGCGGTCAATGGCTACTCTTACTTACGGGGACGGTTAAAGATGAGGGGCGCAGTAAGAGTCCAGGAGGAATGAAACTCTGATGAAGCTTACAGCTACTTATGGTAGAGAGGGGCTGGAGGGGGCTTTGAAACGTGTCATCTGAATGAAGTTGCACAGCACATCCGCTGCCCGCGCACAGGAGCAGACAGGTGCGTATCGGAGGCCTTTTAGATGAACTCTGGATGCCGATTGGCTTTCGTAGAGGTGTGGTTCAAAGCTGATTGGCTGTGTTGCATGTAGATGAAGGAAAGCAATGAGTTTCTTCTGTTGAACTTCCACCTAGGCTCCATAAATACAAGTGTTCCAAATCAAATGGTCGATGAGTGTCTGTTAATGTGGGTTAACCAAAACACTGAAAAACAAGCAAAGAAATAGTGGAACTTAAGTTCCAGAGATGATGAGTCATATTACATTAAAGAAAGAAACAAAAACTTACTAAGGATTTCCTCAAAAATTGACAATAAAACTCAGATGATCTTTATACTGAACACCATATTTTTTAGCTCAGGTTTAGGTTCCCACATCTCTAACCAACTACACTAGAAATTTAAGATTTCCCAAACTACTAAATGCAACTGTGCTAAGTATACACAAGATGGCAGTATACACTGCATTAACCCACCATTCCTAGATGCAGCTCTTCTTCAAGTTTATCTTATAACATCTGATTATTAAAACACCATTAGAGTTTTATTCTTCTTTTAAACATAGGAACATTCATTGTGCATTTGTCTACCACTTATGAATAGTGATATCCTGACTGGTGAAGGAGCACAATGGTTAAGATAATAGATAAGAAAACAAAAACAGAAATTTTACTGCAGTGTGGAAAAAGGTGGTGATGATTGGATGTTGCTGTTAGGGGTAGGCGGGTGGAAGGGGAGGACTAGGGTCTTCTATAGATAAAAGAGCCAATCAGATGTTATGTTATCCAGATGTGTTGGTCACTGAAATTTTTCATAATTATTCAAATAGAATTGGATAAAAATGACTGAAGTTTACTGTAAAAATACAAACAATTGCAGGTTACTAATGAATTAATTCACATTTAGCATATTGAAGAAATTGGTTGATGGATATGTAAATGATTCAGCTTACAAGAATAATAAAATTGTTTGCCTTGCAATGGAATTAACAATAAGGATTGTAAAAGAAATTGGCAACACCCCTTACAATGTAATCACTTGACTCAGTTTCACAGCTAAAGTCCACTTTTTTGGTTGTTTTCTATTTACGGTAAGTAAAGTCTTAGTCTGGCTCACATCTGTGCACCGAAAGCCTGTTATTGGAGTCTGGGCATGACGCATGGTTAAGTAAGAGCGGGACCTTCTCCAAGTTTTTGTAATCCCAACAACTGGGCAACTAGAAGAAACTCTGGCTTTACATCATTAGTTCTTCATTCTTTTTTTATATTTACTCATCAGTAAGAACACTTACCCACTTAATATTCAATGGGGTGATTTTGTGACTTTCAGAAGCAGCCCTGATAAGCTAAAAGCATAGACTTTTTTAAGGATCTAGACCAGTGGCAGCTGGTGATTTATGAAAAACAAGAGGCTCAGTGGTGGAAATGAAATCCAAACATAAGGTATTATATTTGCAAATGTTAAAACAAATGAAAATATATTACTACAATGGGTAAAAATAGATGTTGTGAATTGCTCTGAAAATGTGAACTCCAGACACCACAGCAGGAGATCAGAACAAGCCGACTGTTCTGACTGAATAGTTAATAGGAAAACTATTATAAAAGGTTTCCAGAAAAAGCTAGATGTACATTGATGTGAAAGGGACTGATGTGACCTTCTCCAGTGTCCAGTAGAAATTCATGATTATGTCTGGCTCCTGTCAGGCTAATATTTTAGAGTTTTCCCCAAATATGCATCGAGTAGCCAACTTCACAGCCTGCCCCTGGTGCACCCCTGCTCCATGGACCAAGTAGAGGCTTAAAACTGTGCTGCTGCCATCAACACCTGCTGTTTATAGATAGTTGGAGCTGGGCCTGTTTTTTCAGTGTAGTCTGTTTCTCTGACTGTGACTAACTGGATGTGCTCTCTTCATCCTCTGACATGGGGAGCTGGCTTTCAAAGGCTCGTCTGCCTGGTTGTGTGTTTTCCTGGACGGGGCCGCCCTGTGCCAGCTGCTTTTTGTATCTATGCTTCTTTTCTATGTCTGCTTCTGTCTCCTTGAACCCCAGTTGTTGACCTCAGCAGATGGCGCTCACACTGAACCTGGTTCTGCTGGGGTTTCTTCCTGTTCAAGGAAGTTTTTCTTCCACACTGTTGCTACAAGCATGCTTAGTGTGAGGGATTGCTGAAGAGTCAATTACTCTATGGATTCAGCAGTTTTTTCTTAGATAGAAAACGTTTAACCAATCTGACTGTATGGTCTGGTTGAATTGTCTCTGTAAAGTGTATTGCGATGACATGTCTTGTGAATTGGTACTATATAAATAAACTGAATTGAATTGAATTAAATTCACTGGAACAGATTGGATGTTAGTGTGCTACCCATTCAGGCCCTACTTTCTCGCTGGTTGATTCAATGCATGGAACCTCAAGCTTCAATGGAAATTCTGCATAGAGACTGATAGGCAGCGCCCTGCTGCTTCACAGCGGAGGGAAGATTGCGCCTGGGAGCTCAACAGCTCATCGTAGTGCACATTTAATTCAGTTTAATGAATACTTTTGTGAAGTTTAACAATCTATATTTAAGCAATAATTTTATGAAATTTACAATTAGCCCTCCTAGCATTCAATGAAGAACCGCAACTGATCTAGAGGTCTCCTTTGGCTTCCATAACCTTAATTATTAGCAGGTCCCTTCTCTGTTACCTCCTCCCGCTTACTTTTTAATGGGCACCAGCAATCTGAGCACCGTCGCTTAAAAAAAGATTTACTTTTTTTTTCATTGACCTAAGATTAGGACCAAGTAATTATTTTAGAATAGAAAAACAAGGCACACCTCCCCTTTGTCCAATTTCAATGCATTTTCTATTAGAAATTTCTACTCTTTAAAATAAATGTCCGTTGTTTCCAATAGCTTTTAGATCATGTGAATCAATTAATAAAGGCTGCAACTGATCATTATATTGAAAATGGGTTAATCTGTTGGTTATTCTTTTACTAATCAATCAATAAGCGGATAGCTGAAGGCTTCTTAAAGAAGATTTTTTACATATATTCAAACAAGTGAAACTAAAACTTTGTCACTTGATGTTATCTGGCTAGAAGAGTGACGAACCAAAACTGTTTTGCATTTTTTGTTATCTTAATACTGCAAAATGTTTATATATATATATATATATATATATATATATATATATATATATACACTATAT
>JAGKQL010000031.1:632294-744471 GCA_018398635.1 Cyprinodon brontotheroides | reverse complement strand
GCTGCCAGGGGTAAGTCAGTGTGATTGCATGCCACTGGTGATTAGGATACTTCGCCACAGATTATCAGCGACCCCGCTGGTGGTGTGTCCCTGAGGCGGCCCGCCGACACAAAAGTGGAAGAACAATTTTAAAAGGTGTTAATTGAATGTTGGTGTAAGAAAATTGTGACAATACTTGATCAGCTAATTTTGAGCTTCCTCATCACTATGGTCACTTAATAAAAAAGTGAGATCCCTGTTTCCTCCTCTGCTGCTCCTGGCTTTGGAAGAAGAAAGAGTTCATCCGTTTCTTATGGTGCATTCAGATTAAATGCGTTTTGGGCATCAAAGCTTTTTATTCACATGCAAAGTCTATGGAGGTCCAGTTGTGCGTCAGGAATGGTGCCTTTGAGGGTTCAGGCTTCCCAGCGTTCTGGCATCTAAGACGTCTGGGCATCTGAGCATCCGAGCAACTGAGTGTTTTTTATTCTGCAGTACGCCAAAGCGTCAACCAATCAGAAAAGCTGATGCAGTACGTTTTTGGGGGAGACAGACAAT
This sequence comes from Cyprinodon brontotheroides, assembly GCA_018398635.1. Taxonomy (NCBI): domain Eukaryota; kingdom Metazoa; phylum Chordata; class Actinopteri; order Cyprinodontiformes; family Cyprinodontidae; genus Cyprinodon; species Cyprinodon brontotheroides. The sequence continues at coordinate 743,934 of JAGKQL010000031.1, read as the reverse complement.
ACCTGCAAGCTGTCACCTTTTCTGCAGAGTTGTCTGCATATGAAAACTAAATAAATATCAAGGGAGTTCAACTCCAGAGGTTTAAAAACAAGCCAGAAAAAATTGATTTTTCCAGCAAGCTCTGATCATCATTGCTGCACTAAAACATGTTTTTCTGAACTATGGCTAAACCGTTTATAAATACCCAAATTAACTAAAGAGAAGAAAAGTATTGCTTCGCGCTTGCTCTGGTACACGCAGTTTTTACCACAATTCTAAAAGCCCCCAGGCCCCGATAACAGACCTGAACTGATGGTCAAGGAGCAGGTCAGCTGGTTGGTGTCGTGTCGTCACAGACATTTTTAACACCGCGCTAGTCTAATCCATAGTGCCAGTATGCTTTAAGTTTGCCTCCATCATTCTGGTCTCTGAATGATTACCGGCCTGTTGCATTAACTCCTATCATGATGAAGTGCTTCAAATTGCTGGTTAAAGAACACATCGTCTCCAGTCTCCCCCCAACATTTGACCCTTTACAGTTTCTCTCCGCTCCACTGAGGACGCCATCTCCTCTGCTCTTCACCTGAACCTGGCACACCTGGAGGAGAAGAACACTCGTAATGCGGATGCTGTTCCTGGACTTCAACATCTGAAAGGAAAACTGGGAACACGCATCTACGGCTTCAATACACTTACTCCTCTGCTATTGGCTGCTAGACTTCCTCACCAGCAGACCTACCAGTCAGTCCGGGTGGACGGAACACCTCTGATGTCATCACTGGCACAGGCTCCCCCTCAGGGCTGCCGCGTCCTGAGCCCCCTAGCCTCCTGATGACACGAGCTTCAGCACCATGTGATCTACCCAGGTTTGCACCACCAATCACATGGTGAAGTTTGCAGGCGACACCACGGTGGTGGGGCCTCATCAGAGGCTTGCGCATAGCGACCTGTGGACTACAGAGAGGAAGTAGAGCAGCTGGTGCAAGAGATAACAGCCTGATCCTGAGCCGTGAGAAGACTAAAAAGGAGATCATTTTTCAGACTTCAGGAAGAACAGGCTAACTTCCGTTCCACACACTTCACTGCTGTACTCAGCTGTAGAGGTGGTCAGCAGCACCAAAATACTAAGAGGGGTGCACAACAGCACCACATTTCTCACCTGGACTGTAAACACCTCCTCACCAGAGATGGGAAGAAATAGAAGTACAAATGCCGTTACTGTACTTTCCGAAGTATGATTTTCTGATGTGCACGCTTTTACACTTTACTACTTATTTTTTAAGGTGACTTTTTTACTTCTATATCCTTGCATTTCCGCACAAATATCTGTACTTTTTCTACTCACTCCCATGTACCAAAAATTGGGAAAACACCGTTACAGTTTTGAATCATTTTCAATGGAGTTACGCAGGTATTATTTTTCGCGTCTGCATCAGCCACCCAAATTCTAAATCTAGTGGGGATGGGAATCCTGCGTTGCATTTGGCCTTTTACTACAAGATGAATGCGACGAATTCGGTGGTGATTCGTGGCAAATCTGTTGCGGCTTGGTGGCGATGGCGTTAGCATAGTAACATAGACTGACGAGATGATTGAAATGAGGAACCTGGCGAGGAGGTGCATCGTCATATTGGCAGACATCCGTTTAAAATGTAGACAACGACTTTGCATGAAAAAGTGGTTTCTGCTGCTTACTTTAACACTTTTGAGTAAATTTTACAAGCCTGTACACTTTGTTACTTTTTACTTGAGTAAAAGTTAATCAGTACTTCCACTTTTACCAGAGTATTTACGCAACACACAAGTATCTGTACTTTTACTCAAGTCACGGAAAGTGATGTACTTTTGCCATCCTCACTAGTCAAAAGGGTACGAAAGCGCTTTTTTAATGTATTGATTGATAGCAGTGTAGAATTCATTTACACAGCCGAATAAACAGCTAAGTTTAAATAATTGCATTTTAAAGCTAAATTCAGTGATAAAAGTAGTTTGTACTCCAATATCTCATTTAGTGCTGTTTTATTTTCTTCAGTTTGTTTAACTGTTGAAAAGGTTGGGACCAGATTAGATTGTTACCCTTTGTTTATCTTTAATTTTGAGGCGTTGTTGTTTAGTTGTTTAAATTGACACTTGCGTATAACATTTATTATCATTTTATCATCTTTATAATGTAAACGGAGGAAGAAAAAGTATCTTCTCTGAATGCGCCAACAACATTGCCAGCACATACAGAGTATTAACTCAGTTAAGATAATTGGTATCGGCACTGGCCTTAAAAGACGTGTTGGTTGATCTCTAATCATGATATTGATGATAAAGAGTGTGACTCTTGTTTTATGTTTCTTTCCCTTTTCCATCACTCTGTGAACTTCAAAGTTTTGGGTAATGTCATTTGTGTCCAGAGTTAGCTGAAGTGAAACTTTGTTCAGGTGGCTAAAATGGCAGCAGCATAAATAAGGCTAGTTTATTACACCTGGGTATATTAGCCTCTGCACTCCAAATGGTCTTTAGTATATTAATTTAGCACAAATGGTGATATATTGTGCTCTGACTTGTGCTTTTAAACAAGCCAAAATTAAATTCTTTGTATCCGTGTGTTCTCATGTGTAAAGGCTTTTAGGTATGGAGGACTCTGAACAGTTTCCAATCATTTGTGATGTTAAACATGTAAATGGGCAGGGAACTGTTGAACTCACATTACGTAATGAAATCCTCCTCATCTTGTAACTGGTTGGAAAAAGACAAATCCATTTTTTTTAAACCCGGCCAAAACAGAAAGTTTAAGGAAGATTTAGGAGAAAATCTTTCCCCATTACTTGTGTTTACAAATCTGATGCCAAACCATCCCGATTAAACGGGGTAAAGATAATCTTTCCGGAGAGAACAAGATGGACCAGATAAAGATACAGAATCTCATTTAGAGTTAAAGATGGCTTCTTTCAGGTCAAGATCGCTTTACTCATCCCCACAAGGGAATCATTTTGTCCAAGGGCACCCAGAGTGTCTTAAAAATAGAAACAGAGTAAGATAAAAAAAAAAATACAAAAAGTAAAATAGAGACACAAATTATGAGTAGTAAATAGTAGTAATAAATCCAAACACATATCGCCTTATTTGTGTTACTGGTGCAGTTTGGCTTTCTTGTATTCGTTAAGACGTATAATTATGCTTAATCACTAATTGGGTTGCAAACTTTATCAATAAAACATGACTGTAATTAAGCAAATTTGGAAAATTGTTGAACAATAACTACAAAAGATCATCACATCCTCAGTTTATGCTTCAAAATCATGCTGTGAAAATGATGCATAAAGAAGAATTTTGTGATCACATCAATAATTTGTTTTTGCATTCAATAATGTTTTGGTTTAAAGCCAATAAAATGTGTTACCTACTAATATCCAAGAGTTTGTTTACACAGAGGGAAGGGATTTATGATCAGAGAGGCTGTAACTTTAAGATCCAAGCAGGGAGAAGCACCAGGAGAACTGTGTGCATGTTGGTTACCCTGTTTGGCCATATGAGTGACAAAGAGTTTTTTTTTTTTTTTTTACCAGCAATGTGAGGTGTGATTGCCACAAGCTATCTTGCAAGGTCTAAGGAATTAAGTTTAGTTTAGATTATGTCATGGTACGCACTGGCAAATGTTAAATTTGGAGATATTGGGCCTCATGCAAAAAACGTTGGTAAAAAACAAACTTGTTCTCAAGTTGTTTGTATGAGTGATTTATGATCAAATGTTGCATTCACCATTTTTCCCTTTTTCTAATCTTCTCTCTGGTACGATCAAATCTTACCAGTGCTCCAGACTAGACGTATAAGTCTAAAGCAGTCAGTCAGCTGTTATAAAAAACAGTTTTTGTTAAGTGACACTACAAATATCCAGGGAACACCAATTTAATTTATTTTGTCAAAAAAAGGAACAGTGACTATATGTGGGATCAAGCTACCATTTAAATAACATCTACATAAAATAGAACATAAAATGAGTAGAAAGTTCAGCGAAGCTCCTCTAACGGAAACACAGCATTCATTTCGCTCCATCACAGCTCCTTAGCTTTGTTATCACATAAATTGCAAAATAAGGCAATCCCTCACACAAAAAGCATGCTGTAGCGACAGTGGAGAGGAAAAACTCCCTTTGAACAGGAAGAAACCTCCAGCAGAACCAGGCTCAGTGTGAGACTGACCATCTGCTGAGGCCCACTAAGGAGTTTTTCCTAAGAAAGAGAGACATGCAGTAAAAGCAGAGCTAAAAGGCCAGTGTAAACCAGCACCACAGGCGGCCTCCAGTAAACACACAGCCAGGCGAGCAGCACCTGGACAGCTCCCATGTCAGAGGATGAAGAGAGCACACAGCATCAGTTAGTCACAGTCAGAGAAACAGGACTACACTAAAAAAACAGGCCAATCTTCAACATCTAAATGGTGAACTCATATTAATTATTTACATCATATGTTGAGCCTCTTGCCTCTATCAGTAGTGTCCATTGTTTTTTTTTTGTTTGTTTTTTTTACAATCAAATGACTTTTCTTTATTACATTATTTTTACTTTCGTAAGAGTGCAACCTCAGCTTTTACAGCTGCTTGGGCTTATACTGGTCCTTCAAACATCGATCAATCTTCAGTCAAGCAGAGTTTTCCTGGTTCATCTTCAATGCCATTTCTATGGACAACCTTTCGGACAAGCATGGGAAGTCATAGCCCTCCTACTTCTTTTTTATTTTATTATTATTATTTTATTTTTATTTTGCGGCACTAGTGGCTCGTTTTTCAGAGCAAAGGACCACAGGTTGGATTCGAACCCAGGTCAGCCTACTTCTTTGCTGCCATGTAATTATTTGGGGTGGTAATTATGCAGATTTACATTTCTATGGAACAAGGACCTACTTACACACAGGTGGACTGCATCATGTTTGTGAGGATCATTTACAATCATTCACTGTAAGCAAGAACATTTATTGAGTTCACATTAGGACAAAAAGTTGGAGAAATTTAGGACAAGAATACAAGGCTCAGTGTTAGGGCATAGAAAGGGCTGAAAAGGGTTAAATCAGTGGAAGTGAATTGGAGTCAACACATGGTGCTCGCTACAAATATAAAGACAAGAAGGTGTGTGTGTGTCTGTGTGTGGTATTGAAAAACATGACGCCTTAGACATAAAACGGGGCAAGATCTTGAAAAAAAAGGTATAAAGTTGGGCCTGGAAGATGTGATTGAGTGGTGTGTTCACTGGTTGCAACCATTTACCAGGAAGAGCTTACCGAGACAGATGGTCAACACGAAAAGTCTGACCAAATCAACACATGGGTTGCATTATATTTCTTCTTACAGAAATAAACTTTTAGCTCTCGCAAATCATCTTTGAATAAGATTAGAGATATGCAGTCAACTAAGTGGGGAGGTTGCATAACACCAAATGCAGTTTAAGATTCAATAACCTGCTTTCCCACTTAGTAGGGCTGAAACACCAGTCATGTCAGTGTAGAGCACTGAAGCTCTACATCCAGCCACCAGTAGGTGACCCAATATAATTTCCCTGACCGGGAATCGAACCCGGGCCGCAGCGGTGAAAGCGCTGAATCCTGACCACTAGACAATCAGGGACAAGTTTCTAACTGTTCAGTAGGATTTTCACACGATGTCTTTTAATCAACGATGTGATGTGAAGCTTGGCATTATGCTCCTCAAGTTAGACGTGTTTCTGTCGTCATCACACTGAAATAGAGACAGTTTAACCGCATGTATTGAGGTAAAGTAAGAGATGATTGTGTTCTAAAACCTTTCCTTTCACTAAATTCATAAAAAGTCATAGTCATGGTTGGGATAAAATGGATTTTCCTTAAACACAGTTGTTCGGCTTTGGATTCCAAGCCAAGATTTTTTTTTTCCTTTGGCATACACTGGATGACAGGTCAGTAATGCCATGGCTTACAAAAGTTGTATCAGCAAAACACCACTTAGTTGTGTCAATTTAATTGACTTTTGACCCAAAAACAGCTGTAGAAGTGACATAGTAAAGACCTAGCAGCTCTCCACACATTATTTTACATGGTGTGATTTGTGAAAACCTACCGTAGCTCAAGAAAAGACAACTTTATCCAAATTTCAGATCCCAAATGCATTGGTAAACAAGTATCAGAATGGAAAAGATAAGAATTGAAAAGATCTCCTGTTACACTGAGGGTTGACACGTCGTAGTACCAAAGCTGTCACATTAAAAAACACAACGCCTTAGACATAAAACAAGGCAAGATCTTGAAAAAGAAGGTAGTAAGTTGGGCCTGGAAGATGTGATTGAGTGATGTGCACAGGTTGTAACCTCATTTACAAGGAAGAGTTTACCGAGACAGATGGTCAACACGAAAAGTCTGACCGAATCAACACATGGGTTGCATTATATTTCTTTTTAAATAAATACACTTTTAGCTCAAGAAAATAAACTTTGAACACGATTAGAGATATGCAGTCAACTAATTGGGGAGGTTGCATAATACCAAATGCAGGTTAAGATTCAATAACCTGCTTTCCCACTTATTAGTGCTGAAACACCAGTCATGTTAGTGTAGAGTACTGAAGCTCTACATCCAGCCACCAGTAGGTGACCCAATATAATTTCCCTGACCGGGAATCGAACCCGGGCCGCAGCGGTGAAAGCGCTGAATGCTGACCACTAGACAATCAGGGACAAGTTTCTAACTTTTGAGCAGGGTTTTCACACGATGTCTTTTAATCAACGATGTGATGTGAAGCTTGGCATTATGCTGCTCAAGTTAGACGTGTTTCTGTCGTCATCACACTGAAATAGAGACAGTTTAACCGCATGTATTGAGGTAAAGTAAGAGATGATTGTGTTCTAAAACCTTTCCTTTCACTAAATTCATAAAAAGTCATAGTCATGGTTGGGATAAAATGGATTTTCCTTAAACACAGTTGTCCTTAGATGTGTGTGTGCTTTGTGAACTGAATGAAATAAATGGCCAAATAGCAGACCTTTGGCAAACTGAATGGCATGCTGAGGAGGTGATTTAGTCATTTCAATTAGAACTAGGGCTGGAGGAACCCAGTCTAAAGGGAGAATGAGAAAAGAATAATAATATCAATACATTATGCAGAAAAATAAATCTATATTAAATATATAGAGACTAAATGAAAGATTCTGGTGGTCCGAGAACTGAATCATTTCCAGACATCAGATCATTCCCTAAGTTGCAGAAGAATTTTGCAAAAGTTGACTTTTTCTTCCACAGATATTAATACGTTGTTTTTAGTTTGGCCAATGCTACTGTATGTTCTGGGCTTGCATAATCCTGTGATGAGGTTGTGTTTTTCTCTTTTGTTTTTTGCTCAAAGCCTTGATCCGATACCCACAGCTCAAATAAAAGCTCTATCCCATAAAACTCTTCACTGTTGTCCATAATGTTCTTAAAGGTCCAGCATCCTCTTCAAAAGATTAATAAACAACAACAGTGTCTTCAGTCAGAGGCTTCTCTAGATCCTATGCTAGACAGACTGCTACAGAAGATCCTTCCTGCCTACAGCAAATGGTTGAAAGAAAATCAACCTATGAATTACTGCAATACTTACTCTACCTTTAGGAATTAAAAAAGCATTTTTTAATTGACTTGAAAAATCAGATATTGATAACCATAGAAACCATTTTCTGGTAATATTCCTACTTTACTTTCAAAACATCACCGCTTTATCTGGCAACATTGTGACGTTGATCTTATCTTTTAAAAAGTCTAAGCATTGCTCGATCCATGCGCTTTTTGGTTCTCACTAAATTAAGCTTGAAAAGTAATTAAATCTTTTTTACATCAGTTTTAAATCTCTATTTTTGCTTGCCAGCCGTGATATTCATCTCTGCCTCTCCTCTTCATATGACAAGAAAGAGAGAGATGGTTTTATATTTTATTTATTTTAAATAAATTTTTTTTAGAGTATCAAAAAGTATTGAAATACATCCTGGTAATGATAGCAAAATGTATTGTTCTAACCCCAATAAGGAATATACTGGACTCTGCTAAACCGAGTAATGATTGCGTAGTAACAGGATCTGTGTTTAATCACTCTATATACCTTAATACATACCATACAAGTTTGCTTTATTTTCTAAAGAAGGCTTAAGTCTTCTGAAGAAAAAAACAAATTCTGTGTTTGTTTCATTTTATTGACCTGTTATCCGTTTTGTTTCCTTTTTGTCCTTCATGTCTTATGCCTTCAACAGGACTCTAATGGGTCCATATGGGGTTGACAGAGCTGTTCATTCTATGGAGTTTACAGACTGTGAAAATGGCCTGGGTAAGTTCTTTTTTTTCCTATGTGACAAGTACATTTCTCCACTGTATGATCAATAAAGTCTATCTTATCTTATCTTATCTTATCTTATCTTATCTTGCAACAACCATGAACATGTTGCCATACACCTATATCTGTACCATCAGCTGCTTTGGCTCTTTTGCCTCAAAGTTCTCAAAATAAACCCGAAGCATCACTCAGTGTTTCTCTTTCCCTGTGTGGGATTCATGGCAGACTGGAGATCCTGCCTCACAGTGACAGCCTGTTCTGGCTTCAGATAGTAAAAATAAACATCCTTATAGGGAAATGTTGGTGTTATGGGAGCAGTTATCTCCAAAAAAATAAATGTCTCTATTATGATTGTATACACTATATTTAATTCTGGTTAAAGTGTTCTTAGTGCATTTATTTTCTGTCACGTCAGTGTTTTAGTGATGCTGCCTCCAAATAAATCCTAAAATAAAACAAATCCCTCTTTTAAAGAGATTTTCTTTGCAGGGTACCTCTGCTATCATTGGCATATTTTTCTGCTCGGGGAAGTGGGTCATGTGGCAAAGCCCTAACCCACTTAACTTGAATGGGTTAAGAATGCAGGAGCTCTTGTTTTTATCCTTACTTCACTTCCTTGTGTGTGTGCCTTCTTAACAACAACAAATCATACATGTGAAAGCCGTCAGAGTCCAGATGAACAATTTGAGAAATGTAAGTCATGATAGGAAAAGTTTACGGCAGAGATTTGCAGAAATCAGATGAGTTCTTCCTTTGGTGTGTCAGTCAGAAATAAACTGAATAATTTTCATAACAAAAAAAAAAACCACTACAAAATAAATAATGTTCTCACTAGTATAGTTATGATTATACCCCTTTCTTGCTTTCTTTCTATCTATCTATCTATCTATCTATCTATATCTATCTATCTATCTATCTGTCTATCTATCTATCTATCTATCTATCTATCTCATCTATCTATCTATCTATCTATCTATCTATCATCTATCTATCTATCTATTTATCTATCTATATCTATATATCTGTATCTATCATCTATCTATCTATCTATCTCATCTATCTATCTATATCTATCTATCTCATCTATCTATCTATCTATCTGCTATCTATCTATCTTTTGTGCAGTGCTTATTTTATTTTGTAAATAAAAATGATCAAACATGTTTTGCGGCGTGGCAAATTGACTTATCGCGATAAGAAAAACAAAAATAACCCCAGGCCATGCTTTTAGTGCGGATTATGAAATTTGTTGCACTTGTATAACCCAACAGGACACACAGAAAAGTCTCTTGGAGCCATGGTCCCACAGGAAGTTGGCCATTTTGAATCAAAGATGCCATTTTCTCTTATTGACTAATGTCGTATCTCAGGAATGTACTCAAACAGCTTTTGAATTACATACTTCAAATTCACTTTGCATGGACTTTAGGCATAGGGGATTGAAAGCTATCAGAATAAATGTCCTACATCAAAGCACATGGGCATAGCCAAGATTCATAATCTGACCTCCAGACTTTCAACATCATGGTTTATAACCTCAATTAGAAAGGTCAGAGGAGTACATATATTTTGTGTCTTATCTTGGGTTCACCACAAACAGATTTGAAGATATCAGCCCCACCCCCTGAGATCAGGTAGTCCCATGTTTCACTGTTGCATGCCCTTGTTTTTCTCTGTGTTCTATACGTAATAGGAAACGCTAGAACTGCTGTAAGGAATGTCGAATTAAAGCCACATTGGCGTTGGCCTGCAGACGACCATGCATGGGTCCCGCAGTAGGTCACGATAGGCCGAGTGTCGTTGAGCTGTGAGGGCTGCCCAACAACGCTTGAGACTTTAAACGTTAAATGAAGTTGGTGATGGCAGTAGATTAGCAGATACCTTCCTCCAGGATGTGTCACAGCTAAATAGAGTGACGGGCCAGATTAAGCTACTATTATGAGAAAAATAAGTGAAAACATAAGTTAGCAGTTGAACTAACATGTATTGTAGAATTGAAGAGTAGAAGTAGAAGGAAACAGAATGATGAAAAGTGGTCCCTATGTCTTCCAGCAGGCTGAATCTATAGCAGAATACTGTAAATCCTCTAATATTGGCCTGTATTCCATTTACAGCCGGGTCTCTAATAATGGCCTATCTGGCTGTAGGCGGAGGTAAATACTGGCCGGACTCTTATACAGTCGGAGCTATAACTAGAACTAACGATGTTCCTGGGCAGTCCTCCACAGCTTGTGATAGCAACATATAAGTACCACAGGGGGGCAATGTTTGCTAACGAAGCCAAGCCATTAGCATGGGAAGTCCCATCCTTAGCGCAGACATTGGTGCAGACAGGAGGTCAGCTTGTTTTGTTTTGTTTTTATGACCTAAATTGTGGAAAACAACTTAGCTTCTATTAGCTCATTTAAAGTAAGCTAGGCTACATGCTGGCAATGAATGAGTTAAAACTATTTAACAGGTCTGTCAAACTATATTTACCATTGATCGAATCAAATCAAATCTTCACATTCAATTCATTTTTTGAGCCAGACAATAATATCACATTTAGCAGTTCTTTCCAATTATAATCTTAACGCGTTTCTTAAATTGCTTAATTAAAATGCATTTTTCAAACCTTTTGGATTCTCTACTCACGGGTTACATCCGCTGTGCCGAGAATTACCTCCTCTGTCGCGGGAGTGTGCATCTATGAAGGACCAACTCTGCCATATTTAAAAATAAATACAGAAATAAATAAATGCTCAATAAATGTATGAGCATACACACAATTAATTGCCAACAAAAAAAAAAGTGAGACATAAATGTATATAATGTGTATAGCTTCTTCTTTTTGTATTTGCCTTTAGCAATATTTACCTTATTTATTTTTCTGTCCTTTAAAATCTTCAACTTTATTTTTAATTAATTATATTTTTAAGTATTTATTTATGTGCATGTTATGTAATATTTTTGTCTGTTTTATTCTTCCTTTTGTATTTTTTATTACCTTATTTATTTTTAGCGCCGCTGTTTATTTCTCTCTGCCCTTTTACATTTCTCTCTGCCTTTTACATTTCTCTATGCATTTATGCCTCATTATGCAAATGAGGAGGGGGTGTGTCCTAGAGTAGTCAACTTCTGCTCATTGGTTGGCTTGGCGTTCCATCTTCTTAACTCACAGAGCTCAGAGTACTAAGTTAAATGTTCTCTTTTCTGTTGCTGTTGTTCAATAAAAGTACATTTTAAGATCATTTGAGGCGGCCAGAACCTTATACTTTTAAGCATCACCATATATGGCCCATTCACAGATTTAATGCGTAATTTAAAAAAGAAAAATGTGACGAACTTGAGAGGACCGTGGCAACCAGCGGAGTCTCGAAGCTGGACGGCAGCTTAAAACGTGGGAAATTAGACTCTTTGACTTGAAGAGGAGGAATAGGTCGCAGACTCACGCTTCCAGAAAAAGATGTCTCTTATGAATTTAGTCGGTGTGGGATGTTCCAGTGATTGTCTTGTTCGATGGAGGGCTTACAGGATTTACCCAGATTCGCGGATGTTTCTTGGTGGAAGCGGAGAAGCTGACTGCCACTTCTAGATTTCCTGTGGTACTTGAACTTAGTTATTGTGGAGATGAGTCCCCTGCTCAGAGAGAATCCCCAAAATGATCCTTGGGGAAAAAGGTTGATCCAAACCTCACAAACTTGAATCTTCAGCTCAGTTTGGTTCTCAGAAGATCCTTCTGGGGAGAGAGGTCCAAAATATCCAGTTTGCAGGATGACTTCCTGCTGAGAGGCAAAGACAAAAAAACAGCAAGATTAAGACTCAGGTAGACAAAAATCTCAGGTTAGACTCTGCTAAACTAAGCATGGCTAGAGTACCCAAAACTGGCAAACACTCTGGCCTCGAGGTAGTGGCAGTCAGCAGCTTAAGAACACTCCACAGGTAATGAGGCAACGAGCAGGGAGGCCCAATGAGGACGGGGCACCACCTGGTGGAGGAGAAAAGGAAACAGACCACACACAATCACACACAATCAAAAATAACATTTTTAAGCTTAGTCACAAAATTAGACAGGGTGTCTGCCTCAAGGACTAAAACTAAATATCTACCTAAAGGATGGGCCTCCCATTCTACAGATTGAGAGTAAAGAACTTTGTTAGTGGCATTAGGAACAAACACAATCAGCTTAGCAGTATATGAAGCTTTTTAAGTAAATAGTACTGAAAAACATTTAAGTTCAAGAAGTGAAGTCATGTAAAGGGCAGTACAGCATTACTTTAAGAAAACCTAAATCAATGCTGTTGAAACAGACAAAAAACCTGCTCTAGAAAACAATTGCTCGGATTTAAAAATTGAAAAAACTTGTGTTTTGTCCTTGGCTAACAGACATTTCCTTCATCCCCCTTTAGCATGAAACACTAATTTGACAAACTAGCCGAGAGGACGGCCATTCCTCCATAGTAGCTGCTTATGTAGTCGAATACCCACCTGGTGAAGAAAACACAACAAAGGCTTTTCTTCCTCAGGAAACTGAGACGGGCTGGACTTTCCTCACGGCTGCTCGTGAACTTTTACAGGGCGATGATCGAGAGCATCCTCTGCCTCAACATGACTGTGTGGTATGGTAGCTGCACAGCACTGGAGAGGAAACAACTGACACGGGTGGTGAGAACAGCACAAGGCATTGTGGGATGTCCCCTCCCAGACCTGGACTCCATTTACACAGACCGGGTCAAGAAGAGAGCTGGATCCATAGCGATGGATTCCAGCCACCCGGGTCACAGATTGTTTGTGCCGCTGCCATCAGGCAAGCGGTACAGGAATATACGGACTACAACAAACAGACTGAGAAACAGTTTCTTCCCCACAGCCGTCAGAGCCATTACTCCCTGCCGTCTCCCCCTCCCACACATATCATAACCCCCTCCCACACACACACACACACACACACACACAGCCATATTGTTCTGCACCTTGCACTGTCACATTTTCTGTGTTTTGCCATGATTGGACCTGCTGCTGCTTCTTTGGCATGGCTGAGTGCCTTTAGTTGATTTAGTAGTGTATGTTGTTATTATTATTGTTGTGTGTTTGCTTGTCTGTACTGTATATATTTGACCTTTTGCACGGGAGCTGCAATGGAAATTTCGTTGAATTCTGTTCAGTGACAATAAATGCTATCTATATAATGTTTTTTCTTATCTTATGATAGAGGGTTGGAAATCAGTATGGGAGAGAAGCTGTTTTCCTCAGAGGTAGAGTCAAAAGGAGAGAGGACAGTGTCATGGAAATGATTTATCCCTTTTTTCCAACAGGCAGTAATTAACTGGAGCCCCTTCGCTCCAGACCCAATTAGTGTTGCCACTCTGTTTCTGCTTTGACATAATAAAAGCAGCCTCAAGTTGCAGAATCTCTGAGTCTAACATTAAACGACTAACAGATGTAGTGGAAGTAGAGTGATGGGAAAGACCTGAGGTTAAAGGCTGTTCTTATCAGAATTAATTATGCTATAATAGCAGTAGTTCATACTCCCACTTTTTTATTTTTATTTTATTGTCCCTAACTCGGTCCTTTCTGCTTTTTCAATGCTTTACTTAAAGCTTTCTTTAACAAGGTTTTGTCTGTCATAGCATTTCATTTCACTCAATTAATACACATCTCTTTAGTCAGGTGTTTTCCACCAGGCCTTAAAACAGCAATTGTTGAACAACTATTGAAAAGGAACAGTTTGAACAATTAGCTACTAAAGAACCACATTCCTATATTAACTATCATTAAGATTGTTGTGTTTTAACAGTTATACAACTTCCCAGCTGCTTTGGAGGCTTCCGATCAGACTTCTATGCTGATTGGATGCCTGATTGGAACTGGGTCAAGGTGTTCAATGACAGTTTTCTAAATTTAAAGAAGAACCACATTGCTGCTATTATTAGACCTTAGCAAATACTGTTGATCACTAGGGGTGTGGGAAATAATCGCTTTTGGCGATATATCGTGATATTCGGCTGCCCAATATAATATCGATCTTTCACTTCTTAGTATCGATTTTCAAAAAAAAAAAATGGTTGCATAAAACATTGATGGGAAAATGGGCTACCTCTGCACCACCACTCTGGCAGAAAGCGCTGTGGAGCCCTTTAACTGTGCATGCAGCACCAAATCTGTATTTGAGGCAGTCACAGTGGAAGAAAACCCCAAACAACATGGATAATAATACCTAATCAATATTTTCTGATGAAAATATACAGCACTTGCTGTTTTATCTCATCATTTGATTTTGATAGCTGGGGAAAATATGGCAATATATAGTGATACTGCAATATCGTGATAATATCGTATCGTGACCCAAGTATCGCGACATGTATCGAATCGCAACAGTCATGCCAATACTCACCTCTATTGATCACTCATCAGACCACCTGGAAAACTAAGTCAACCTTCTGGTACAACACAGGACTGGTGTGTATTCTACTTGAAGTACAGGGAATTCTGTCATTAGGTAAATTAAAACACAGAGCACAAAAATCACTCGTGGGATTCCCCAGAGTTCCTCGTTGGGGTTAGGGTTAGATATTTATGTAGCTAACATCTAAATATTCAAAATATACATGTTCCGCCCCTGGTCACATTATAACAAACAACAGCATAAGCAGTGTTGGGGAGTAACAGATTACATGTAACGACGTTATGTAATTTAATTACAAAAAAATAGTAACTGTAATTTGTTACAGTAACAATGAGAAAATATGTAATTCAGTTACAGTTACTTCCGAAAATAGTGAGAATTACAAATTTAGTTACATTTTTTTTTTAAATATAAAGAAAAACCTTTGCGAAAGATGTAATGATATTTTATTGCTTCGCGCCCTGTATCGCCGTTTCCCGCTACGGCTCCTTGTCTCTATCATATTTGCCACTCTGATGATCCATCCTGTGCTGGTGGAGCCTCCTTGAGGAACAGCAAGCGAGCGGACGGTTCTATTTCAGCTCAAGCAGCGCATCAAAAATGACAGCCTTCCAGCACCGGAAATTTAAGGAGGTTTCTGAACCTGCTTGTGTTAGTCTGCAAACTGCGTAAATGGTAGAGCTTGGCGGAGGAACAGAAAAGAGTATGGCCCGATGAGAGGAATCTGAGAAAATCTTCCATGCCTGGTGCTGGCATCTCTTCTTGTGGACATCCTGTGATTGCCTGTCCGCAGTTCCCTCTCAGCTTAGAGCTTTTTTAAGGTTCACATTCAGTTCTCAAAAATTAAATGTTGAACATGGGTCAATACTCATTAAAACCTTAAAGTAATCAAAAAGTAATCAAAAGTAATTAGTTACATTACTTTTTAAAAGTAATTAAAAAAGTTACACTACAATTACATTTTAAACAAGGTAACTTGTAACTGTAACGGATTACATTTTTAAAGTAACTTACCCTACACTGAGCATAAGTCAACAAAACTTCTTGTCAGACCTCCTCTTAAATATTTTGTTCCTTTTAATCATGGTTAAAACCTTTGTGTTTAGACTTGCTTTTAGTTTAGTTTTTAATTTTTGTATTTAAATTAACTGAGACATCATTAGTTCAAATTTGTTGTCTGTGTGCTTTCTTCTGTTATTGTCTGTTCATGCATAGAACTTTGAAATTTGCTAAACAAATAAACTTACCTCCCTTTTCTTTCTTAGACCTATTTGCATGTTAAGCTACGAAACAGAACCTGCCTGACTTAAACATCATGAAATGACTGTGATAATTGCAAATAGACAGATACATCAGCCGGTTAATAATTTTTGACAAATCAATGTTTTTCCTTGCGTCGGTATCGGCTGATACGTGCATGCTTTGGCCATATTCATAAATGCCTTAAACAGCCTCACCATCGTGTGGTTTGCACAAATGACCACTTTTCAAGTTTTATTTGATTTGTTAATAGATTTTTTGTTGTTTAAATTGAGATGTTTAGGATCAGTGTGTTATTTCCATCATATAAACTGATGAAAAAATAAATCAATTGTGGCTCCAAGAGTTGGCCCAAAAAATTTCAGCAGCACATTCTGAGGATTGATTAGATTGATGTCAGACTAACATCTATTCACCTTAAAAATTCTGTTATTGGTTAATCAGTGGTATTGTTTATACTGATTATGAAAAGTAGTTATAGCTAAATGGCTTACAGTAGTAGCCATTCAAAATTTCCTCACTTTCTTTGATGGCTGGTCCCCTGCAATTCCTTTTTAGACATCTAAAATATTCTTTCTGTCATGATTCGTGGACTAAGATTAAGATCTAAAGGGAATCTTTATCTCCTGGTCAGACCCTGTAATTCAGAGAAAGGGTGGAGTCAGAGAAAAAAATATGCCCATGAGAAGGCCAGTTATTATAAAGTATGTCAATACCAGTCGTACACCAGCTCTTGGTGCAAAGCCTTAGGTTCACTGGGATTTTCTGGGATTCAGGCGGTGAGGGAGCTGCTCTCTTTATCTCCTCGGGAAACTGAGGGGATGGGTTCACCTGCTCTCCTGTCAGGAATAATTCATGGGTGAATGGCTAATCTGTAGGCATACAAAGATTAAAAAAATAAAAATACCATTATGCTCTTGGTAACTTTGAAAGAGCTGCAGATATCCTCAGCTCAAGTAGGACATTCTGTTGATGGACCAAGTATTAGTCATGCAACTCAAAAGCCTTTTTTTATGAAAGAGTGAGCAGAAGGAAGGGTATGATTTTAAGTAAGCTGTTTAAAAGGCATAGTAGAAGGTGCTTTGGATCAAAAGTTGATATATTTATGTTGCACACAAAGTGTGGAAAAAATGACACCAAACATCAGGCTGAACAGACCATCACCAGGATAAAATAGTGATTTCAGCATTATGGTTTTAGGGATTAATTAACTGGAAGATGGATTGTGTAAAACCTAAAAAAATGTCAGAGGAGGCAAAATGTTAAAAGTTTACCTTCTGGCCTCATTAAGCCAAAAGACATACAATACAGCCAGGGCTTCAAAGGAATGAACTTCCAAAAAGATATTCTAAATGTTTCAGATTTTTCAATTGTTTTGCTTTTCTGAATCACTTGCAGCTCTAAGCTGCTGCTGGGCCCATAACTGACCTCTATTGGAACAGAATATTTCTTTACATAGGTGTTTTCATTTTTTTTATGATGATCTGGTCTGCAGAAAAACAAACAGGGAGGATAAAAACAGGCTGATACTGCATGGTGACAGATAGAGTTTGACCATTTCATCTCCTCCAGAGTTTATTTGCAACCATGCTGCAAATATACTCCAGCGTTATTTTGTTCTCACCTGAGTGCAAACACATCTTAATGCATGCAACAGAAAAGGGATGTCCTCTGGTGATGGAAGGCTAATAATAAGCGGAGAGCCGATTTCTGTGACCTTCCCTTGTTCTTCTGTCAGCAGCTTACTAGAAAACTGTCACAACTGCTGACCAGTGACCTTCCACTTCTTCGCTGGACTAATATTATTCCATAGCCCATCTGTACACGGACACTCATTGTTTTATTAATTATTCATTTATGCAATCTAATTAGCATTGTTTACATTTGGAGACATGAATTATTTTTCTGTGAAGGTTAGGGCTGAACAATTAATTGTTTTAATTGTAAATAATCAATTATTGAAATGATCCTTAACTAATTTAGTAATCAATCATTCACTGAAACATAGTGAGTCTAAAACCTGCCTTTATCTGACAGAGCGACCCACTTAGAGCAGTAATTATACCAAGATTGTAAAATATATATAAACATTTAACATCTAAATTAAATTTTCAGTTCAGTTTATTTCTTTAGCTCCAATTCACAACACATGTCATCTCAAGGCACTTTCCAGTTCATCCAGTCAGATTGATTCAAAGTTTTCTATCTAAGGAAAACCAGTGGATTGCATCGCACTCATTGACTTAAGGCAATCCCTCACATCAAGCATGCTTGTAGCTGACAGTGGAGAGGAAAAACTCCCTTTTAACAGGAAGCAACCTCCAGCAGAACCAGGCTCAGTGTGAGCCGCCATCTGCTGAGGCCGACTGGGGTTCAATGAGACAGAAGCAGAGATAGAAAAAGGCAACTTTAAAAATGGGCGAGTTCCAATGTCAAGGATGAAGAGAGCACATCCAGCCAGTCATATTTAGAGAAACAGGACTAAACTGAAAAACAGGCTGATCTCCAACATCTAGAAACAAAGGTGTTGATGGCAGCAGCACAGCTGATATTTCTCTCCAGGATGGAGTCACAGCCAAACAGGAACAGACCAGATGAAGCTACTATGAGAAAAAGCAGCAGAGAGCAGAACGTTAGAGATTGAACTAACAGATTCTGCAGAGTGGGGAGAATAGAGACATTTATGATCAATTAAAACCTATTGTCTGTCAAAATGCTCTATCAGAAACTCCTCAAGTGGAAGAGTTTTAGTTTCACCTGGTTTAATTTTAAAAGTGATCTTCTTTAAGGAACCTTTTGTTATCCGATTATTAATCAATCAATTAATCTAAAAAAAATAAACAACAGATTAATCGATTTGCAACATCGATGCAGCCCTAGTGAAGATGATATGAAACATTAGATAATTTGGTCAAATAACAGACCTTTGCTGTATGAAAAAAAAAGACAGATAAATACCCTCAATATTTTTAGTTATATAACTTAGAAGCTATTCACCTAACGTTCATTTGAGCTGCATTATGCTGTGTCTGGATCTTCTAGCATAAGCTGGAGAGATTTACTCAGAAGAGATTTTTCTGTTTCTTTCACCAGGAATTAAAGTGATAGGTGGAGTGAAAGAGCTAACCGGAGAGGAGTTTGGAGTCTATGTCAAGCGGATTTTACCGGGGGGCCTTGCTGCAGCTGATGGTAAGTTGGGTCACAGCAGTGTTATGCTTTTTAACCCCTAAGGGGACTCTTTATAATGCCTGACAGAAAATGTAAATACCTTTTTTAGAATATAAGGTTAAGGAGAGGTTATAGAGAAAAGTTTGTGAGTGATATGTTTGAATAAATGTATGATAGATAGATAGACAGACAGACAGACAGACAGACTGACTGACTGACTGACTGACTGACTGACTGACTGACTGACTGACAGATTTTTTTTCTTTATTTATTTCGGACTCATGGTCCAATAAATATATAAGCTAAAAATAAAACAATACAGGTAGAAAAGAACAATACAAGTACAAGTTCCAATTAGGGCTGGGCGATATAGAAAAAAAGCTTATCGATAACAAAAAATGCATATTGATCGATATCGATAATTATTGAAAAGATTTTGAAACCATATTTTATGTGCAGCTCTGCCTGGACATTTTATGATATTGCTAAATGATGTAATTTTAATAAAAAACACAAACACAGACTTAAGTTAAATCTTTATATAACCAATTTTTTTAACCATAACAGAATTGGTTTAAATGAAAAATAACTTAAGAGACCTGGGAGTTATGTTATTAAATACTGACAAAGAATAAACTAAAAGTGACCAGAAAAGTGACCAAAATGAATATAACAAATTAAACCTGGTTCAGCTTTAGGTTCCTGGCACAGCACCTTGTTATTACTTTGAAGTTTCTGGCCCTCAGCATTTTTCTCTCAATTGTTAGAACTGGCGTGGCAACCTGCCAGAACTGAAAAATATATATATGTGGCAGGTTTTCCCCAAATTCAAATTCCTCGAGAGGACGATGCAGATGCGTGTCGAGGCCTGCTACAGCTAAATTATTCCTGCGGGGTGAGCCGCCGTAGATGATAAAAAAAAGTTGGCTGTGTTACATCAGACTTCGCTTTCACTGGTTCCCTACGCAAATTTACAGATGACTGTGGTTTGTTTTTGGTCCAACTTGCCATGACCTAAATACTGCCAGACTGCCGAACTACGTAAAACCCTTCTTTGGAAACAATTGTCCTCCGCCTCTCTTTGCTGCGACATCTTCATGTGCCTGTGTTGTGGTTTGAGAGGGCGGCGCTTTGTGACGGCGTGCCTGGGTCCGCGATTGTGATTGGTTGGGAGGAAGCAGTGACCTAGCATAAACCTACATGCTAGGCTACAATGAGAAGGAAGGAAAACTGCGTTTTTTTCACGAACTTTTTATCGACCCGCTTTTTTTTCTATTCCGCCACACGTCTATCGATCGATATATATCGTTATTGAATTATCGCCCAGCCCTAGTTCCAATTAGATAGGAGATTTAAGGAGACAGCAATACCAGTGTCTCCACAGCTTAGACTGGTATTGGATTTCACTATGTTTGGTGTCAGTAAGTGGCAAGATAATATCACTGCCAGATGCATTTATTCTACAGATAAAACTAAACATAGACTTTCGTAAAACAGCATGTAGGGTATTGACTTGCTTTGACAAACATCTCACTCACACTAGTCCATCTTGACCATGTCAAAAGTAGCCGCAAAGCATCATTATAGGCCACCTGCAGCCTTTGCAGGCTGGATTTTTTTATATGTAGACCACAGATGAGAAAGCCTAAAGGCACTTTACTGGGACATCACTTTTATTACAGTGGTCCTACTACATATATATAAAAAATAAAACATCTATCTCATTACCTCCGTAATAAACTGATGGATTGATTGATTAAATTATTAATGACACTTAAATAACTCTTTTAAAAGCCAGTTGCTGCTAACAGGTATTGATTTTTTTCCATATCAACTCTCTGCTTAAAGTTCTAATAGTGTAGTGAATTTAAATGAAATATTAGACATCACTTGATTCCTGTAAATATTCATATTTGAAATTTGAAAAGCTTAAATATTTCACTATTTATGTCATTTAAAGTGTTGAGCCTTAAGTTGAACTGTATCGGCATTTATTCAAAGAATTATTAGATTTTTTCCCCCTAAATTTCTCCCTTTTGATGTCCATCTTCTAAAAAAAGAAATAAACAAGAATAACGCAAATGTAGAGTCAGTGGTCAGAGTCGTATGGCTGAATTCCTCTGGAGTGATGGAACAAGTATTTTGGGAGATTCTCTTGTGAGTGCAACATGAATAAAACACAACACAGCATTGTCATGACCTACTTTCTCTGCAATAAATGATAGATATAGGGCACAGAAATGCAAGTAAACCTGTAATAATATATCAAACCTTTATGGCAAAAATTTGGAAAATATTTTCAATAACCTAAGTAAACGAAATATTTATCCCCCGAAACAATCCAGATATAAAAATATCCTGACTTGTATAAATGGCATGTTACATGTAGGAATTGCCAATAAGTTTAAATTTACTTTTAAGCTAAAAAATGTATTCAATGTTATGGTTCATGCAATACATAGAGTTTTGTAAGGATCAGAGATTAGAAATCATTAAAGTACAATTCCAGACCCAAATTTGTTTTATTTTATGTTTGATTTTTTTTCTCTTTTTTTTTTTTAAAGTTAACATTCAACCTGTGTTTAGATCAGGAGAAAATGCTTCAATTTTCTGTAATGTTCCTGTAATGCTGCAGACAAAAGATAATCTGCTTTTTTAGGCTCTAGAGGTCTTTTTTTTTTTTTTACTAAGCAGACAGGAAATGGGATTAGAGCAGGAGGACATGTGGCAAAGGTCAACAGGCTGGGAGTCAAACCTGCAGCAGCCTGTCCAGGGCCAAAGCCTCTGTGCTTGGGCCTCGTGTTTTCCTGCAACAACTGATAAACTGTTTTAATTATATCCCATCATTTAATAAAGTGCTTTATAACTTGGGAAGTGAAAGAGTATATAAAGCTGATCATGTGAGTAATCTTTATGTCTAAAATAGTTTACATCAGAAGTAGATACGTAGGGACTAGTTACATGTACTGGAGCAACATTTTAGAAAGTACTTTTAGAAGTAACAACAGTAAAATTCTTCTTACTCTTACTAAGTTCTGCCCACTGTGAATAACTATAGCTAGATTTTACACTAAATAGTGAGTTGTGATTTTAAGTTCAATGCCCATCCAGGTAGGATGTTATATTAATGTTGTGAATTTATATTCTATTCTATTCCCAGCCAGCTGGGAATTTATATTTCTGATACTTTAAGATGGTTATTTCCCTCCCTGGTAGGGGTGGTAACTATCTTATTTAATCAGATATTATTTCGGCTGTTATATACTGTTTATTAACACACAGTCCTACTAACTGTGTGTTAGAACAATAAATGAAAGTGTGATTCGAGCACTAATCATAGTCAAACCGTTAATTCTGCACATACATGGAATAAATTTACCACAACTTCTGTTCAAAATATAAGATTTTATTAACAAAATTCATTCAGCTCCAAGTCAAAACATATTTCAGTTTAGAACTCTTAACTAAGATTAGTGAAACTCAACTAAACTACCTAAACTAAAAGACGAAGAGGAAACATGGTTGAAAAGCATATTACAGTTTAAGATGGATTTTGTGTTTGAAACCCAAAGTTTATCTGGAGGAATTTGCGATATGATCAAATTAGCTTTACACTATTTTAGAGAAATTGGAATGTTTTCAGACCAATTCACAATGCAAATTCATGAGGTTGAATAAAACATTATTTGGCCAAATAATGTTTTATTGAACAATTTGCTTAATCAACAACCAATAACCTTTAGACAAATGATTCTTTACCCTCTTTGAAATAGCTAGCAGAGAATAGACATCAGGATTCCACTCATCCAGTTTGGCTCTACAAGTTCTGTAACTCAAGAGAAATGTGTCGCAAAAGGTCTGTTTTGCTCCAGTTTGGTTCTAAAAGGTCCATGATGACTTATCTTTGAGGACTCTGGAGATCCGGGTCTTCTGGGGCCCAGATCTCCATCCTGCTGGAGATGGACCACAGCTTCATGGGCAAGCGAGAAGAGACAAAGAGAGAGAATCCTGTGTGTTCTGTGATTTTGTCTGTCCTCACACAGAGGGGGATGGTTGGTCACACCTCTGTGGGCTGCCATGTGACCTGCCTGTGGAGGCCTTGGCTGAAAAGTGGGGGCCACAGAGGTCGCCAAAGTTATTCACCAAAAGTGCGAGTTCTCCTCTGGTCATTATGTCAAGATGAAATATAGACACTGGATTCCAATATCCAAAAACCATGATCATGGCGTATGGAACAACAAGTGGAAGTGTTTTACTCTGACCTAACATGATTATATTCTCACTTTAAGGATTGTTTTTATTGAGTTTAAAGTGACAAAAAGTATTTCTCCACCTTGAGATTTTTTTTAAATCTATTTTGTGTTGTCCTAATGTGTTTTAGTCTGTAAAATACTAGAGCATGTGATGGTTATCCCTTTTTGAGACTCTGAGTTTTTAGTTTTCAGTTATTCTGTTTTTTTGAGCTTTGGTTTATTTTCCATTATAAACAAGCAGTATTTACTTACTCTCTGTTCGCGCCTTGTGCTTGTTTCCTTTCCCCTTGGCTTTTTTCATGTTAGTTCCACTCACACCTGCTCCATATTCAGCTCACTAGTCCATCCTTTGTTTTGTTTCCCTTATATACACCACCTCCGGTGATTCCTTGTTGTTTTGCTGCTTCCTCATCTCTAGTTCCCCATATGAGTTTCCCCTGGTGTTTTCTGGTTTTTGGCTGTTTGTATTTTTGTACTTTTTATTTTTGCCTCAGTTGTCTTATTAAATCTTCAAGACTCACCTCAACCTCCTGATCTCTGCATTTGGGTCCTCAAAAACCTTCACCCTACCATAATAGAATGTGCACATAAAGCCTGACTTTATGATTTTTAAACATCAAAATCAGAAAAGCTGGATTGTTAGCTATGCATATAAGGCCTTAGTGCCTAACCCCAAGACAGTTAAGGGGATGTTATTATTAATTTTCATTCACTAATTATTTCCAATTATAAATTGACCAATAAAGAATAGGTGAATATACACATGACCAACCCTGCTTTAAACACAAGTTCATAAAAATAGGACTAATTTTTGGCTTAAAAGCAATCTTTATCCCTCTATTGTCTATGTATTGGTTGTCCTACATCCTGGACAGGTTGCTGCTTGTTTATTATTTCAGTTTTCTTACATCTTTGTATCTACAACCTATAGCTGAATGTATTTGAGCAGAGTTAGAACCAGCTAAGATAGCTCTGCAGTCTACACATGCCAGGAATGGTGAATAACAGAGAGGATTAGGACTCGCATGTAATATAATCCTCAGCTCTATAGTGGTTTGTAGAATGTGGTTCCTGCTGATGATTTTCTCTGTTGACAAATACATCGGAAAGGACTTACTGCAGGGACTTCATGTTAGATCAATGAATATATAGCCTTAAACTACAAGTAACATTGTAACTAGGACTGCAACTAACAGTTATTTTGCAAATCGATTAATCAGCCGATTATTTTTTTGATTAATTGGATAGCCAAAGGTTCCTTAAAGAAGATATTTTATTAAATTAAACCAGTGAAAAATCTCAAACTTCCCCACTTGTGGAGTTCTTGATAGAGCCTCATGGACAAATAAATTTTTTTTTCAGCGCTTAAGATGCAAAATGTTTATCCATTTTTTAGAATCTTGGTATAACTACTGACTTATAAGTGTGTCGCTCTGTCGGCTAAAGGCATGTAGTTAGTATTCTCTATACTCCAGCATTCTGAATTAGTTGACAGCTATTTCAATAATCGATTAATTTGATTAATTGTTTTAGCCCTTTCTTGAAACACCATAAGAGTACAAGTGTGTAAAAGGTAATTTGTTACCTTTTACAATGAAAACAAGAACAATTACTAGCATGATAATCGTATTGGCATTTATGTCAATATTTGTTACAGGATCAAGTTATTTGGAATAAAGCAAAGTGACCTGATTATGCATGGATGCTCCTCATCAACATGATGTATTTCTGCTTGGAGTGGCAAGACTTTATCTCATCTTTAAATCACACATTTGTTCTCCAAACCACCATTTCACTCCTTATAAAAAAGAAAATCCACTTTTTTTTTTCAGTGGTAAAACTTTTCAAACCAATCCTGTAACTTTTGCTTATGGTCTTTATAATTCAGTTTCCAATTATTACATTTGCAGAATATGTACATGTGAAATACAGGTAACTCAAAACAAGATAAAAACTCTAAATCGGAAGAAAATGACTCTTCTTATAAGTGAATGTATCTGTTAATGCAGCAGGGGACTCGAGGACTGAATATTTCAAATATAATGGTACGTTCACACTGAACAAGAATATGACTGAGCAAGTGATTTCTATCTTACCTCGATGCAAAGTGTCTCTCGTAGCAAAGTGATATGAAAGACAGGTTGTCTAGCAATACAACTGCCATGATTAGAGAGAATTATTTGAAAGGAAAGGTAATTTTGCTGGAGTTGAAAAATCTGAACTTTACTCTCCTTTTGCATTGCATTAAAAGAATTTTGGACAAACTAATAATATTTGAATTGTACTAAATGATAATGTTATGGTGATAAAACCCAAGACAAATATCTAAAGTAGAAGAGTTTATGATTCAACAATAGGAAAAAGAGACAGAATTCCACAACCAGGACCCCTGCTCACCCAGAGAGCAGAAAGACCCACCTAAACTCACCAAAATTAGGTTGATCTCTAAGACTTTTGGCAAACAAATTCGGTGGACTAATATGACAAAAGGGGAAGTTTTATGAAAGTGTACGTCATGATATATCAGCCATTAAGCTGCGTTCACACCTAAAGCGTTTTGAGCATCAAAACGGCTTAAATGCCTAAATTTGGACGCTTGGTCAGTCGCTAAATTAAACGCTGGTAGAGCTGATTTGACGCTTCGACGCTCTGGTTGTTTACCTGCTCTGTTCTGTAGCTTTAGGCTAGAGAGCAGCTTGGCTTTATTTAATTTGAGTTAGAAAAAATAGTTTTGTCACGTTTTTAAGTGAGAAAGTTCACCTCCAAACATTATCTGTGCAGTCAGTTCATCAGGATTATGTTCCTACTAAAATATGCAGTTCTTGTTGGGAGCCGCTGGAAATCCCTGCTGAAAACTCTCTGCTGCAGCCAGACTGTGGGGGATTTCCTGCTGCGGTTTAAAGGCTGGAAGTGAATAGAAAGAGTTTTTACAATACGGCAGGTTTTAACATTTTTAGTAAATTTGGGTATTTATAAACAGTTTCTCCATAGTTTATAAAAAAAAATCTTTTAGTACAGCAATAATGATCAGAACTCACTATCTGTTCCTTCTACATAACAATCCATTCTTCCAGCATTTTTTTTTACACCTTGGAGTTTAACTCTTGGATATTTATTTATTTTGATGACAGCTTGCAGATAGTGTCTGTCTTCCCTAAAAAAAACTCCTGGATCAGCTTTTCTGATTGGTTGATGCTCCGGCGTACAGCAACTAGAGTTCAATTTTTTTTAACTTTAGTTAAATTTTTTTTAACGAACGAATGTTCGGATGCCAGAACATGCGGGTGTGCAGTTCCCTCGCTGCCTGAATCCCAGATGTGCCGCTCCCGATGCCGCCCCCTATAGACTTTCCTTGTAAATCAGATGCTTTAATGCTCAGAACGCTCCTGGTCTGAATGCACCACACAACTACCACAGCATTTAGGAACCAGATCTTCATATTCATAGCAAAACATGGGGGGGGGGGGGATGTGAGGATAATGAAGTCCAGCCATCAGTACCTACAGAAGAACAATGAGCTCAAAGCTCAAAAGCAATACCACTTCTGAAGAGTGAACTAAAAAACTCTTTTCTGAAGACATGAGACCTAAAGAAAGAAAAAAGGTTACCAAATATTACTTTCAAGACAATCTTTGCAGATGAAAACTGACAGAAACACTGATATTGTGATAATTCCAGTCGGATGTGTTGCAGCAATTTTTCCGACCACATAAAGTGACAGGACTTAACATTTTGTACTTGTTTCTATACAGCTGAATACTTGCTTGATCACACAGTTTTATAATCTCTTGTCTCTATCTACAGGAAACCTGTTGCCAGGGGACCAGATCCTGGAAGTAAATGGGGACAGTCTAGTTGGAGTCACCAGTGAAAGGTGACTTTTACAAAGTTCTTGCTCTGGCTCTAGACTCCTGATAATTTACGGTGATGTTTACAGTGTTTTGTACCTGTTTGTCTTACAGAGCTGTGGATATCTTGAGAGCAGCCTCTGCCACAAATCACATGCGCCTTCTTATAGCCAGAGACGAAGAAGCAAAGTAAGCAGAACATCCATAATGTGTCGCTCTTTAATTTTCCATAAGATATACTCAACTGTAAATGTGGTCCTTTATATTAAATAAATCTAAATACAGCTCACATTTCGTCTACTATTTGTAGACAAAGATGCTGATCTTGTTCCTGAACTGAACCTTTTGCAGAATGTATTCAGCTCATTGTCTCTGTCCAGACTTCCATGGGTCTGATCATCCTTCTGCTTCTATCCTGTGATCTTCTTCATCCCTGACCTCACATCTCTGATATTTTTATGCTGGAGCTTGTTTTCCAGCCTCTTCCTGTATCCCTCCTTGCCTTCTCTAATCTTGACCTTAAGTTGCTTCTTTATACTCCTCGTTAACTTCCTGTCTCCCTTCGTGCAGTTTTTTTTTTTTCTTGTTAAGCAGTTGCTTCAAATGACTTGTTATGCATTGCTTATTATTTGGGAAGCATTGCACAGTTCTGTTAGAGATGGTGTTATTTACACAGAAGTTTATGTAATTAGTCACACACTCATTGTCTTGCATTACCGTGATGTCCTCTCCATGGGGCTGCATACCAGTCTGTAGCCTCAAGACAACCTTGCAGGTCCTCTTTAGATTCCTGCATGTTGTATCTGATAAAGTGGCTCATACTCTACAGAGAAAAACAAGATTATGATCTTAATTTCTATGAGGAGGCTATACTTTAGAGATGTATGGGTCTTTGACATTTGCCTAAAACAAAAATCCAAAATTTGTTTTTCTCTGTTGCAGCCACTGCAAACTGTTGGAAGTTTGGCAGTGTAGTAGAGAATGAGCTGTGACTAAAATCAACAGTTATTGCCACAAAATGCATTTGGCCTTTGTGTCTGAAGCTTAGCAACAACTGATTGTCTCACCTTCAATGTTGGCAACAGCAGAAGGTGGAATGTAAATATAACACTAATAAACTCTCTGGGCAAATAATATGAGCGAGAACCAACTGCCTACAGTTAAATATCTGGACTTCAGTGATGAACTGTTACAGTAACACATCCTGCATGACACCATCTGTTGTTCACAAACACACCTTTGAATTTCTAAGTCTTCTTTAAATCTTGGTCTGCTCGTAAATCAACACTGGAGTCTGAGATAGGATCCTGCCCCCATGTTTCAGTAAAACACATAGTGCTGCATTGCCGATAATCTGGCTTGGTCTCTATTAGGACTTGGAGAAAATAAAAAAGAAAATCTGGAAAAGCATCTATCTCTAGGATTTAAAATGGTTGTATTTCAGATACCCCATCCTATTATATTAAGATTTTTCAAGTGTTTCGGCTATTAGCATATTTAGATAAACTGACTGGAGCATAAAGTCTTCTACATTCTTTATAGTAAACATTATTTATACCTATAAATCATTAATATATGTTGTATTCTATGGGTACCACATACTTTCATTTTGAATATGAAGTAGATTCAAAGTCTGAGAGAAATCACAGCTGTTGAAATAAGTATTGAAAATGCCACCATTTTTCTCAGTAAGTATATTTTTTAAGGTGTTGATATGACATTTTCACCAGAAGTGGGTAATCCATGCAATCTACACATACAAAGAAATCAAACCATAGATGTCCAGAAATGAAGTTATGTTTAATAATGTCAAATGGCACAGGGAAAAAGGATTGAACACGTGAAGTAAGGGGTTGAAGAAGGCATAGAAAGCCAAGACAGCTGAAATTACTCAGTAATTAGAAGGTAATTCTTAATATAAACTGGTTAATTCCCAAAGGATGACCTAAAAAAAAAAAAGGTTTCTCTGTTGTCACACAAGATACATCTAATGATGCTGAAAGAGCTTTCTCAAGACCTAATGATGGCATTGGTTACAGAAGGATTTCTAAACTTCTGAATGTTCCAGTGAGCACTGTTGGGGCCAAAATCCGGAAGTGCAAAGAACATAATTTCCCGATAAACCAACAGCCATCAGGGGCTCCTCACAAGATTTCTGACAGAGGAGTGAAAAGTATTATCAGAAGAGTTGTCGTAGAGCCAATTGGAGAGCTTCAGAAAAACCTGGAATTAGCAGGTACAATTGTTTCAATAAAACAATAAGTTAACCACTAAACCACCATGGCCTGTATGCACTCTCACCACACAAGACTCCATTGTTGAAGAAAAAGCATGTTGAAGCTCGTTTTAAGTTTGCTGCACAACATTTAGACATGCCTGTGAAAAAGTGGGAGAATATAGTCTGGTCAGATGAGACCAAAATCAAAAAACGAAGTCTTTGGACGCAATAATGCACATCATTGGAGGTCAAATGGCACTGAATATCACCCCAAAACACCATACAAACAGTGAAGTTTGGGGGTGGGAACATCATAGTGTGGGGCTGTTTTTCAGCATAAGGTACTGGCAGACTTGCAATAAATAAGGAAGGATGAAAGGAAAAATATGCAGAGAGATTTTTTATGTAAAAAATCTTCTGCCATTACCAGGATGAGGAAGATGAAATGTGGGTGGACATTTCAGCAAGACAATGACCGCAAACACTCAGATGGAAACTCAGTTGGTTTCAGAGAAAGAAAATAAAGCTGCTAGAATGGCCCAGCCAATCACCTGTCTTGAATGAATCCATGAAAAGAACTTAAGACGAGATATAATTAAAGAGGCCCACAAAACCTTCAATATTTGAAGACTGTTTGTGTGGAAGAATGGGCCAAAGTCACACCTAAGTAATGCATGCAAAAAATTTTCCATACAGGAGGTATCTTAAAGCTTTCATTGCCAACAAAGGCTTTTGTACAAAGTATAAAATAAATTTCCCTAGGTATGTTCAATACTTTCTTCCTCTGCCATTTCAATTTATTACACATCACTTCATTTCTGGATACATTTTTGGTCTGATTTATTTGTATGTGTGGATTGCATTAATAGTTACTGACATCTGGTGAAAGTATAATGTCAATAGCACCTCTAGAAATATATTCACTGAGAAAATTGGTTGCATGAAACCTATTCAATACTTATTTTTGTCCACTGTATGGCTCTTAATCTGGCTTAAAGTTTCCCCCATCAGTCACTATCTTGTTTCCAATTCCTGTTCCAAAAATGTGTAATCCTATATGCATTGGTCAGAGCTGTAGTGAGAGACACATTTTCATGCCAAGTTTTGATAGATCTTTTGTAGATATCTGTGTGGAAGTCAGCGTATCCAAGTTTCGGGTCCTCTTTGTACATACAGGCTTTATAAATTATTGCCTGGTTCAGCATAAAGCAGCGTTAGGTTCTAAAAAAATATTCCTAGCTTTAAACATTTCCCAAAATATCTTTTCAATCCATCATCTGACCATTGAGATAGGATGGACCGACTACAGACCTTGGACTTCCACCTAGATTATCAGGCTGGGTAAAAGCTGTGTGAGATGGACTTTGCTTTTTAAAATGAACAATGGTTGGTGGTGGCAGCATCATGGTTATCTTAAAGGTTATCTTTGCACAGTCACAAAATGAGCCAGTCAAATATTTAGTTTTTTACTGTAGCCTGGAATGACTGCTAAAAATCCTACAGTTTTTGTAAGAGTATATCACCACCTGATTGAGAGTGGTGGATCTCCCATGACTTACTTTGTGTTAATAACCTGACTCCCGCCAGATGGATTTGCTCCCTCATATCCATCTGGAAACCTTCCGCTGAAGTAATTTTTGGGAAGGGGCGAAAATATTGCTTAGCTGATTGGCCTATGTTGGTGATAGACGGGCCAAATAAACCAATCGAGATCAATGAAGCATATGACGACACTAACAGAGCAATGACGAAAACACAACCACAAGCTGAGCACAAGCCAATTGATAGATCAAACTCTGCCGAAAACCAGTCGGGAGAAGAGCAAAACATCTTTCCTCTGAGAAAGGCCTCCCAGAGCAGTGTTTAGCCTCTTCTTTCAGTGAAAAAATACTCTGTAATTCCGATAAAACTTGCTCGATAGCCACGCTAACGCTAGTTTCATCGGCTGAAGCCGCCATGTTCTTTAGACTGAACTGTTGGGCGCTTCGCTAAGGCGTCACACCTCAACCCGCCAAAGCCAACGCTGATTGGACGTTCGTTTGGTGAACGGCTCCCAAATTTTCTTCAACGGAAAGTAGCCAGACTAATCTGCTTTAGTGAAATCTTGAAAGCGCTCATGAGGATCAGGATGGTCTCACGAGGCTATTGTGTTAAAAGGATGATGATGCATATAAATCATGTTTTTCTTGAAAGGATTAAAGTGAGGATTGGGGCCACAGTGGCGTCAAAGGAGTTTGCCCTGCAAACGGGGGGTTGTTGGTGCAAGCTCCGGCTTTCGGTGTTGTCGTGTCCTTGGGAAATACACTTCACCTGCATTGCCTACTGATGGTGGTCAGCGGGCAAGGTGGCGCCAGTGTAGGGCAGCCTCGATTCTGCCAGTGAGCTCCAGGGCAGCTGTGGCTACAATGTAGCTTGCCACCAGCGTGTGCGTGGATAGGTGAATGTACTGTAAAGCACTTTGGTCAAGTCCTCTTACTTGAAAAAACAACCTGCTATTTTGCAAGATGTCCCCCTTAGAAATCATGGAGGGGTCTGAAATTGCCATCATAGGTGGAATTCTACTGTGAGAGACACAATCTAAAAAAATCCAGAAATCAGAATATATGATTTTTTTAAATATTTATTTGTATGATGTAGCGGAAAATAAGTATTTGAACACCTGTCTATCAGCCAGAATTTCTGACCCTCAAACACCTGTTTGCCTGCCTTCAAAATGTCCACCTCTTCTCCATTCATTATCCTGACTTAGATGCAGCTGTTTAAGGTAGTAAGTTGCATAAATGCACCTTTCCACCCCATACAATCATTAAGAATCCAACTACTCACAAAATAGTATCTATCCAAATGGCTGGAGAGGGCTTCCGTGAAATTGCCAATCAGCTTGGGGAAAAAAGGTCGACTGTTGGAGCAATCATTAGAAAATAGAAGATGCTAAAGATGACTGTCAGTCTCCCTCGGACTGGGGCTCCATACAAGATCTCACCCTGTGGGGTCTCAGTGATTCTAAGAAAGGGGAGAAATCAGCCCAGAACTACTTGGGAGGAGCTGGTCAACGACCTGAATAGAGCTGGAACCACCGTTTCCAGGTTACTGTTGGTAATACACCAAAACTTCATGGTTTGAAATCATGCATGACATGAAAGGTTCACCTGCTTAAACCAGGACATGTCGAGGCGCATTTTAAGTTTGTCAATGACCATTTGGATGATCCAGAGGAGCCATGGAAAAAAGTCACCTGGTCAGATGAGACCAAAATAGATCTCTTTTGGTAATAATTCCATTAAGGAATAAGAATGATGAGTACCATCCCAGAGAACATCATTACTACTGTGAAGCATGGGGGTGGTAGCATCATGTTTAGGGGTGTTTTTCTGCACACAGGACAGGCTGATAGCACTGTATTAAGGAGAGGAAAACTGGTGCCATATATTGGAAATGTTTGGGAACAACCTCCTTCTCTCAGTTAGAGCATTGGGTCGAGGCTGGGTCTTCCAACATGTCAATGACCCGAAGCTCACAGCCAGGATAACCAAGGAGTGGCTCTGTAAGAACCATATCAAGGTTCTGGCATGGCCCAGCCCGTCTCCAGACCTAAACCCAATAGGGGAGAATCTTCAGCGGGAGCTTCAGACTCCATGTTTCTCAATGACAGCCCAGGAACCTGACTGACCTAGAGAAGATCTGTGTGGAGGAGTGGATGAAAATCCCTCCTGCAGTGTGTAAAAGTGCAAACCTGGTGAAAAATGACAGGATATGTTCAACCTCTGGAATTGCAAACAAAGGCTACTAAACCAAATATTAACATTGATTCTCAGGTGTTTAAATACTTATTTGCAGCTTTATCAAACAAACAAATAGTTTTTAAAAAATCATATATTGTAATTTCTGTTTTTTTTTTTTTTTAGATTTTCTCTCGCATTGGACATGCACCCAAGATGACAATTTCAGACCCCTCCATGATTTCTAAGTGGGAGATATTGCAAATTATCAGGGTGTTAAAATACCATTAAGTGCTTAAAAGTCAACAAAGTTCACCACTCAGGCTATTTTTATTGGGAATATTTTTTCATAGATCGATAAACAGTATTTCCCTTCACAAACTCTAAATTAATTATCAAGCACGTCTATACAGGTTTTTTAAGGCTGATGCCAATATTGATTATTCTTAAACTAGTCTAAATGATCTCTGATATCTGCTTAACGACTTAACTTGACTTATATTAACTTATATTGCTTTTTTCCTTGATCAACAGGATATATATCAGAAAATTATTAATATTTCAAAAGTTACACAAAAAAAAACAATGAAACAAAACTTTAATGAAAGCAGCTGCAATGCAAGTGACATCAAGGTATTGCTGCATGTTTTGGCCAATGCGGTTAGAAGAAAAAAAATGCAAATATTGGCCAAAAATTTCAGCTGGCTAATGTATTGATCTATCGCTAGACAAAGCCTTAACTGTAGTCTCTCCCATTACCTGAGGGCTGTGTCTGAATGATACAATGTTCGATAAAAGGGGCAGCCCTCTCTGTGCTGTGAGCCTGGGGTGACCAAAATATAAACACGTTGAGTCAGAATAAGAATACAGCACATGTGGCACCTGAACCACAGTTATAATTCAATCCTAGCATTAGTGAGTGAGGAGGATGGTAGTATTAGTGCAGAACCGGCTTTCTAATCTGCCTGCAACCAGTTTGGGTAAAAAAACAAGGTCAGCACCAGCTGTCAGCATCACAGCTTCCTTCCTTCAAATCCACCGCATGCAAAATGAGTTTAAATTCTGTCTTAAAAAATGTCTTGACGATTCGTATTTTCCAAAAAATATTTTTGCACAGATGAACATCTCAGCCCTGATTTCTGCTGCCAACATTTAATAAATGGAGATGGGTGAGATTTACACTTTGAGTTGTTAAACAGAATACTGATTACTGTTTAAGACAGTAGAGAATAAGGAGGATAAAGAGTGAAAATAAAGGGCGAACGAAGGGATCTAAATGGTAAATTTTCCTAAGAATTGCCTTAAAGCATAGCATTGCAGAGCTTTACTCTCCTGCTTTGTCTTACATGCAGAAGAGTAACGGGGGAAGGGCTTAACCTAGGGCAGGGCTCCTGATGAGCCTTGTGTTAATCTGCACTCGGTGCTTTAACTACCCTGCCATGTGGAGCGTAGAGGCAGGAGAAAACACGAGCAGACTGCAGTCAGGAAAATGGGGATTATGTCTACCTTTCTGGCTGTACCTCCATGTTTTTTTTTGTTTTTTATTTCACAACTGCATCATTGTAAAAAAATGCATTGTATGGTACTAGACCTATGGAAAATTATTCTTGTCCTGGAGTTAGAAGAAAAAACAAAAGGATCAGATTCTGTGAGGAAGATCAGGACAATCAGCTTAAAGGAGGGAAGCACAAATAGATGTCTGGCTGAAATGACACTAGGTTTTGTGTAGTGAGAAGATGCAAGTTTAGATAGTATTAGATATCAACATACTAAATATATGAGAAAACAGAAGACGGGGTCTAGATGTGCATCAACATCTGCATCTTTTCCAGGGAGTTTTTCCTATCTAGCATGTTTAACCCCTCGTGCACAGAAACAGTAGTCTTCGTTAATGATGCACAGATCCAAAATCTTTCATTTCCAATTCTTTGAATTTGGATTCAACATCTAAGGATCCTGATACATTTCAGATACCAGCTTCCAAAAGCAAGTTTTTTGTTTATGAATGTGTACATCAATGTACCAATAAGGTATCTTGAGGTTAGCTTAAGTTTAAAAAGGAAGTTATAAAAACAGGTAATCGTGTTAAAAAGGCTGATTCCATCCTATAAAAAAGATATGCAACAGGAAGAGTTCAAACTGACCATAATAACATCCATCCATCCATCCATCCATCCATCCATCCATCCATCCATCCATCCATCCATCCATCCATCCATCCATCCATCCATCCATCCATCCATCCATCTTCTGCTTTATCTGGTAGGGGTTGATGGAGGCTGCACCCAAGCAGCAGCCTGACCAGACTTCCCCGACCACTACATGATGGCCTAGTTGCTGTGATTGACCCCGAGGCAACACCTGCTCTGACTCAGAGACATGGTCCCTCCCAGCGTGGTCCTGGGCCTTCCACGCGTGGGGCCTCCTCTCTCATAGGACATGCCTGGAACACCTCCCAAGGAGGCTTTCCAGGAGGCATCTGAAAAGCTTATTACGGGGAGCAAACGACTCTAGTCCAAGCTCCTCCTGGGTAACTCTGAGCTCCTCACCCATTCTGGAAGGGTGTCACCCAGCCAACCCTCCACGAGAAACTCATTTCGGCTGCTTGTATTCGCCATCTTGTCATTTCGGTCATCTCCCAGATCTCATGACCATAGGTCCCTCTTCACTATGACAGTCCGATACAGCGACCACATCATTGCTGATGGCTCACCGAGCTGTCTATTGATCTCACGCTCCATCCGTCCCTCACTCGCGAGACCCCGAGATACTTGAACTTCTCCGTTTGAGACAAGGACTTCTCACTGACCTGAAGAGGGTAGTCCACCTTTCTCCGTTGGAGAACCATCCTCATCCCGGCCGCTTCACACTCCTCTGCAAACCGCGCCAGTGCACACTGAAGGTCTTGGTTTGATGAGGCCAAGAGGACAGCATCATTTGCAAACAGCAGAGATAATATCCTGATGAGGTTCCAATACTGGACCCCCTCCAGTCCCGGGCTGCACCTAGAAATTCTGTCCATAAATGTAATAAACAGAACCAGTAACAAAGAGCAGCCCTGGTGGAGACCGACATGCACCGGAAACAGGTCTGACTTACTGCCGGCAAAGCAAATCAACCTCCTGCTGCGGTCATACATAGAATGGACAGCCCTTAACAGAGGGCCACGGACCCCATACTGCCGGAGTACCCCCCACAGGGCCCCACAAAGGGACATGGTCAAACGCCTTCTCCAGATCCACCCGATGGGGGGTATATAGCTCATCCAGTGTGCCGCAACTATAATAATTATAATAATACATTTTATCTCAAGCGTCTTTCAAAAACACTCAAGTCCACTGTACAGGTAAAAACAATAAGAGATAAAAGCAACATTGTCATAATTAAAAGAAAATACGCAAACCACACAACGGAAAGTAACAAAAGATGATTATTAAATAGCAATCTAGAACAGGTGGGTTTTGATTTTAACAAGCAAAGACTCAGTATTGCAGATCTAAGGAGGGAGGGATTTCCAGAGGGTGACCGCAGACAGAGAAAAAGCTCGGCTCCCCACGGTGCTAAGACGGGTGGAAGGAACAACGAAG
Source organism: Cyprinodon brontotheroides (assembly GCA_018398635.1). NCBI lineage: Eukaryota > Metazoa > Chordata > Actinopteri > Cyprinodontiformes > Cyprinodontidae > Cyprinodon > Cyprinodon brontotheroides. The sequence goes on along the minus strand of JAGKQL010000031.1, from coordinate 707,206 downwards.
TGAGTAGTAGAGAAAGATCTAAGGATGCCAGAGGGAGTTGAAATTTTAAGCAAATCAGAGAGATAGGGAGAAGATTAGCTTAATTCTTTTTTTAAATCGATTGAATATATTGGACTTTGTGGAACAGGTGAATTTTCATCAATACCTGATGTAGAATTCTCTTCAATATCTGGAGCGATTCAGATATAATCAGATTGGTGTTTCTTGCCTCTGATATTAAGTTCTTCCCTCTTGTGTGGTCACATGGTTTTAAATACTTCCTCTGTTACCTGATCAACATGCAGCCGTAAAAAAAAACTCTCATAACAGAGTTGTACATCAGGTTTTCTCTATTAGAAAAAAAAAATTAACAAGTCTAGACAAGCATCAAGATGACACTTCATGAGAAAGGCAGTATTTTAATAGCTGGTGTTCTCACAGTAACACATATGCTATTAAAACGCCAGAATATTGTGTAAAGTCTATTTAATAGAGTGCCATAGAGCTGCCTGCCTAGCAGGGTTGGAACTTTCTTCTGGATTGCATTTTTTCCAGGATTTTTCCGGTCGGGAGAAACTGATTCTGGAAGAAACTTGGAAGGTCCAGTTTACTTGGAAGTTTTGTTTCTTTTGGTGAATATTTTGCTTTAAGCAAGCCCAAATCAAGTAATAAACTTGAGGTGGGGTTCAATATCTATAAACCGGGGTGGTTTGGGGACATGAATGCACATTTATGCACTAGTTTTGCACGCCACGTATCACTTTACTTGGATTTATTCACTTTAATTGGACTTTTCACTTTATTTGGATTTAGTTTTTACATATACATAGATATACTATACAGATATATATACAGAAGAGCTATATGTGTATATATATTTTATCTCTTTATTCTTATTTTTATCTTTTGCATGTTGTATAGTTGGATGTGTGTATATATCATGTAAAAACTGTAACTAGAGCGTGTAACAAAAGTGATTGTGATTCTGAATAGCTGAAGAAATGAAAGAAAAAAAGCCAGCTGGTGTAATCTGAATATACACGTGACCAATAGTTACTCAATCATCTAGATTTGTATTACATGCACTTAATACATTATATGAATTCTTAAAATATTTCACTGTTTGTATTCTGTTAAAGAATTCTCCTTATGTAGCCTGGTGGATATAGTGAGTTGATTTTTCATTGCAACTATCCCAGTTCTACAAAATATGATCTATTATCCAGACTTTCTTCCAGTTTCTTCCATTTGTCTGGAAGAAACACGACCCTGCTGCCTAGATGTGTCTTTTGTCCAACAAAGAAAACATGATGAGACAACTTTGTTCTTAAAGATATACGCTTGATGTTTCTTTAACCAACTTATCCTCTTCTCCCTACAGCGTTTTTGACAGTACTTTGTCCTTTTACCTTTTTTTTTAAGGAGAGAATTTGCTGAGCTTCTAGAGAAATATGGCTCCAATGGCAGCACAGGATCAACTCGCAACTCCCCCATTCAGCAAGGTAGGCTTATGCCTAAAAGAAATTAGACAGCATCACCAGAATCCCAATAATAGAAGTTCAGCCCATTCATTTTAACTCAGAGGAACTTTTACCACTTTCTGCTTTATGCTTTGGAAATGATTAAGCCCAAAGGCATGCTGCGCTCAGTTAACCTTAAAATGGCTTTGGACAAATGGACAACTGGAAACATCTGCTTTGAAAGAAGCAGTCAGCCGGTAAAGATTTTCTAAATAGGGCTTCAGTGCCTTAGCTTTGACCCGGGGCAGCCATGTTAAACATGTCGGGTTATGGTGACTATTTCTGAGTGATTCTGGGCTGATGCCAGAATCCATGCATGAAGCTCTAGAAGATCTATATAACTTTAGCTTATTGGTCAAATAAAAGAAGCTATTGAGCTGTGGCACAAAGAGTTGGTCTAATTGGAACTTAGGAACTAGTTCCTATTGGATTATAGGAACTTTAGGTAGATATAAAAATAGAAGATGTTACTATTTAAGATCTGCTCTGAAAGTCCTGCATGTTAAACCTCCACACAAGTTTGTCTTTGATTAAGAGGACGAAAGCAGATGTCTAACCAATGTAGTATAAAATCAAACTCTGGAGGAGGTTTACATTAGTAAGCATGTGGGGTGTTATTCTCTACTTAGTGTCACTCAAGCCTAACAAATCCAGAACAAGGAGCCACATATCAATGGAAATGCTCTGCACTGATCTGTAGCTGTGAGAAACTGATAAGAGCTTATATTTAAGTCACTTATATTTAAGTCATTTACATGCTCCTCTCCATGTACATCTAATTAATATGCTACTCTCCTTTCAACCTCTCACTGAAGTTCCTTACTTCTATTTCTGTGTATAAAAAAGGCATGTTTGTTTTTTTCCATTTCTAAGGAGGTCGCCTCTTGGAAAGCACCTCATCTGGTTCGTCGTCCCGCTCTCAAAGTCCACTGCTACTCAGCCCTGCAGGCTCCCAGAATATGTACAATGGTGGGGCCATGATGCGCTCCCTAAGGTAAAATTCATTGACTTTTCTTCATTTCTGGACCAACAATGTTTCTAACATTACAGTAGCAAGACTACCTGATGGGAAAGCTGCTTTCAGAAGGGATCCAGAGATGTAACAATCAATTTGTTTTAGTTTTTTGTGTGTGTGAGGGCAGAACAAAACTTTACTGCAACAAACTTCTCCCCAATCAACTAGAAACTCAAAAAGTTAGAGTATTATTCCAATGAGTAGAATTATTATACAAATATGTCAATGAGAATATTAAGAGATTGTGCAGAAGTGGTTAAGCCCCCTTTGGTCACCTTGGGGCAGTCTTTGGTTTAAATGCTAAATTTCAGAGAATTTTAGCTCTAAAACGTACCTTCTTGCTTGGTATTAACTAAGCATAATGGCATGAATATCACATGTTTCTTACATTAAATGGGGCAGATGGACCCAGTTCTAAGGCGGGACAGACAGTGGGAAGTTTCAAAATGTTTAATGACAAAGATAAACAGAATACGGGCTGCTGTGGATCTGCGGACATGCAGCGGCTGCTGGGGGAGGTGGGGCAACACCCATCGCTGGCACTCTGGTTGCGGGAGAAACACAGGTAAGTGACGACGATATTCTGACAGAAGATGATTATCCCTGTGAGTCACTTACCTGGTTTAACAGTTCAGTCCATCCTCTCGGGCGAGGCAGGATCCAGCCGATGGACTGCCAATGTGAAGCGGCGCAGAGCCGTCCAGGGTGTTCCCAATGCTGCAACCCCAGTAAGCAGGCAGGAGACTAATCCAGGTCAGGGGAACAGTTCCTAACAGGACAGTTCTGAGATCCAGGAATCCATAGCCCAACTAGAGGTTCCGCTCCGAACAGGAACTCACAGATCCAGGGTTCCAGGAATCCACGGAGCACCCTGGCAGGTTTAGAGTTCCACAAGCCCAGCAACGAGCTCAGACAGACACACTCAAATGGAGACAGGTGGACCCAGTGGTTGAGACAAACAGAGACAAGACATGGTACCAGGAGAAAATGCAGAACTTTAAACTGGCTACATCCAGTAGCCAGGATCACAGGACTTAAAACCGGCTCCCTCCGCTTCTCAACCAGAACGAGCTCAGCGGATAAGAGCCGGGACACGATCAAGAGACAGGAGACAAACACAACCACCCTCTCTACACACTGATCCCTGAGAGAAGGGACATGGACCGCGGTCATGTCTCAAACTGAAACTAATGGCAGAAACTACAACAGAAAGGAATACTGATCTAGATCTAGAAGGAACAGGTGGATAAGATGAATGATAATTAGAGGGCAGGGAGGGTAGGGCAGGTGAATGAAGATAGTAATTAGATCAGCTATCCTGACAGTTTCACTTTAACAGATTCTGTGCATTAGATACTGCAGAAATAAACTGGCCTTATCTTAGTGTAGAATAATATACATTTTTGGCAAATGTGCAAAGGGTTACATTTTTGGGGGTAGGGCAGTCAAAGTTCTTCTCATTGATTTTTAGTCACTGTAAGGGTGAGTACAGATCGAACAGGTGAATAGAGAGAGGAATTTATATTTTATCCCTTAATCTCTAATTAACGCTTTGGAATTATGTTAATGGAACAAACTGGACACAATAGACCAAAGTGAAACTGCGAATAGGTGAGGTGGAGAACCAAATAGACTGAGGAAAAATGTTGCCATCAAGCTGGACTTCAGTTCGGTTTATTGAAGCTAGGTTTATACTCCCCACTTTGAAAAAGGGCACGAGGATAGGTGCACAAAAAGTGATGCATAATGCTGTCCCCGACCCCGAACACAGACCCCGAATGCTACCTTTGCACGTCGTGTACCTCAGATTTTTTTTAACTTGGCAACAGCTACCTCATTCCAAATTGTTGGATTCAAGGGTGCCTTCCCCGAACAAGTCTGCCTGAACTGACATCTAATTGGCCGGTTTTGTTAAATGCTGTATTTTTGCTGCTTATTCTGTGAACAAAAATAGTATCCACAAAATACTGGCATACTGCAAGGGGGAGGTTTTTTGGCCAAGCCTGTGGATGCAAACATTTTTAGTTTGTTTCCATCACCTAGAGCAGTGATTCCGAGATAGGGATACTTGTTCCCCTAGTGGTTCGCGAGTGCATTGCAAGGGCTACATGAAAATATTTTATTTCTTAGGTTGTAAAAAAAATAGGGCTGTTTTTTTTTCTTTCAGTTCACCTTAGGCTTCAATACACATCCAAACCAAGCAGAGGAACAGACTGCATGTAGAGAAAAGCCTGGTATCATCTGTTTTTCACACTGGGCTGTCGGAGCTCATTAGCAGTTTAGGTGTCTTGATGAAAACAAAGTAAAAGTATTTAAGTCAGTGTGACTATAATTTTTGTTCCCAATTCATCAAGTTTAAATAAAATTATAAGGGAGTTACTCAGAGGAGCTCCACTTTTATAAATACAACTTTGTAATATTATTTTATTTTGTATTTATCTCGATTCCTAACTAATATGCTGGTGAAGATTCTCAGTCATCCAGGTCACTTTCATTCCAAAAAAAGTTTAAAAAACAATCCACTGGACTTTGTTTCCAAGTTTGAGGACATTTCGCTTCCCATCCAGGAAACTTTTAATTCAAAATATCAGAATCAGCGTTGAGTTCTAAGCTTTATATAGTAGCCCAAAAACTTGTTCTGGCTTAGAAAACATGAAAATTGAACCAGAAGAAGGAGTCCGTCCCTTAGGAATGGCGAGTCGTTTCTTACCACCTTCCAAGTAACATATTATGTATTTTTATTTAAGATGGAAATAATAAAATGCCTAAGAATTAAATTTCTAAGTTAAAGGATTAAGTAAAATAGTTTTTTATTTTATAATCAGTTATTGTATTTTCCACTTTTTGGACAATCATCAATACTTTCGACAGTGCTGGGGGTACCCATGGTAAGACAAAATGCCCAAAGGGGTACACAAGTGAAAAGTTGGGAAACACTGACCTAGAGCATAAATTAAGACTATAACAGCTTCTGACAGTATGTAAAGCACTCGGCTTTTATCATTTAAACAATGTTTTATTTGATCTGTTATTTAAAAAAATAACAGATAAAAACTGTAAAATATTAATATAACATTCTGTTTGTAATGTACCGTCTTCTTCTACCTCTTTAGCCCACTGCTTACGTATGTGCAGCTGCAGCAGAACTTGCTATCCTTCAATCATCCTATATTCTAGAAAATGGAATGCTGTTTCTTCTCTTGTTTCTGCTTGTCATGTTTAGGACTGCCCCCGTGTGTTTTTTGCTAAAACTGCACCTATCCGTGTCAGATTATAAATGTTTACAATGTGTCCAATGCAAGGGCTTAGGTTTGATTTGAACTTTGGTAGGGACACTATTGGTCTGGTGTCATTGGTGCTATGCAATATGCATGCCCTTTTTTATGCTGGATGTGAGCATCCGTACGATAAGAGGAAATCATTGTTAAAAGAGAAAAGCAACATTTTGCTCCATTAATAAAAATGTTATAAGCTCTACACTCATTAGATGCTGTTTATCAATGTTTGAAGCTATCACCGGCTCTGATGAATGTGGAATTAGAACTGTTTTTCACTTTGAAAATGGTTTCATTTGAACGACTAAGAGAGAAGGTAAATACAGTATTTTCTTTTGAAGATACAGAATTGTGCAGAGTTAAACCCCACTCTAATATTTGTACCTACTATTCTCTGTATCAAGCAAAAATAATACATTCATTAAAATATTAACTTCACTATAAAAGTTGAACATCTGCTGTAGTTACTCTGTGTAGCCAATTTCATGTATTTCATCTGGGGCTGAAAAATGAATCATATTAATTGATTATTTCAATAATCGTCAACTAATTTAGTAAGTGATTCATCATTAACTGGAGTATAGAGGACTAATTAAAACATACAGTAATATAAATGTAAAATGTGCCTTTCCCCACAGAGCAACCCACTTTAGATCAGTTATTATATCAAAATTGTAAAATAAAAAAAAAAAAATTAAAACAGTAATATCAACTAAAATATGGGTAAAAGGGAAACCCTCACATTTTCTGTTTTAATTGGCTGTGGCTAAGAATCAGAAATGTTGATGCTTACAGCCTTTATTTGCCCCATTTTCCAGCAGTTTGTGTCTTCAGAACTCCTGGCTGACTCAGTGAATATTTTTCGTTTTATAAAAGAAAAAAAAAAAGGTTTTTGTTTTTAGTGTGGAATCTGGAATTTTTTATTGGGACTAGTTTTTGTAGCCTAATATTAATTGTAGTAACCGCTGCATTCTAGTGTGAATACATTTTCGATTTTGTGCTCCAAGCACACGCCGCTGACTAGAAAACAGCCAATCAGAGAGAGAGAAGCGGGACCTAAGGCAAAACAACCAATGAGAGTGGAGTTAAAACAACGCAGCACAGTTCCACATGCGCTGCTATGTGAAAGGGACAGGAGAGACCAGGCAGAGTGAGCCGCGAGCGAGAGGAAAAAGAAGCCACTGCTGCAACAACTACCGCTGTAAATTATAAACACTTATGTTGCTCACATCCAATTATTGGTAGGGACAATTAGGTCGTTCAAAAATTTTGGTAGGGATATGTCCCTATGGGTCCCTATGCAAACCCCAAACCCTATGGTCCGGTCCAATGACTTGCTCACATAGTGCACAGACCAGCCTTTAGCAGGCAAGCCCAACTCATTGCTTTATAAGTATCTCGGCCTTTATAGGAAAAATATCTCTGAAATTCCTGTTTTAAGTGTGGAAATGCATCTGTCTTCACAGTCCTGTTGGTGAAGGAGTGATTCAACTCATCTCTGTTGCACGATCCAGTAGTCTGGGCATCACCATTGGGGGAGGCTCCAACAGGCCAGACGGTCCTGCTGTGTTCATCCAGGAGGTGCTCTCTGGAGGAGACTGTCACAGGGTAAGACATTAGAGTAACTGCCGCAAAGACACACAAAAGGTAAAGCTTCAGAACTCCAGACAAATGCATCTAAAAAAAAGGAAAATCTAGAAAAACTGACAGAGACATTTTCTAACAGAGAAACCCAAATGTTGTATAGATTCATGCCAGACAAAAAAAGGTAAAGCTAAGCATAGCTGATAAGGATAGATTGGATGGATTAATGAGAGTTGAGATGCCCACCACCCCCACCCTTAACACTGGTGGTGGATGATTCCCCGGTAGAGAATGAGTTAGCAGACCTTACCCTGCCCTGGTGCGCTCTGCCCAGTGTCTAATCCAGAGACCAAAGCAAGAGGGAGAGCGAGGCAGGTGAGGCAGAGTTGGTAGAAGACACCCTGCTCTGGAGCAAAAAGAATGTCTGTAAGTGGAACTGAACCTTTATCACCTGTCTCTGTTGGGGAGGTTGGGGATCTGATATGCTACTGTGCATGTTGATGGCAAATTTAACGGCAGACATTTGATAATGGATGTGCACAGCATTTTCCTCTGCTAGAACTTTTGCACTACTGTCAAGAGAGTATTTAGAGGGCGTAACATGTTATGAATTAAAGTTGAATACTGAACTGAACTTACGTGAATGCAGGGGTGGATTTAGAAATTTGGGGCCCTAGGCAAAGACAGGCAGGGGGCCCTCTGAATGGAGAAGACAACACATAAAACAGACTCCATTATACAGATACAGGAATTTTGTCCCTCTCTTTTGTCCCCTTTTAGTTGTTTCTCCTTCTATGTTTTGTATTCTCAAAAGGAATGAAAAGATTTTTTCCAAGCACTGCTGCTTCCTCAATTTTGCTGATTGCTTCTCCCTGTGTTTCCAAAAAAAAGGCACTAAATAACCCAGTCCTTCTTCACTGTAGACAGTTTTCACATCTGTGTTTATCTTCGTTCTCCATTTTTCATTTGATGAAAGAATAGCTGCATGAATCATGACAGCAGACAAGATAGAGGAGAGAGCAGCAGGCGGGTTACCAATCTACTTGCCTGGAGAGCAGAGTTCGCTGCTTTATGGAATTTTATCTAGCCAATGTGCACAAATATGAATAATACACAGTTGTATTAACCACATACATTTTGAAATGGAGTTTTCATGGGGACCCCGGAACTTGGGCCAGTCCCTAGGCAACCTGCCTAGTATTGCTCTGCATGGAAGTAATCCCCGGCCTTCTCATCATCAGAGTTGGGATGAGGCAGACTGCAAGTCCCTTTGATTTACTCGCTAGTTTGCAATGATAATGTTCGAAATGAGAGATAGGAGGGAAACATAAGTCAGATCAAAAATACTGTCACACTTTCATTTCACATGTATTATATTTAAATGTTCTTATTTCATTGCATTATCTGTAAAGCCCAATACAAATATAAGTTGTAATTTAGAATTATTATTTTTATTATTATTATTGTTGTTGTTGTACCTCATACTAATATAAGACTGACTGCCTCAGTACAGTTGCTATCTTCAGGTGGAGACCAAAGAGCGAAGCACATCTACCTGCTGGCCAACTTCCTAGTACTTTGTGTCTTGTCTAGCATTTTTTATTCAATACTAATTCCTGTTTATTTAATATAGCGCCAATTCACATGGCACTTCAAGGCACTTTTATACTCACTGTGATCATCGCAGTCAAAGTTTCTATCTATAAAACCAGTTATCGCATCAACTTATTGATTCCTCTTAGCAATCCCTCACACTGAGCATGCTTGTAGCTATTAGTGGAGAGGAAAAAACTCAGGTTTTAACAGGTGCTGAAACCTCCAGCAGAACCAGGCTCAGTGTGTGAGAGGCCATCTGTTGAGGCCGACTGGGGCTTAAGGAGACCAAAGCAGAGATGTTGATGTACAAAAGGCAACTGTAAAGCATGTGCCCCGTCCAGGAAACACACACACAGCCAGGCAGACGCAGGCAGAAAATATGGCCGCCATGTCAGAGGATTAAGAGAGCACATCCAGACAGTCACAGTCAGGAGAAACAGGACTACACTGAAAACAGGCCGACCCAAAATTTATAACTTGTTTATAGATGTTGGATGGCAGCAGCACAGCTGATATTTCTCTCCAGGATGCAACTCACAGCCAAACAGGAACAGGCAAGGCAAAAATACTATGAGAAAAAGGAAAAAGCAGCATAACGCTAGAGATTGAGTGTAAACTGTATATGTTCTCCAAACATCCTTGAATTATTTGAAATAAATGAACAGTTAAATTAAAAGCTTGAAGGCTAGTGTGGGGCTCTCCAGGACATGTTTTATCCCTTTGCTCGTTAGCCTCACCCTCTCTGTTTATGTGGAATTATCTGTAGTTAACCCGGATAAACAATGTGGAAGTGTACTGATGTTTCAGAAATTAACTTTATTCTTGCACAGCAGTTTATTTCTGCACACAAATCCTTCGTGAAACACCGTAAAGCTATGGATAGAAACAAAAGGTAAAAAAAACAGCTCTTACAAATAGTTTTTTCCATGAAATAGTCCAAAAGATGCCAAAGTCTGAATTAAGGGTAGCTTAAACATTAGCTTACAAAATAAACAATAATTTACATAATCAAAACACACATAACTCCACATAGAACTTTTTCCCACGTTTAGCCAGGTGCCTAATAAATGTATGGGTAAATCTTTAAAGTTTTCAAGTATTTTTTTATATCCTTTACAGACCCGTGTATCTGCTCCGTGTAAAGTACACCTTTTTTTTTTTTTTTTATTAGATAAAAGCATCTTACAATAAAAATGGATACAAAAAAAAACAGTCACTAAAATGTCATTAAACACCTTTTTTTAAGAGTTCTTTCCATTAAGTCATTTTGACGGTGTTCCTCATGGGTGATGCTTAGTCTGGTGTGGTTTTCCTGTAGACGGGATCTCACAGTAGATCTGTTAACGACAGTCCTTTTCTGCTGTTATACTGTATAGTTTTGCTTGTGGAAGCTGATACCATTGGCAGGGAATTCTAGCTGCATCCCTTGAGGATTGACATTGCAGCAACTGGTAAAGCCTGTATGACTAAGATTAATGCACTGCAGCTATGAGGGGCCACTTGTTGGAAGGATGATTCTTTTTCTACTATTGCAGAGTGAAGAGACACTCCTGGAGGGTATAGGAGAAAGATGGAGTGCATTTGCAGACTGTTGAGTCATGCTCAGGTCAAAGGGTGCTTCTTCTGACACTTGGGGTTTCTCCATAAAATGGATGTTTAGCTTTAGGAAGGCAGCTCCGCATACTTAATGGCTAGAATTGTAATTGCCGTCCATCACACACCCAGCCTGAGATCAGAGTGCCTTTTTTTACAATCAATAAAGTGCGCACATTGATGAAACAACTAAAGGCTAAATAAAATCATTGACCACAACCTGAGCCAATAACATAGTAGTAAGTGTAAAGCTTCCCAAGATCACAAAGTAGAAGAAGATGATTGACTGTTAACATGATCAGTTTCAGCACAAAAGCTCACGCTCCTCCTGGATGAGCATGAGGCACGGTAGACATTGACTGTGTCTGAATGTCCACCCTAAGCACTATATACAGTAGGGCCCTATGAAGCTCTGTGTAGAGTGCTATATAGTGTTTAAACCCTTTCAGATGAGTGGCGAACGTCTAGTGGATGAACAAGTAGTGGACTCAAAATCTCCTACAGTGCATCTTGAACAGTAGTGTCTACATTTATCTCAGGAAGTAGATTTCCAGATAAAACACATCCGATCTTAACCCATGATCATTTTGTCAACATTAGTTTCTCCCGGTGATGCCACCATCGCAATGCATTGATCTGGAAAATCAACTCAGTGACGCTAACGCACGCGAAAGTGGCGTAGGTTTGGCATCCGTCAGATGCAGATTTAAATCATAAAGAATCTCAATGTTGAATCGGGCGCAGCTAAATGCGCTAGGGCGACATGGGTAGCAGCCAAAACGCCGTGTAAATTTCACATGCATCCTGACGATCCCAAACCCTCAGAAGCAAAACCAGCAAGCAAGCTGGGTGATTATGTATGTTCACTAAGTAAATATTATGTAAATAAACCCTACACTTCGCTATAAATGTAATCAAAACCCATTTAAATGCAGAAACTGATTGAAATTATTGATTTTCCCACTAAAAAGTAGGAGAAATCTCTGCCATGTTTATACCAAAACGTTTCAAGTTTCACATTATCTTGAAAAATCTTTGCAAAAAACGAACAAGCAAGTGAATATGCACATTCCCTGAGTAAATATTATTGGCAACAAACTATACATTTTTCACTAGAAATGTAATCAAAAACTTATTTTAATGCAAGTTAAATAAACTCAAGTTATTAATCTTTCCACAAAAAATGAGCGAATGTCGGCTATATATATATATTTTTTTCTTCTCCCAGCTGGAATCTTTTGAAAAGTCACGCGACTAGGACGTAAAACAATAGAAAGCGCATAGGTAGGAAGAAGAACCAGTAACAGTACCCTCATATGGAAAGATATCGTGTACCACCTGGCTGCGTTTTGCAGCGTGGACCAACGTCTTAGTGGAGGGTACATTTTCCCATGAGACCGGGGTTGTTCTATATGGTGATTGAGGGGATTTAGGGGTTAGGCTTAACATTGGAAACAGCTATCTCTTGAATTTTAGTTGCTTTTGTAAAGCAGGGTTCCCTCAAATGTGGAAAGCGAAACCCCAGGGGTGCAGGAGCTGCCACTAGGGGGTACACAAACCGAAAAATGTAATGAGCAAGTCAAATAACTACACAATTTAATTTAATTTTTTTCTAACAATGGAGACATTTAAAAAAACATTTCCTTTATAAAAATTCAATCCAAATCATATATTTAATACACAATTTTTTTCTGAGGAAAAATGTATTTAATTCAAAGAAATCTTTTACCCTTTATTTTAAGATGCATTATAGAGGAAACTATCCTTGAACCACTCTCGTACTCTGTGGCATCTGCATTAACCAAACAGTGCTGTCCATGGTGCTATGACTCTGATCCTGCTACAGCGATGCGTACAATATGCACACATTGCTCTATCTGTTATTGTTCATGCCTCTCTCCCAAAGTTCTCTCTCTCTCTCAACATTGAACACAGCTCTAAACTTCTTAGGGTTTCAATTTTGCAGTGTAAATTATCAGTAAGATTTAGATTTAGGAGGTAAATTATATAAACAAGTTGAGAAAACACAGATTTTTTTTGAGTTTTTATGGTACTAGCGGCTCGTTTTTCTGACAGGAAAGGGGGCATGAGAGAGGGGAAGAGACATGCGGCAAAGGACAAAGGTTGGGTTCGAACTCGGGTCAGCTGCGTTGAGGACTAAGGCCTCTGTACATGGGTTTTACACGCTAATCATTGCGCCACCTGCACACCCGAACACAGATTTTTATATATATTAAAACCGAACACACAGAGTTTCTTATGTGAATTCATCTTCAAAAACATTTTATGATTTTCTGTGGAGGTTGGACTGATCTACTCTCTCTTGAACATTAGATCACCTTGAAATCCACAGGATCCTGTTGTAATGTAACTTTATTACAATTGAATTCCAATTTAGTTCTACGTAGTTTGATTTCCATCACACATGTTATGATGACGGGATTGTGTTATTTTAACTTAATTTTATCAATTTAGTTTTTTGAAGGTGTGGGGTAATGTGGGTGCATCAGCCAGGTTGGGACAGAGTAGGGGTGCAGAGTTGGGGAACCGCTGCACTACAGCAATCCCTCACACCAAGCATGCATGCAGCAACAGTGGAGCGGAAAACTAAATTTTAACAAGAAGAAACCTCTAGCAGAACCAGGCTCAGTGTGAGTGGCCATCTGCCGCGGCCTATTGGGGTTCAAGGAGATTGTGGCTGGGAGCTACAAAGAAGTATAAATCCAAGTAGATTTTTCTTGATATTTTTACTTTACTTTTATTACTTATTTTTATGGCAACTTCTTTTTACTTCTACCTCCTCATACATTTTACACACAAATATACCGTGCTTTCTACCCTTACATTTAAAAGTACCGCTCAAGCATTTTTAGTTTTTAATACTCTCAATGGAGTTGGCTGTTATTATTTTCACGCCATCAACACCAAATTCAATCTAATTGATGGGAATTCCACGTTGCATTTGACACACACCACTGCCAAGCATTTGAATCGACAGATTCGGCGTATTCATTCGCAGCAAACCTGGGCTGCGGCTTGGTGGCGGTATAGCATAGTAGTACGGACTAATTTGTGATGATTGAAAATTTGAACACACCTTAGTGAATCTAGTCCATTGGGTAGACATCCATTTAAAATGTAGGCAACGCATGAAAAAGTTGTTTCTTACTTTACTTTTTATACTTAAGCAAATTTACAAGCCTGTACTTTGGTACTTTTACTTGAGTAAAGAAGTTTAATCAGTACTTCCACTTTTACCAGAGTATTTTTTAACACAAGTATCTGTACTTTTACTCAAGTACGGAAAGTGAGTACTTTTGCCATCTCTGAAGGAGACAGAAACAAACATACAAAAAGGGAATATACAGATACTGATATCTAAATACTTTCTATTTTAGAAAGGAAATGGTAAACTAGCTCTATATGTGAGTTGGTTTTAATGCTAAAAGGGATGAACACATACAGTTAGTCATAGTAAAAGCTGAGCCTCTAGCTATGTTTGGAAAAGAAACAGGACTGAGCACTAAAAAACAGGCCCAACCCTAACATCTATAAACAAAGGTATAGATGGTAGCAGCACAGTTGATATGTCTCTCCAGAATGGTGTAACAGCCAATCAGAAACAGACCAGATGAAGCTACTAAGATGAGAAAAAGTTAGAAGTTATAAGTTTTACTAACAAATACTACAGAATATGAGAATATAGAATGAAGCATAATGATAAAAGGGTCTCTAAGTCCTCCAGCAGCCTAAGCCTATAGTAGCATATCATTTAGAAACAACCAGGCCTCTGATATATTATGAAGTTTGGTTATTTAAGACTTTATAAGTGAAAAGGAGGATTTTAAAGTTTATTCTAGATTTTTTAAGGAATCCATTGAAAAGAAGCTAGGCGGCTAAGAGTATTATGATCTCTCTTTTTTAATATTCATAGAACTCTTGCTGAGGCTTTTATAATTAAAAAAGAAGGATTTACTAGAATTTAAACTATTTTTAAAACTAGGTAGATTTAGGCATATAAGAGGTATGCGATCTTCAATAAACCAGGGCACCGACTTTCTATTTTAAAGTTTTACTTTTTCAAAGGGGCTGCATTGTCTAAGGCAGTATACAGAGAACTAACAACCCCATCAACAGAATTTTAAGGATTCTTTAAAGTGTATAACTGCATTATCTGATAATGATCTGCTAAAGAGACACCTTCTTTGGGGAGGAGAAAATAATCTGATTTTTTATTGAAAAGTGGTCAGAGGAGAGGACAGGGTTGTGAGGAAATACTGTTATTTCTTTACATTCAATTCATATGTCTGCACAAGGTCTAACATATGAAGGTGAGAATGTGCGGGACTATTCACATTTTGGACAAAGCCAATAGCATCTAAGATAGCTGAAGGCTGCACTTCAGCTAGCACCTTCAATGTCAGCATGGCTGTTAAAATCCCCCACTATGATGACCCTGTCAGTATTCAACACTAAATCAGATGGAAACTCTGAAAACTCATCTAAAAATTCAGAGTAAGGACCTGGTGGACAATACAAAGTTAGATGAAATTGATCAAATAATTTTGTGTCACGAGTTAGCACCTGCTAACTGAAGGCAGCCATGAACAAAGCTTCATAAGCCAGAGGGATTTAAGCTGTCAGATAATTCATACCTAGGTCTCTGTCTTTAATGAGCTCATTATAATTGCAGATCCTTCTAAATTAGAATAAGAAAAAGCCCTATGATGCAAATTACAGTGCTTCGAAAACATCAGACCCTTAGAATGTGTCCTCACAATGTGTTCTGTAGTGTTGCGAAAATACTGAAATAAATATGAATTCTGGAAAAGAAGCTGTATTATGACAGCAAAGCTTTTCCAGCCTGTAGTGCTTTAGGTCTCTGTTGTTAATTGATTAAAGAAAGGTTGGGGTTGAAAAGAAAGAGATGAGAAGGAACATGGATGGGGCATTGTATTTAATAACTGTTAATAAAACTTTTAATTTACTGCATTTCTTACTTAGTTGATAGTTTAATGGCTCTCTAATATGTCTATATATAAAATTATACATATTTGATGGGGCATGCTGTTTAAAAAATGATTATACATATTGTCATGACTTGCAGTTTCAGTAAACATGTCCTCTAAATCTCAGGGTTCAAGTTTAAGCCGTTAAAGCTGTTCAGCAAAGTTCAGCCGGTTGAGTGCTGCTCGTAAATCAACCACAACCTCCCCAAAAGCAAATCTACAAATTACTGAAGTATACTTCAGAAAAGATGGCTATGAACTAGTGCTGTCAAAATAGTGGCCGTGTATATGGCGTTAGCATGAGCCATTTAAGCGTCATTTTTAACGTGAGATTAGCTATGGTTTTATGGTACAATTTTTCAAGTACATCCGCTGCAGCCTGCTTGAGAGAGGCGGACTAATATTTTCCCCAGTGTATGCATTTCTCATAGGCTTCCAGAGGCCGGAGCTCCTCAAAGAAAAACTGGCTCATACACTGGGTAAGCGCTAGTGCCTTTCTTTAAGCCCACCACCAACAAACAAGTTGAGTGTCTGGTAACTAGTAGCAACCTGAAATCAGCTGAAAACAGATTACTGAGCTGAAATGGGGATCTGCTCACGGCACTCTTGCGTCTGTATGCACCAACAGGTGGTATGGGTGTGTGTGTGTGTGTGTGTGTGTGGGTGAGTGGGTGTGTGTGTGTTCTCATTTTGTTAAGAGGCTGAAAAGTAACTTTCTAGAGCATAGACTACCTCCATCTAGTGATGTCGGTCTAGTGATTTTGATGTATTGATTGAAAATTGTTCCATTATTACCTTGGATTTAATTAACATCTAATGTTAACTCTACCACCTAATTTTTATAGCAGTAGGGTAAAATGCTTGTCTTTGTTCAAAAGACTGTATTAACTGTAAAGACTGTCTTTTACACATCAGCCTGTTTTCAGGGCCTTTTTTTTTTTGCCTCATTATTTGTTATTTTTGGCATAAATCAGTGTCTGTGACCTGTTTCATTTTAAAAAGAATATTTGCACAAACCTAGCCTGTATGTATATTTTTTTGTATGTCATGAGAGTATTTAAATGATTTTCAATCAGGAAAAAAATGTCGATTAAAAGTCTGCGATTGTCTGTGAGTTAACTCCAGGCATTGATCGATTAATGTCGCGATTAAAAAATTTAATCGATTGTGACAGCACTACTATGAACACATGCACATAGCACACAGCTTTATGCATGATAACACTACACTGACACATTTACATACAATTATTCTAACAGTAATGTAGTTTGAAAACAGATGACTGAAAACTTCAATGCCAATAAAATCATGCCAATAAATAAAAACATTGTTGCATAACATATAAACAGCCCTCTTTCCCCCCCTCCCTGTAGATTAGGTGATCTGATTTGGTCTTTTAGGGTGTAGCTATCAACTCTCTCATTTTGGCCGGGAAACTTTCGTATTTTAACCCTGTCCCGCCTTCCTCCCGTATAGAACCCTCCCGCAAATTTCATCTGATATGGTCATATATGTGGCACAAAATAAAGGTGTCACATACATCACATATATTCTATTGAAGTTTGTATTATTTGTATACAACGGCTTTTGTGCATTTGTAAGTTATAAATGTTACAAATTGTGCTAAAGAGTGACTAACATAAAAGGAAGCTATCAGGAGCTCAAATAGGAAATAAAAGAGGGAGAAGGAGAAAATGTCTCAATGAAAGGAAACTTTCATTGAGACACAAAGGGAAATGAATGAAAAAAATGGATAAAAATTATTATCAATAAAATTATGCAATGATACTTTACTCATATAAGCTTACTTTCCAAAAGAAGATTTGGAATTTTTCCACTATGTCAGACTCACCACCAGTAAGTGAAAATGTGGATGAGCACGTAGGACGGCCTTAGATAAACATATCACCAGAATGATTAATAATTAGGAGGATCCTTTATTTTTATGACCCACCCAGATAAAGAACATCATTCCCTATACCTTTAATTTATTAATAACAAACAAACACCTTGTATTCCATTATTAAACCTCTAGTTGTATTTAGAGCTACATTAACAAGGAAGTTTTCCAAATTCATCAACATATTAAAACATATAAAGTAACTATATTGTTACTGTGGCTACTAATTACTTACTTTCAATCAGCAGTAGTATTAGCCAATGCCATTTCTGGCCCGATACCTGGCTGTGCAGTATTGGCGATACCATACCGATACCATCTGTTTGAAATTTATGTGTGTGTGTGTACATGAAGAACTGCAAGCTACTTGGATGTAAAATAATTGCCATCACAGCTTTGTCAAGCTGCTGCCTGCCTTTTGTTAAGCAGGAAAAAGAGCGAATACAAAAGTGAATCAGTAGAACTTTTATTGCCTACCTGGAATGGGTGACAATAGTTGAATAAACTTTTGGTTCTCAAAATGGTATCGGTTCCCTATTTGTTGGTACTCACTGATACCCATTACCACCATTTTGCTGGATTGCCCCGATCTCTACTGGTATCACGGTATGGAGTCTAACACTACTGGGCAGTAACTGAATTACTAGCTAATGTCCCAACACTACTGGTAACCACTGATAATGGCCATCTAATGGGCTGATATAATACGACGTGGCTGTTTCTGACATTGGTTGAGGAATAAAGTCCATCGATATCATGGCTTATGGGATTACAGAGGGAAGGGTACTGCTGATTATCTGTTTTGCAGGCTTTTGAAGTAACACAGGTTATTAGTACTGGTTCTGCAGTGTCCCAGTGGAAGAGCACCAGCAGTTTATCCTCCAGATTCCTCTGGTGGAGTCTCTGCAGGGCCTTTTTGACTTGCATTGATGTGTTGACTCTCTTCACAAGAAGAAATATACTTCATGTAGATGCCATCAGAAATACCAAAATCTGTCCACTTTTAGTTTCTAAAACTATACCTTTAAGCATACTTTTAGATAATTCATAATAAACTTAAGTCTGTTAGTATATGAAGACATACTATAGTGCAGTGTTTCTTAACCCTGGTCCTCAGGGCCAACTATCCTGCATGTTTTAGGTGTTTTGCTGCCTCCACACACCTGAACTTAAAGAAAAGCATTTAATAGCTGCTGAGGAGGCAACATAATTACTTGAATAAGTTGTGCTTTAGCTTAGAAACATCCAAAACATAATGGACAGTGGGCCCTGAGGATAAGAGTTAAAAGGTCCTGGTCTAATGTATACTAAAAGTAAATTCTTAGGTTCTGGTGGTTTTAAGGATCCAACAACTTAAGGATGTGACATCAGAGGGATGGGCTGCTCAAAAACAGCTGCATCCCGATCCCTGACATGGAAATTATAATTCTGATCCGTAACATGGAACACCAAAGTACACTGCCAGTTAGAGGTCACAGAATCAAAAATATGGCATTGTTTTTTACAGGGGTAGTTTATTTTTGTTACACAAAGTTTATTCATTAGATAGCCTAGTTTGAGCCAATGTTGTTTGACTGACCAGCTGGTTGGTTACATATGTTTTATACATATTTTAAATATTTTAAACATATATAAAATGTAATCCAACCCATAATTTGGCTTATCAGTCCATTCTGCTACAGATTTATAGGTCAGAAGCTGAACAGTTTTGGAACCTATCTTATAGACCACAATCAGAATAACTTTATAGTTGTTCAGTAAAGTTGGAATATTTATTTTCCGATCAGCCGTTACAAGCCGTCTAACTTCACACAATTTGCAGCACAAATGTCTTTTATTGAAAATGTTTTCCCCAATAGACCTACATGACCCTTTTTGTGGAGTTTCTACTGCTCAGCGGCGAAGGTCAAATGTCTGCAGCTCATCTTGTTCTGACTCCACCTTCAAAATGTGCATGTTCGCCTCTTTATCTTTCAATCCCGTTATTGTTTTTTTGAAATTGCTTTTTAAGCAGAAGGCACCTTAGAGTAAGGACAGTGTCTACGGTCCTGTAATAGCTAAAACCTATTCTAATCCCAAACAGCCTTAGGATTTGCACATATCACCCACTTTCTGCTGCCTTTGCTGCTTCTCTAGTGTTAATCCCATCCTCTTCGCTTTTTGTCCACCCACTCTGTCAAATGTGAGCAACATGGCAAGAAAGAAGGAGGAGAATGAAAGGGAGGAGAGAGAGGGAGTACAGGAATCTGTGCTTGTGTATGTATGTAACGAGGAGGCGGTTTCTTTGCATATATTATATGAGTTTATCCCTTTTATTTGAGATACATGAATAGTGAGATGACTAGAGGGGTTTGGGGGGAGCACCTTAGGGTGGGGGGTTGATTCCTGAGACCACTCTGTTTAAAATCTTTCGTTTTAGTCTCTAAGCATAGAAAATTCCTGAGAAACCATGTTTTGACTCCTTGGTATCAAACATTCTTAGGATGTGAACATTCACACCAAAGCTGCATAGATTAGGGGTCAATTCGGACCAATTCAAGTTTAGCTAAGCAGCCATGTATAGTTTTCACTACAGCCTCCAGGGGACCATTTGTTTACTTGTTAACTTTAAACAGAGGAAGGAAAGAACTGAAAAGAAAAATTAAAGTCTAAAGTTAAAGTTAAAGAATATCAGAGCAGTTGTTATTTCTTTGTTTTCTTAGTGAAATAATGGATTTCTCCTCATTGGGTCTCTTTAAAGGAGATGTTCGGTAATTTTCAGAATTCAAACTTCTGAAAGTACTTTAAATATGAAATTATTACATACTGTTCAATAAATGATAAGTGCTTTTAATTAAGAGTAATTTTCATATGAATGTGTGCTTTACTGGAGGCATCCATGTTTGTCAAAGAACACTACTGCCACCTACTGGTTAGTGGCGTCACGCGGTGCGGTATCGGCTGTTGATCAAGTCCCAGTGCTGTATCTGGTGTTTTGTCACAACGCGCTATTATCCAAGTCATCTTGAAAACATTCTTCTTCCAAATGTTGGCTAATTTTTAATATTTTACTGATTAATGCTAAATTCATTAAATCACCAATGCGATTGTATTAGTTTTAGGGATAAATAATGATCTATTGGTTATTCCTTGCTGACCGGACTTTTCCTTTAAAGTAGAAAATCATGTCAATTAAAGTTTTTTTTTTTGCTAATGATGATGTATTGTGTCCTCTTACTCGTACTATGGTTAGTACAAGTACAAGACAGGACTGAAATGAGTGATTATGGAAACCATAACGAGTGGCATTACTGAGGTTCTTATTTATATCAAGCAATAAAAAAAAACACTAGGAGGTTTAAAGCCTTAGGGCCAAATTTTCAAAGATTCAGATCAAGGTTGCTCGAGCATTTCTTTTCTATGACTAAGTAGGTGTTGTCAAGGTGAAAGATTGCTGCATAAATGTGAAGACCTGCAACCTGGTCTGGTTCTGCCCATTAAAATGAGCAAATTGTTTGCATTATTGCCAATAAGAGAGCAGGCTCAAAGAAAAGATAACGTTCAAAGCTGAGGAGTTGAAGGTAATAATGATTAGAGATTGTTTAGAAAAATTATTATTTTATTAATGAATTAACTAATATTTATAGCACATTACACATTTAGCTGATCTGTAAGCGCTACGAATGAAACCAAAAAAATAAATAAAAAATGGAAGTAACTAACCAGCTGCAAATGTGTAAAACATATCTGTGTTGTTTGCTTTTTGTTGAAATCGAGGGATTGACACACACACACACACACACACACACATGTTGTGTCACAATATCCTTGTGGGGACCTTCCATTGACTTCCATTCATTTCCACTAATTTATATGGCCTAACCATGACCCTTGCCTAACCCTAACCATTACCGACACATACCTATCCCTAAACCTAACCTAAACTCAATTCACACCTTAGTCCTAAACCTAACCCCCACCCCAAGAAGAGAAACTTTCCTTGTGGGGACCAGTTGTTGGTCCCCACAAGTGCCTACTAGTCCCCAAAATGTAGCATATTCCTAGGAAATTGTCCCCACCAGGTATTAAAGACATGGCCACACATACACACACACACACACACATCTCTTTGCATGATTTTTTGATATTCTGCTCTTATATAAACATCCCACAGTATTTTATTTCATCGATGTTTATTGTTTTGTTTTGGTTAAAATGTATTAAGCTTGTCCACCGTCTTGCTGCATTAATTTGTGCCCACCAACTTTTTCTTTATTGATATTGTTCTAATGTTGGTTACACCTGACTCTCAGAAATACTAAAAAAGATGCAAAAACTGTAGCTACAGTTGAGTTTCAGTTTTGGAAAATGTCTTTGCTGTGGAAACCTTTAACTTGAATATCATCCACCATACATGTTTTGCAACGTTTGGTTATTAGAATAGGATCTACATAATGTTGAAGTCAAACACACAAATGAGTTTTGCATGCACTGCCTGTTAAACTGCAAAAGCAAATCTCTTTGCTCCTTTTTTGAAGATCTGCTCTGGCTGTATAAACATGTTTGGACACGTTTAAAGACTCGTCAACCTTTTGAACATCAGGCCTTCATATTAGCTTTGTTTCTAGAATTTGTCACTTGTAATTATCAAGGCACCATCTTGCAGACTCACACTCCATCCTTGCTGCAGTCACTATTAAAACACGATCACTTAGCCTTCTGACTGCCAGAAAATGTTCAGTTTCACCTTCGCTGGAAAAAACCTCAAGTTTAGATCTTCATCTTTGTCTCCGATGCTAACTTTACAGCCATAACATTCATTAGTCTGTAGCTTCTCATCACTGATCACCTTTGCTTTTAAAACTATGATCCTCTTTTGACTGTAGCTGTCTTGAGGTTTCGGCTTGTCTCACTTCTTAAAAAGCTTTTTGTTTTGTTTGTACAGAAAGGATACCACATGACTCCTTTAAATCAGTATATCTAAGCTTCATAGTGCAGCAGAGATTTAGATTCCATTCACAGCATTTTCTTCCTCTGACCTACAAATTCAAAATCTCTCAGCTCCAGCTGTACAGACAGAAACAAGTAAAACCTGCACAGAGCACTCATCCATTTAGTCCCTCAAACTCACTGAGTGCTTTTTTTCTGGAGCATGCTGTACAAGAACAGCTACTAGAAACTTTCCTTTGTCTCATCTTCCTGCCTGTGGAAGCAGGTTGCTCCTTTCCTCTAAATGTCAACTCTTAATCGCTTGTGTCATCTGAAGTAAGCTAACATCTCATGGGATGTGACTTTCCATGTGATGAGTCAGCAGAGGGATTATGCAGCAACGCACTTATATGAACTGTAGACACAAGAGAGCTGGTTTTGCATGATCAACTGTGAGAGATGTCAACCTGAATGAAATATATAGGATGATCTCCTCTCTCAAGTAAAGCAAACATGGACAAAATCTTTTGTCTGATTATTTTGAAGGTGCTTTTTTTCCTAATCACCTGATCAAAATGTAAACATTAAAAAAACTGCCCTGGTCCTTTTACAGATTTCCTAAATATTTACAGGCATCTCAGTGGAAGAAGTCTCATGAAAAAAAAATGTATTGACTGATTGTAGAAACTCACAACCAAAACCATCTGAATGTTATGAAGCAAAATGGAGAACAAATTTTGATCAAATGGGCACGGCATGGAAAAATCCATTTTCTGAAGAGAAGGACTGTGTTTGATTTTTGTCTGCAGATGTTTTTACAAAACATGTCTTTGTTATCCAGGCCAAAACTGCAACATATACAAAACCTATGTTTTTGTTGTTTTTTAATAAAAAACACACCGATGCCTCTTTACCACTAGCCTGAGAGACCATCCTGATCTCGCGAGGCTTTCAAGGTTTCACTAAGCTGATCAGTCTGGAGACTCTCCGTCGAGAAAAAATTTGGAGCCGACCAAGCGAGCGTCCAATCAGCGTTGGCTTTGAGGCGGGTTGAGGTGTGGCGCTGCTTAGCGAAGCGACAGTTCAGTCTAAAAAGAACATGGCGGCTTCAGCCCGATGAAACTAAGCGTTAGCGCGATGTGGCTATCGAGCAAGTTTTATCGAATTACAGAGTATTTCTTCACTGAAAGAAGAGCAAAACACTGTTCTGGGAGGCTTTTCTCAGAGGAAAAGATGTTTTGCTCTTCTCCCGAGTGGTTTCAGCAAGAGTAGCCTGGCTGTTAGTGCGTCATATGCTTACGTTAATCTGATTGGTTTTATTTGGCCCGTCTGTCACCAACATAGGCCAATCAGCTAACAATATTTTCACCACTTCCCAAAATTACTTCAGCGGAAGGTTTCCCAGATGGATATGCGGAGCAAATCCATCTGGCGGAAATCAGGTTACTTTACCACTTGTTGTCACACTGGAGTCCTTCCCCTAACCATCAGCACCGTTTTACTCTTTTAGAAAAAAAGAAAGAAATATTTGTACATAGGAGTATTTTTTCCTCAGGTATCAGATGTTTAGAACACAGATAAATACAGATTTTGGACTCAAAACCTTCTGTTGGTTTTGGACTGTTGTGCAACAAAAAGCTCAAACATTGAACCAGTTGGGATGCAAACAAAAGATCCTCTTTTTATGATTATTAAGAACATTTTCATTTTCCAACTAAAATGACTGACAGATGCTGCATTTCTCCTTCTGCTAAAGTTAGGGTATCTGTCTGGGATTTAAATTGAACTAGTTTGAAACAGACAATTTTTTTGACCCAACTCAGCCTGTTTCTTGTCAGCATGTTTTTGGTCATTATAACAAACAAATACAGTGAAGCTAAATTAAAAGCAATACATCTAAGCTGATCTCTACTTTAAAGATCCTTCTTCTCTGAATAAATAGCGACATAACTGAAAACACTGAAAGGAGAAAAATACTCTGTATGAATACCTACATCAGAGGTTTCATATATTTTCCTTGCTGCGTGTCCAGAGCCGGCACTGCCAACAAATGTTTAGAAATCTGCTTTAACCTGTACAGAAGAGGATTAGGGCCACTGAAAAAAAAAAGCTGATTTTAAATTGTTTTTTTGTTAGTTCAACATTGGAAGAAAGTCAGAATTCTAACTTTTTTATTGTCAGAATTCAGTCAGAATTCTGAGAAAATTTTCAGAATTCTGAGAAAAGTCAGAATTCTGAGATTAAAGTCAGAATTCTAAGAAAAAAGTCAGAATTCTGAGATTAAAGTCCAGACTTCTGAGATTAAGAAGTCAGACTTCTGAGATTAAAAGTCAGAATTCTGAGATTAAAGTCAGACTTCTGAGATTAAAGTCAGAATTCTGAGATTAAAAGTCAGACTTCTGAAATCAAAGTCAGGAATTCTGAGATTAAAGTCTAAATTCTGAGAAAACTGATCAGAATTCTGAGGAAAAGTCAGAATTTTGAGAAAAAAAGTCAGAATTCTGAGATTGAAGTCAGACTTCTGAGATTAAAGTCAGAATTCTGAGAAAACAGTCAGAATTCTGAGAAAAAGATCAGTAAAATGCAGAGATTAAGAATCAGAATTCTGAGATTAAAATTAAAAGGTCCTGAGGAAAAAAAGTCAGAATTCTGAGATTAAGAAGTCAGAAATTCTGAAGAAAAAGAATCAAATTCTGAAATTTAAAGTCAGAATTCACTGAAGATTAAAGGTCAAAGTTCAGAAGATTAAAGTCAGACTTCTGAGATTAAAGAATCATAATTCTGAGATTAAAGTCAGAATGAAGAAAGGCAGTCAGAATTCTGAGAAAAAGTCAGAAATTCTGAAGTTAAAGTCAGAATTCTGAGATTAAGTCAGAATTCTGAGAAAAGTCAGAATTCTGAACTGAGATAATCAAAATTCTGAAAAGTCAGAATTCTGAGATTAAAGTCAGAATTCTGAAGATTAAAGTCAGACTTCTGAGATTAAAGTCAGAATTCTGAAGAGATTAAAGTCAGAATTCTGAGAAAACAGATCGGAATTCTGAGAAAAGTCAGAATTCTGAGATTAAAAAATCAAAGAATTCTGAGATTAAAGTCAGAATTCACCGAGTTAAGTCAGAATTCTGAGATTAAAGTCAGAAATTCTGAGAAACCAGTCAAAATTCTGAGAAAAGTCAGAATTCTGAGATTAAAGTCAGAATTCTGAGAAAAAGTCCCAGAATTCTGACTTTTTCCCGTTCAAACTGAAAATAAAATTTTTAAAATCTTTTTTTTTTTTTTCAGTGGCCCTAATCCTCTTCCGTAGCCCCTGTGATCATTCTCCCCATGAGGGATATAAAGAGCTTGTCTCTGTGTGCAGGATGGTGGGTCACGAGGCCAGGAGGATCAACTCACATCATACATCAACAAGGAGTCTTTGATTGGTGTGACTTATGAAGAGGCGAAAGGCATGCTGAGCAAAGTTAAGCACAGGTAAGTTAGAAAATAGCATTCATGTGTAACTTAAAGCAGGGCGGTTGAGATTATTATTTTTCAGTTTAATTAAAGACACGTTAGAGTGATCTTGCAGATAAATATATAACGAGACCTAAGAGTAGAGAAGGCTTCTGATTTGATGTCCCACAGTGGGAAATTCAGGTGTTTTAGAAGCAAGTAATGGAAAAGATGATAGATCCAAATATTCTCATCAAGGTGCATTGATTTGTAAATTCAAACATTACGATTTTATCTTCAATAATTTTAGTGGTTGTCAAAAGTACACACATTTTGTTATACTTAAGTAGAAGTATAGATACTGCAGTTTAAAAAACAAGTCTCAAGCCTGAAAGTCTTTACTCCAAGTAAAAGTGAGAAAAGTATATGCTCCAAAAACTGCTTAAAGTATAAGGAGTATAAAGTAACCTTAAAAAAAAGAAAAATGCAGCCAGATGTCACTATAGGAACTGAAAGCTCAATTTTGCTTTAAGATAGGGCCAAGGATGAGGGAGGTCTTGTTGGTCTCCGTCTCCCTCCCGATCACGGCTCATCGCCTGTGTCCGACTCTTTTAGACATTTTCAACATCTTTTTTCAAATCCCACATTGTAGCATGGCATAGACAATTCACGCTAGCAGTTTGAAGAACACCTGCTTGCTTCTGATGATTTCCTTTAGCTAACCAATGAGTGTTTGTGATTCTATGACTCCATCCAATCACACTAGTTTTCACTAGATGTGGATGGAGCCAATGATCTGCATTGGATGGAGCTTTGGCATGACGGGAAATAAAGATTTAGAAACATTAAACCGGGGTAACGAATTAACATTTGTTTAAGCAAAAATGTAAGGAATAGAAAAATACAGATACTTGTGCTGTGAAAATGCAATGAGTAGAAGTCAGAAGTAGGAAGAAAAATAAGTAATGGAGTAAAGTATAGATTCCTAAAAAGTGTACTTAAACACAGTAACGAAGTATTTGTAGTTACTAGACACCTCTGCTTAATTTGCACATTATTAAAAAAGGGGACAGAAGGGTGTGTTCCAACTAGGAGGAATCACACTCTTAACCCTGGTAAGGTCTATTCCGGAGTTCTGGAAAGGAGGGTTCGTTGGATAGTTGAATCTGGGATTCAGGAGGAGCAGTGTGGTTTCGTCCTGGCCGTGGAACACTGGATCAGCTCTACACCTTCAGCAGGATTCTGAAGGGTGCATGGGAGTTTGCCTAACCAGTCTACATGTGTATTGTGGACCAAGAAAAGGCATTCGACTGTGTCCCTTGGTGGGTGGGTCCTGTAGGGGGTACACGGGGAGTATGGAGTACCTTTTAATAAAGTCTGTTAGGTCTCTGTACGTTGTCAGAGTCTGATCCCGTTGCCGGCATTAAGTTGGACTCGTTTCAGGTGAGGGTTGGACTCCACCAAGCTTGCATTTTGTCACCAATTCTCTTCATAACTTTTATGGACAGAATTTGTAGGCGCAGGTGTTGAGGGGATCTGTTTTGGTGGCCTTAGGATAGTGTCTGTTATTCACAGATGATGTGGTTCTGTTGGCTTCATCAGGGCGTGATCTATAGCTCTCACTGGAGCGGTTCGCAGCTGAGTGAGAAGCGGCCGGGATGAGGATCAGTGCCTCCAAATACGAGACCGTGGTCTTAAGGTGGAAAAGGGTAGAGTGCTTTCTCCAGGTT
The DNA here is from genome assembly GCA_018398635.1 of Cyprinodon brontotheroides. Classification (NCBI taxonomy): domain Eukaryota; kingdom Metazoa; phylum Chordata; class Actinopteri; order Cyprinodontiformes; family Cyprinodontidae; genus Cyprinodon; species Cyprinodon brontotheroides. The sequence goes on along the minus strand of JAGKQL010000031.1, from coordinate 679,665 downwards.
TGGGAGGATGTACTGCCCCTAGTGGTGGAGTTTAAGTATCGTGTGGTCTTGTTCACAAATTAGGGGAAGATGGAGCGGAATATCGATATCGATTGGTGCAGGGTCTGCTGTGAAGCGTGCGCTGTACCAGTCTGATGTGGTGAAGAGAGAGCTGAGCCAAAAACCATACTCTCGATTTACCGGTCGATCGACATTTCTACTCTCATCTATGGTCATGAGCTTTGGGTCATGACCAAAAGAACGAGATACCGGATACAAGCGGCTGAAATGAGTTTTCTCTGTAGTGTCTGGGCTCTCCCTTAGAAATAGGTTCAGGAGCTCAGTCATCAGGGTGAGGACTCAGAGTAGAACCGCTGCTCCTCTATGTCAAGAATAGCCAGTTGAAGCGGCTCGGGCATCTAGTTAGACAGCTTCCTGGACATCTCCCCTGGGGTGTTCCAGTCACGCGTCACCGGGAAGAGGCCCAGGGGGAGACCCAGGACACGCTCCAGAGACTATATTTTTTCAGCAGGCCTGGGAGTGCCTTGGGATTCCCTCGGAGGAGCTGGCTCAAGTGGCTGGGGAGAGGGAGGGATGGATGGATGGATGGATGGATGGATGGATGGATGGATGGATGGATGGATGGATGGATGGATGGATGGATGGATGGATGGATGGATGGATGGATGGATGGATGGATGGATGGAATTGGCACATTTCATTTATTGTTGCGTCTTTTCTAATTATTTTCAGTCAAGATAACACGGTGGACATCGCCTTCATTCCAGGAAAAGGGCTTTTTCCAAGCAGCACATCGCTCCACAACGGAGTACAGCGAGCCGCAGCCAACAGCTACAACTCTGGACGCCTAAAAGTTCACATCCGATCACCTGAGGTCAGGTTTATTACATTTCATGGTTCTGTCAGGGTTTTACCACAGCTAAGTCTTTTATTACTTTTGCAAGAACAAGGCTTCTCTAAAAGCAGAAATATTTTCAGCTTCTGCCGTTTTTCTTAACACTTTCTAGGATACAGCAATAGGTATTCTGGGACCATATTTGCCAAGGAGTTACTGCACTCAGTATTTGTGGTCAGTTTCACAAAGCAGGTTTATTGAAAACTGAGGTTTTTTAAACCTGATATCAGGGAAACTAAGTTTTCCATTTCACAAAGGGAGTTTACTCAACATCTGTTTATGTTGCCGTGTAACATTCTCTCCAGAGCTAACTTGATCGGGAGCAGGTGTTGTTCAGTGTCCTCTGTCTCTGCTCTCCAGGAAACCATCACGTTGATTTATTTCATGATTAAGTCAGGGAATGTTTATTCGTTGTTTTGTGCATAAAAATAAAAATAATTGGATGAAAGAAAATCGATGGAGAGACATATCAGCGCTGTGCTGCTTCTATCAACACCTTTATTTATAGATGTTGGAGGTTGACCTGTTTTTCAGTGTAGTCCTGTTTCTCTGACTGGGACTGGCTGGATGTGCCTCTCTTCATCCTCTGACATGGGAGCTGGCTGGGAGCCATCCTGCCTGGCTGTGTGTTTCCTGGACGGGGCCGCCTTTACAGTTGCCTTTTGTGTATCTATGTTTCTTTTTCTATGTCTGTCTTCCCTTGAACCCAAGTCTGCCTCAGCAGATGGCCGCCACACTGAGCCTGGTTCTCCTGGAGGTTTCTTCCTGGTTAAAAGGGAGTCTTCCTTTCCACTGTCGCTACAAGCATGCTATGTGTGAGTGGGATTGCTGTTGGGTCGATGAGGCCAATGGTTTTCATTAGATAGAAAACTTTGAATCTATTTTAAATGGATAATCTGGTGAACTGTAAAGTGCCTTGAGATGACATGTGTTGTGAATTGGCGCTTATATATATAAACTGAATTGAATTGATGTGTGATAACAGCTTCATAGTTTATAGTATTTACTGTGTGATGGAAGACAGTATTTTATTCTGCATTAAAATCTCCAGTTCCAGTGGTATGAAATAGGCCCTTCCTCCTGTCTGTTGTCATGGTGACTTGTTGAGTCGGGGCTCCATTGATGATGGTTTTTCACAGTTGTCACTGTACAACTATGAGGGGAAATCGAGTGTATAAAGATGGATGAGATGATCGATAAGATTCTAAGATGCATCCTTACATATTCCCCATTTATTCCTCCATTAAAAAAGTAGATGTTTCAAGTCTATTTAAACTAATTGTCATTTTCTAAGTGAATGCTATGAAAACCAGAGATCTAGAAATATTTAGTTGCTCATTAAGAACTCCAGTTCAGTTGAAACTGTCCTGCTAATAGTGTCATACCTCACTAGATATGATCTTTCAGAAGGTTTTGTTGTGTTTTTATCCTTTGCTAACATTTATAAAGGGGTCAGAAGGGGTATCAACTGGATGGAGGTAAAGAGAGTTGTGGATTGTCACTCATCTTGTTTTGGTCTGCAGACACTCTTCAATAGCCTGTCTGTAGACCACACAACCTGTCAGTAATGGTGAAGTTTCACTAATTGCCCAATTAGGTAAATAATACAGCTGCCTATCCACTGAAATTAGCAGGTTAACATGCTAATTCATGTTGGCTCCCTTCCCACTTGGCAAAAATCCTGACTTGCAGCTGCGTAGCCTTTGTCTGCGCACTGCTGCGTATCTGGTGATGTCATCATGCTGGGTTGGCGTAAATGATGTCATCAGTGCAATAGAAATCAGAATAATAAACAATAGAGAGCAACATGGAAGGCAGGCAGGGCAGGGCTCTTTTGTCCATCCGAATCTCTCTTACCAGTGCTGCTCCATGCTTATCGAATGCAATCAGAGTTAGCTTGTTAGAGACTTGATTGGCACAAAGTTGTGACATGTTCAAGGGTATCAGTGGCGAGTGGATGAGCTGTTTGAAGGCAATTTTTACCCATGTCACATGCCGAGTCGTTAACCAGGTTGAAGAAGGTCAATGGACCGTTCCCACTGCCACTAACACTCGAATGCTTGCCTTTTTGAGCAGGTTTTTTGGTCAGTGCTGAAAGGGATCTAAGAATACTTTTGACACCGCTATTTTAGCCACTTTTAGTAGCTGTTAGCCAGATTAACGGTTAAAGAAGGTTTAGCCCCATATTAATATCTTTTGGATAGTTTAATGTTAACAGATGGAGTAACATGGTTTCCATTTAGCTATTTTGTTATAGTGTTGGTTAATTGTTATACATATAGTTGATCTTGGCTTGGGAGTCCGCTGGGTAAACAGGAGAGCGAGGCCACTGAGGGGGAGACAGATGTGAACAAGGAGAACAAATGAGGAATAATCTGGAAATATGAGGGAGTTTTCTTTTTGAAACGCCAGGGGTTTGTGACTGAGTGGAGTCCTGGGGTTATGTTTGTTATAGCAGGTATTGAATGATAGATGAGGCAGCGGAGGGCAGATAGGTAGCACATGAGGACTGGAATGATTATGGCTGTTGCTCATGGAGATGTTTTAAGTACTAGTGATTGGTGTGAAGACAAGCATGAGCATAGAGAAGGAAGTCAGGTTTGGCTCAAGGGTTCCTTAAAAAAAGAAGCAAAAGGAATCAGCAGGGAGCATCTTTAAAGGGACCAATTATCAAAGTTAAAAAAGAGACCAGATGGCTTTTATTTACTAACCAGGTTAAACTCTCTGTGTTAACAACTGGCAGCCAGCTCCCGATATGTCCCAGTAAACTGGCTGACGAATGCCATATGTTTCAAGAGCACACCAATCCTAGACAGTCCAGAGAGTAGCCCTCCACCAAGCTCCAGGAGAACCCACAGAACTCACATGCAAACGTACACAAACCCCAGTATCCTGACAATAAGACCTTTATGTTTGTCAAAATGGGTAGGAATAATTGATTTGTTAAGATGAAGTGAAGATGTAAAAATACTAGTGCAGAAATCTGGTATTGTTGGTTTGATTGTTGATGGTTGTTAACCAGCTGCAGTCCATTTAGCCTTCTAAGGATCTGTCCCTATGACTGTTCTATGGTATGAAGTCATGGTATGAATGTCACTTTGCATTACAGAGTCATCTAAGTTAAAAAGTGCAAAAGTCATTGAAATCAGATAGGGTCAAATGCAAGGCAAGGCTATTTTATTTGTAAAGCACAGTTCAGTAAATGGACAATTCAAAGTTCTTTACATGAATTTGATAATAAAATGTCAACTTTGACTTCAAAGAAGTCAGGCTTTCAGCTCTTTTCCAGTCTTCTGAGAGTTTATTCCAGATCAATGGAGCATAGGAACTAAATGCTGCTTCTCCATGTTTGGTTCTAGTTCTGGGTCGGGAGAGTGGACTGCAACTAGAAGACCTGAGTGGTCTGGGAGGTAGATCCACTGACAACAGATCTGTTATGGATTGAGGTGGTGATCTATTCAGTGATTTCTAGACTAACAGAAGGATTTTAAAGTCTATTCTCTGAGCTAGAGAGAGCCAGTGGAGGGACTTCAGAACGGGGCCGATGCGCTCTACTTTCTTAGTTCTAGTGAGAACACGGGCAGCAGTGTTTTGGTTCTGTTGCAGATTTCTGATGGACTTTTCTGGCAAACCTGTGAAGACACTGTAGCAGTAATCAATTCTTTTACAGATAAATGCATGATTGAGTTTCTCTAAATTCACCACTGCATTTCCAGCTTGTTCAGTTATAAAGCAGCAAACATAACGCATAAAAGAGAACAACTTTTAATGATGTATCAGCGCTTAATTCTTTAAACCAAGACTGTTCATGATATGTTAAGGTGACGTTAGGTTGAACTTATAACATTTTAATGCCTCAAAACCATCTTAAGATTTTCCAGATTCATAAGATATATATTTGATATTCTACCTTTTTGCTCCTGAAAGTAAATCATTCACAGAGGGGGGAAACAGCAGCTCTCTCTCCAGTCTATTTCTTTATACCAAGCTATTGTTCCTCATCTTCCCCTCATGATCTAACACATTCTACTTCTAATCTGCTCTGTGCTTGGCACTGGACTTCTTTGAGCCTATTGTTTGCCTTGTTTGCACGCACAGCAATGCAGCCACTCAAATCTGTCCCCTTCCAAAAGCCCCACAAAGGCCACTGGCATAGCTGGGTAGTGGGGTACATGTGATAGAATGTACTTCCCATTCATGGGCCTTAGTGTCATACAAAGTGGAAGGTATGGAATTAAGCCTTATAAACAGAGATCTTTTCTTGTCAGAATTTTGATGATATGTTAGCATTGCCTCCAAAAATTAAAGATTCCTTGCCCTTCCATGTAGAGGTCAACAATATTTACCTGTACCTTCCTTAGAAGATGATCTAAGTAAGGTACATGTAGATATGATCTTCTAACTAGTTGAAGTGGGGTTTGGGCCTGTGAAGCCAAAAAAGCAGGTGCAGTCCATTTAGCATCCTTGTTTTCAAATATATATGCAGAACATATGCTAAACATCAGAACCTGTAAAATACTGGAGATTTACACCTGCAATCCAATTTATCAATACTGAAATGAATCTGTGTTCAGTTTCTGCATCTATATTTAGCATTATGGTGTAAATCACATCCATCATGGCGATTTGATTCAGTATCGATTTCCTGAACCAACGATTCGATTATTTTCGATACTCAAAGAATACACCGCGATTCGATTCGATTAATCGGTTGCGAATTTTTTTTTTACACCTTACAGGCTAAACAAAATTTCAAGTTTGAATTAAATCAATGAAAGCTGTAATATCGTTATGCATTTTTTTTTTTTTTTAGAAACAACCCAGCAAATAACAGAAGTAGAAAAGTTGCATCAAAAAATACTGCAAAAATACTGCACAAAATCAGTGCAATGAGTGCAATTCAATACCTCGGCTCCAGGCGTCCCCGCCCCTTGAGAGAGCGGCTCAGCTGCTCACCTCTCTCCCAAATTGTAGCTGACCATCAAACAGTGCTGCAGACAGGAGGCGGCTTGTTTTGTTTTTGTTTTTGAAAACAACTTCGTGGTTGACCCGCTAGAAGAGTCGAGGTCGCAGCGAGAACCCTGGGAGCCTTTTCCACCTGGATCTCCGCTCTTTTTGGCCCTCATGTCCCTCCATCTTAGGACTAAACTTCGCCCCACTTCCTCGCCCATACCTTCAGCGTATCTAAACCACAGCGTGTAGCACGAACCACAGCTTCAATATTGAGCATAAATCAAAAATGTCTATCAAGCTCACTGCATCACACTACTGTAAGAGTATAACCAGGCGAGGTAGGAGGGCAAAATAGGTTTAAGCGCCACCGCGCTTGCGGGAGGAAGATGCACCCAGGAGCAAATGGATAAATATAAGCCGGAGGAAAGAAAAAAACATGAATCGATTCTCTTGCAGGACGTATCGTGCATCGGATCGTCGGCTGTTGGATCGATGCATCGATACAAAACAATTATTTACACCTTTTTAGCATGCTTAAAAGCCATGAACAAATGCTTTATCATTTTGGCGACAAGGAGGCAAATGTGAACATGTAAACATGTTCACATGTGAATATTTTTGACTGTCAGAAAAAAGAGAGGTATCATCCATCTAGCAACGCCATTTGGAGCTGCAGGATTATATCATTTTAATCCTACATTATGTTTAGATGCACTGGAGGGATGCTTCTATATGCTATAAGCTGGCGCAGGATATAGTTGTCTGCTTCATGTTCCAACCTGGACAGGACAGAATAATGTTGATAGTATTAATGCAATTAAACAACAAAAATTAAACATCCTAACTGAATTCAAATATTGTGATGTTAATAAGAGTAAACAATAACAGGAAACCCTCACCCAACCCGTAGAGGAATAAGCAGCAGGGTTCTCCTCAGCTGCACTTTGTTTGCAGATGAAGCTTTGTGTAGTTTGATTTTTCCAGACTGAAAGACAAAAAGTGATTCTCTTTTAACATGACTGATATTTCATCATTTAACTCTATCTTTTATCATTTTCATGCACTTTAAAATGCATATAGAAAGAGTGTTTTATGATTAAAATGTGTTTTTATATTTGTTTGTTTTTTTCTCTGGGTTTATTTTATTAACATCACCTCAAACTTTGAATTTCATCTCTTTTATCACACAGCACCCTCATTTAAACTGTCTGGACTGTGAAACCTGCACTATTTATCCATTGCACACAAAATCTTAGTGTATTACCTGCAACACCACCTTTAATTGCATGTGCAATGTTGCTTTTTTTACAAACAATCCAGTGCAACTTATTTTAATTCCTGGGCAATCGGGTGTTTACCTATTTTAATTGGACTAATTTTCTTATATAATGAACAAGTTATAAATGTACTATCACCGAGGTTGCTTATACAGGGCATAACTCAAGGATTAAAGAGAAAAAGCCTCAAATAAAAATAAAATAATCATCCTTTTTTAAAATAAAAGTGGCATGATATGATATGATATGGCTTGTGTGCAAAACTAGGACTAATTTGCACTTTGATGTTTTCTGATTTCTAATTAGAGGATCTAAGTTCTGGTTTTATTTCATAATGTCACTAGTTTTATTAGAAACTGTTTTTGTTGAAATAAATAGATAAACCAACAAGTAGGTGACAAATTAAATAATACATTTGCCTAAGCCTTATCGGGAAATGCTCTGAAAATGGTAATTTGAAGACCCAACTTTTCAGATATCCTTAAACTGATACAACAATGAGCTTTATTCTTTTTCTTGATTGTTTAGTCAGTAAAAAACAGTTTGAGAGTCGGCTTCATTAATCTCAGGGTGTCCTTAAAGTCAAAGATATTACCCTGAAAGGTTGCTAAAATCTTTTCTCTGTTCTGCGTGAGCTCTGCTTTTATTTCAGTCGTTTTCTTTGGTTCTCTTGGTGCAGATCTGTGCAGAGGAGCCAGCTCCAGTGTCTTCACCCTCTCCAGACATCTGTCCTCCAGATATTCATATTTCAGGTACAACTAAACTAAACCGTCCCTAAAAGCAGGTAACCGTCTCCCTATAAGCCTCTTATCTACCAATACCACAGCTGAAGATACTGTTTCAAAGGCATCCATTGGGTCTGCTGTCATTTTACTCATTATTTAAAACGTACATTCTGTTTTCTTTCTTTTTTTACCTTATTTTTGCTAACGTCATTATCTATATGACGTAGCATAAAGGTTCATGTCAAGAAACTAAAATAACAAGGATAAAAAATAAAAAACATGCCCTGCTGTTTCTTTTTTTTATATGAACATTTAAGGTATTGTGGAGGATTTTTAAAAGACCGCCGCCTCACTAAAAACTAAATGTGCGTGAAAGAGCATACACAAGCCAATTTCTCTGTACACACCCTGTTTTATATATCTTGTTTTGCCAAAAGCTCATACCACGTTCACTAATGTCTGCTCTGGCCCGGGGAAGTATATAGTGGACTTTATAGTGAACCTTGTTAACTGATCGATTGGGACAGATGCAAGTTCGCTACTATCTTTGTTATCAGTCGCTGCTGTCAGGTAGTGACAGCCTATGGCTTGACAGCGGCTGGCTGTTGTGACAGCAATGTTGCCATGATGCTTTCGCGAGGAGAGCTCTCTGGGCGCCAGCTATTCTTGGGATATATCTGCTGCCTCTTCACGAGGCCTTTTCTTTTCTACTCATGCGCTTGCGTAGACAGTTTTTTCTCTTATGATCCTCGGCCATTTTCAAAAGAACCACAGTGAGAAAGTGTGAGCTTCAATGACTGTCTGAAACTGTGATAGCTCACCACAGATATACGCTTCGAGTCAGTGCATTCGCAGAAAAAGATAGGCTAACTGTGGACGAGCATGTAGGGACGGACCTCACGTAAACATATCGCCAGAATAATTTACAATTATTATTATTGATCCACTCTGAAATAAAAGACCGTCCTCTATACCAGCGGTCCCTAACCTTTATTGCTTTCACGGACCGGTTATATGTCAGACAATATTTTCACGGACCGGCCTTTAAAGTGTAGGGGGGTAAATACAATCAAATAAAATGATACGACTGGCATAAAATCAAATGTACAAACAACCTCTGTTTTGGTCGCTGTAACAGTAGAAAATCCCGCTTCACAAAGATAGGATGTTATAGATAGGATGCGTCTTGACCTGAATTAACCCTGTGTCAAGAGGCACAGATGCACCGACTGATGTAATTGGGAGGTAATACCCCAATGTCTTATAATTTTCAAAATAAAACATCCACTCAGACTCTGATCGTCGATAAATTATAAATATATATTTTTTACTGTGCGGCCTGGTACCAAATAAGTCTCCTCTGATAATTATTTTTCTTCTTTACGGTCAAATGTATCTTTTACTACTCCTAAAAGGGTTTGCATTCACCACGGCCTAGTCTCCATTTCAAAACTTGCATTTTATTTTAAGAACTTAAGGATTTTGTGTTATCATTATTTTTCCATGATCATTTTCACACATTATTCTCACCTTCATCCTTCTTGCATAATATAGATTTAAAAAAAAGCTGTGTCACCCATTACCTTTCAGACTGTATTAATCACCTGCCGAATCACAGACAATATTTCCTGGGATTTGTTTTTTAAGCTCCAGCCAGCAGACTCTTATTAGATAAACTGTCTGGTCTGAGGATGAAAATCTGGGAGCATTTGCTCCCATGCAGAGATTTGGGATTAGATAGAATGGAGAGCTTTGGGATTTAATTGAAACTACAACACAGAAGGGGACCTAAAAGTCCTCAGCAAGGTGGCAGTAATGAAATGTACAATGACATACTAAATAGAACTTTGAGGTTTTAAGATAAAAACTTTAAATATGTAAAATATCACATGTAAAATATTGCATTACTCAGGAAAGAGGTATGGTAATTAGATTCATTATTATGATATACTTGCCTCTGATTGAGGAGAAAATAGCCATTAATGGCCATAAGATTGCAGTTTGAGAATATTATGTAACCGAACAAAACAAATGTAGCGGATCAGAACTGAAAGGAGAAATTCCAGAGAAGGATTTCTATTCATCTGCTTGTGCACTAATCAGATTATCATTCAAATGAGTGGGATTTATGGTATCATATACCCATGTGTGTGTGTATATTGTGTGTGTGTATATATATATATATATATATATATATATATATATATATATATATATATATATATATATATATTGATATATATATATATATATATATATGCTATATATATATATATATATAGTGGGGAAATAAGTATTTGACCATTTGACCCATTGCTGATTTTGCAGATTTGCCCACTTACAAAGAATGCAACGATCTATAATTTTAATCATATGTACATTCTAACAGTGAGAGACAGAATCCCAAAGAAAATTCCAGAAAATCCCATCATATAAATTTATTAAAATTGATAACCATCTGATGAGGAAAAACAAGTATTTGACCCCTGGATAAACAGCATGTTAATATTTTGTTGAAAAGCCATTATTGGCCAGCACAGATGTCATCTGTCTCTCACTGTTAGAATGTACAATTATTAAAATTATAGATCGTTGCATTCTTTGTAAGTGGGCAAACCTGCAAAATCAGCAAGGGGTCAAATACTTATTCCCCCCACTGTATATACAGTTGTGCCTGAAAGTTTACAAACCCCATTTTGTATTTTGTATTTATTTGCATATTGAATTTTTGTTTGAAAAACTATTCCAGTCAAATTAAGGCTCCTTACTGATGAACAGTGAACCAACATACCTGTCAACAGGTGCAGGAATCTGACTAATTATTGCTTGAACGTCACAGAAAACTGATTTCAGTGAATAATGCTCAACATCATTTTAATTCAGGAGCTCCATGCGGCTTGTATACGTGTTTTATATATCTATATATGCATAAATATTCAAATCAATGTCATGATGTCCATTTACTTATTATTTAAGTTTCCCACTGGGATCAGCTTCATAGTCATGATAGGCCACTTCTTTGATTTTAATTATTTTGCTCAGGTTACTTGCAAGCAATATTATTGCCATTACTGTTAATATATAATAGAATTTTACACATTCAGTAATAATGGTCACTTAAGAAGGGATGATTTTTAAGATTTTTTTAAGAAGGGGGATACCATCCCCCCTCAACTTGAGTACTGATCCTAAGAAGATGTAAGATAAACAGTTTTTTTCAGTAACACCGCTGACAGAAAGTCTGAGACTCATATTCTGGTCCCACATAAGGGTTCCTGTAATTTATCTGTTTAAATAAGAAAATCTTGCACTGTTTGGGCATTAAGAGGATTAAAAACTGATAATGGATGAAAACTAAATCAGTCAGAAGGTCTGTCAGGAGCTACAGATCCTGCACTAACTTGAGCTAAAAACAGAACCCACATGCTAACATTATTTAGCTTCATTTTATTTAAAGACACATCAAAAAATTTAGCTATCACTCTCAGACACTGAAAATGATAGCTACAAATTCTTTTCTAAATAAAAAGTAAAAGTGAAAGCATTGAAAAATGTATTTATCTGCTTACTTTGGATCAATTGTCAAAGGTGAACCTGTAAGAGAGATGCATTTTCAGCCCAAGTAACCCTGGAAGATCTCTCAAATGATGAGAAACAACAGAAATGTCGGGACATGCATGTTTTTTATTTTTCCTAAATTCTGTTTTTATTACAGGCCATAAGCTAAGGGAATCAGGAATCCCGGAATCAGGTCTAAATACACAATATGCTGCCATGCAGTAAGCCTTTTACTGATGCAAGGGACACACATTTTTTTGGAATAGGAACTATGAAAGTTAATAAGTGTAAATTTCCTTCCAAACTAGAACTAATCAAAAGTTATTCCTCAGACCAGAGGCTTTGAAATGAAGAGTGGCCCCTGGCTGGAGGCCATCCGACAGCTTGTTCCAATCCTATTGACTGGGATTACCTCAGCCAAGGTTATATCCTAGATGCAGCGTCCACTTAACTCCATTTCAGCCTCTTATTGGCCGCTCCGGTTGCTAGCTTAGACAGATGTCAGCAGCATGTGTTCAGGTGATCACACATGGATGCTGAAGGATTTTCCTCTCGTTTTGGAAGGGTTTTTTTGTGTTTCTATCTCTAGAATGATCTCTCATTTCAAAAGCGAACTGATGCTATATGCATATTATTCTATGCACTGTAACCAATGTTATGGTTGTAATAATAATGATGCCGATAGTATGATATAGATAATATTTCAAGGCAAAGCATGGCATATAGGGCTAAAGATTTATATTCCTGTTAAAAAAGATTTTGTTCTCTCAACTGTCACAACATTCATTGCCAGTATGAGCGATTGCTTTAAAGGTAAATAAAAGATGCCCAGCATATTCTTCAGGAGTAAAAGCTGCAGGTTAGTTACCTGATGAAATCATCTGGATTTCCTTATACAGAAAAGTTTTCAACCAGTCTAAATAATAACTGGTTACAAACATTAGTTTCTAATGAGCTTGTAAATAAACTGACTTGGTAAAATCTGTTTCATATCATAGCTGCACAAAGACAAAACTTTCAAAACCTTAAAAAATTTTAAGGTTCACAATAAGTCAAATCTCTGTTTATAAGTCATTAAGCCATAAGTGGAGTCTGTCAAGTCACATTCAATATAGTTATATTCCGAATAACTCAACATTCTTAAGAAAAAAAATAAATACCCTTACATTTTAACTAAGGCAACCAGCACCTTCAATGCAGTGTCTGAGAAACAAAGATATCAAGATGATTACATCCACACCATTACACAGTAGCTGATTGTATCGACTCATTAACTCGAAGGTAATCTGTCACACTAAGCATGCTTGTAGCTACAGTGGAAAGGAAAAACTCCAGCAGAACCAGGCTTTTGTGAGTGGCCATTTGCTGAGGCCGACTGGGGTTCAAGGAGACAGAAGCAGAGATACAAAAGGCAACTGTCAACCAGCACCACAGGCGTATAAGGCGGCCCAGGAAACACACAGCCAGGCAGACGGTGAGCCCCTGCCAGCCCCCATGTCAGAGGTGCGATGAAGATGAAGCTACTATCCAGTTAGTCACAGTCAGGAGAAAACAGGACTACACTGGGAAACAGGCCGATCTCAAACATCCATAAACAAAGCTGTGTGAACATCAACACAATCCAACAAAATCTGCCCAGAGTTGTTCCCCATAAACAACTGTGACCCAGCCACCACAGCGATGCCAGATCCACTGAGTGTCATGTGACACATCACATACCGGTACTAACATGTCTGCAGATGGATTCATAACCATGTAGACTACTCCCTCTTTTTACATTTAGAAGACAAACTAGGATCAGTGCACACTCAGATATGCTAAGCTAATTTTACATAACTGAAATAATGATATTTATTATGCTTGATTTTGAATTCTTACCTTTAATGCTTATTGGATTTTTGGCTGGAACATTGAAAACCTGAACGCTGAACTTTTACTCAGGTGAAGTAAAATACAATCCATTGTGATTTATGATCAGCCCATGGTTGAATGAAATCTCCCCAATAACTGTCGGGGAGGATGGAATGTTGCTGACCTCCATCTATTCCCTGTTAGTCCAGTTCACACATCCATCAAACTTGACAGGATCGGCAGGACCATGCGATTTCTGGACTCGTCTTTAAACACAGCAAATTGTGAAAAAGCTCTTTTAACAGGTGCATCTGATATAGGGAATGTGAGGAATTTAATTGCGCCAAGCACTAAATCCTAAAAGCAGCTGTTTCCTCCAGCATCTTCAAAAGATTCCTCTTCATACTAGAACGCATCGATTGTGAGTGCAAAGTTTATCACAGCAAATCCACCTGCTGATAAAACTAGCATAATTTGTGGCGCCACTTAAGTAGTTCTCTGTGGTAAACACCCCGGCAGATGACATTAGCCAATCAGTGATGGAGAAAGGTCAGGGATGCTTTGCTATGAACCAGTAATGATGAATGATTGGGGGACATATTTTTTTAAAGGAAAAGTCCTTTCAGCAAAGAATAATCATTGGATTATTATCTATACCTAAAACCAATCATTTGGTGGTGGTTTAATGAATTTAACAATAATTTGTCAAAAATTTAAAAACTGAATGAAAGTGAAAAGTTTCCGTGGCAATCCTGAGTCTTTGAGCGCCCATTTTTACCCAAACATAGAAACACCTCACCCCTGACATTTTCTGGCAGTCACGGTGCGGTAAGCCTAGCACCATTCTCCCCGCTTTACAACAACCAAAAACAATGGGAACTACTAGACACATCTACAATCAACAACAATTATTGAAGAAGATTTCCAGAGGACTTCACCATTGAAATTCACCAGGAGCTATAGTGAAAACTGACAATGCTAACGTGCATGGGCAGCTGGATGTTGGTATACATCGGGTAAAAGTGGGAAAAAAAAAGAGTTATTCCACCTTTCCGATTCCTGATCCTCCACGGACGGGTTGGTCGCTGGATCGCCAACTTGAAGAGGGAGGATTTGCCATCGAACTTGTGGCCAGAGAAAAAACCGCATATGTAGTGCCGTAACATTTGGAAGAAGAATGTTTTCAAGATGACTTGGATAATAGCGCTGACAAAACACCAGATACAGCACTGGGACTTGATCAACAGCCAATACCGCACTGTGACGCCGCTATGGAAGCAGGTAGATGGCAGTAGTGTTCTTTGACAAACATGGATGCCTCCAGTAAAGCTTATCTCACATGAAAAATTCTACTCTTAATTAAAAACACTGATCATTTATTGAACAATATGGAAGGGTTCTCATATTTAAAAGTGCTTTCTCTCAGAAGATTGAACTGAGCAATCGTGATGAAATTTTTTTTTTTTTTTATTACTGATGAACGCTAAATTCATTAAATCACAGTGAAAGTATTCATTTTAGCTATAGATAATGAGCCAGTGATTATTCTTGCTGACTGGACTTGTCCTTTAAACCTAAGCATTACAAATATATCTCACCCCAACCCTAAACTAAACCCAATTCACGGCTGAGCCTTAAACCTAACCCCTTGCAAAATATCTTCTGAGGACCAGGAAAATATCATCACTTTGTGATGACCTCACTTTATTGGTAAAATAAGAAAATGGTTCTCACTCAGATGGCCAAACAGGAACACAGCCACACACAGCATCTACTATCTTTCTATGCAGCTGTATAAATCTGGGACAAAGTCATCAAATTAAATTTAGGCATTGGCCCTTTTCCCTTCCTACTCATGTTGTTGTCCTCACTCTCATCTGTATAATCATCCACTCTTCTTCCTCTCTTTTAAATTGTCTGCTTTCCATCACCCCCCTTCCCCCACACATAAATCCCTATCACCACAGCTACTTCCACTCGCATCCAATAAGAATCAGTCCATCCTCTCTGGTTTTGTAGATAATCCCCTGATATTTTCCTCTTGCAAAGTTTTTCATGTCCTCAGATACACTTTTCTTTATTTTGTTTTAAAGTAAATAGCTTACATGTTATTGGTACAGATTTTCCCTATATAGAGATAATTTAACATTCTCCCAGTAACTGCTTTATTAACTGAGTTCGGGTTTATATAAATGTTTAACTGGTCTTCATGTTTCTTTATTCAGGTTCTACCAGCCAAAGGTCTCCAACAGGGACAAAACCAAGGATAACACTTGACCCACACATTCGCCTGAAGTCTGATAAGTTAGACTTGGTGAGTGTTATCAACTCAAATCATACGTGAGCAAGAAGGATCCTTCCAAACACATTCAACACATTTTATCACTTTACAGCCATGATCCCTCATGCATTTTATTCTAGGTGTCTGTGATTCTGCAACATAATATATTAAATTAATGTAAAGTGAATGGAAAATGATCAAACTGTACGTCTGCCCATCCATCACTTGTCAATGTCCACTTAGTCATATATATATATGTATATATATATGGTGATAATTAAATAGAAAAGCCACGTATTGCATGTTGAAACATATAAAAGACATTACTACAATGGGTGAAATGACTGTTGCCACAAGCACAGCACAAGATCTGACTGAATCATCACATTTTCCTCTCTACTCATGAAGAAATCCTCCTCTCTGTCTTGCCACTGTCAGTCAAAAATTATTAAGTTCGTAGGGAAGCCATATTTGAATGTCAAATAATTCTGGCTTAAACATGTATATAAATGTACTCTTTATCAGACCATATTGTCCCAAAATTTATGAATTTTGTATTTTTAACATAACTCCTGTCTTAAAATCTGTGGTTTTCCCCCTATCTTCTGCAGGCCAGTTAGTTCTACGTCAGCCTGAACACCTAAATTCACCCAATCAAATATCAGCGGTCATCTGTCAATCAATTTTTTTTCGGTTATATCATCTTGATTCATATGTGCGCAGCTAATATACGCAACGGTTGTAATAAGAAATGAGAATAATTTCCTTTCCCATTGAGTTCTTGTTAAGCCCAGAAGTGGCAGGCCAGGAAAAATATCAGAGAGGCAGAGAAGAAGAATGGTGAGAATGATCAAGGACAACCCACAGACCACCTCCACCCACAGACCACCTCCAACCCACAGACCACCTCCAACCCACAGACCACCTCCAACCCACAGACCACCCTCCAACCCACAGACCACCTCCAACCCACAGACCACCTCCAACCCACAGACCATCTCCAACCACCTGCAGCATCATCTTGCTGCAGATGGTGTCACTGTGCTTTTCTGCAAGAACACCACAAACAGAATCGCTTGAGGTTTGCAAAAGCACATTTGGACAAACCAGCTTCCTTTTGGAATAAGGTCCTGTGGACTGATGAAACAAAGATTGAGTTGTTTGGTCATAAAAAAAAAGGCATTATGCATGGCGGCAAAAAAATACAGCATTCCAAGAGAAACACTTGCTACACACTGTAAAATTTGGTAGAGGTTCCATCGTGCTTTGGGGCTGCATTTCCATTGCTGTCACTAGGAATCTTGTTAAAGTTGAGGGTTGCATGGATTCCACTCAATATCAGCAGATTCTTGAGAATAATGTTCAAGAATCAGTTATGAGGTTGAATTTATGCCAGGGATGGATATTTCAGCAAGACAATGATCCAAAACGCCGCTTCAAATCTACTCAGGCATTCATGCAGAGGAACAATTACAATGTTCTTGAATGGCCTTCCCAATCCCCAGATATGAATATCATCTGTGGGATGATTTGAAGCAGGCTGTCCATGATCGGCGACCATCAGACTTATTGTTTTGCAACTGGAATTGTTTTGGAAAGAAGAATGGTCAAAAATGCTTTCATCCAGGATCCAGGAACTCATTCAGAGCTGCAGGAAGCGATTAGAGGCTGTTGTTTTTTCAAAAGAAGGATCTACTAAATATTAACGTCTCTTTTTTTGCTGAGGTGCCCTGTCAAATGTTGTTTTAATGTGTACGGCACATTTTCTGTTAGTCCAATAAACCTCAATTCAACACTGAAATATTACTGTGTCTATCAGTTATTAGATATATCAAACTTAAATAGATTTTGCAAACATCTAAACATTTAGAAATAAAAAAAAAGATTTATAGGGGTGCCCAAACTTTTTAATATGACTGTACAGCTGAGATAAGTCTCATTGTGATTTTGGTGGCAGTGAAAGTTGAGAAATTATGGAAATGCTTTAGAGGTGTCCTTTATCCTTCGTCTCTGCTTTTTACCGAGAAAGAAGGTCTAATTGTGAAAGGCCTTTGAATAGTTCAACAGCCCTGGCAAAGATGCAGCTACTGGATTGGAACAAGCATTTAATGTTTTGTGGATTTTTTTCTTCTGAGGCATGAGGTAAAAGCTTTGCTGAAAAATGCAGACTGGCAGTTTTAGTTACAGAGCAAAACTAATCTTACAAAATCTGCATCAAGTGATAATATTTGATATGACTTTTTAAAAGAAGATTTGTGATTCACCCTAAATGCAGATCACATATCTTCCACTTCAAAAAGAAGTTACATTTATGCGATCATTTGATTTACATTCAGTTAATGAAGAAGAATATAGATAAGCAGCCTTTTCTGGGCAAACCATGACATAAAAGTCTAAGAATTTATCTCAGTTATAGCCTATTCTTACAGTTTTAGCACTTCTGTGTCTCGCCCAACCCTGAGCTGCCTTTATCTTATAATTGACATTTTGTGCACAGACTCACTATCTCTCATTGCTTACTGTGTTATATTTTTATCGTTCATTTATAAATTCTTTTTACAGATCAGCATGTTCTCTCTACTGCACCCACCCCCCCGCCCTCCAGCTACACAACCCTCTGCTTCTCTGCTACTGTCTGCCCTCTTTTCACTTTACTACCAATATTTAACTGTAATTTTCATTTGTGCAGATGTTACCGCTGTAGATTGACCTTAATCTTCCAATTCATTAGTTTGATTAAAAACAGAATGGACAGATTAAATACCTAATTTGTAAGAATTTGCTTTGATACTGTGGATCCTTTGCAAAAACAATTTACAACAATATACACAACAGCTGCAAAAACATTATAGTAGGTAATGAAATGTCTGATATGATGTTTCTTTAATGGTTCATGTGGGATTGCCTGTTTCTACCGTTGATGCTTGAAAGCAAAGTGGTTTTCGTTATACTAGATAGATAGATAGATAGATAGATAGATAGATAGATAGATAGATAGATAGATAGATAGATAGATAGATAGATAGATAGATAGATAGATAGATAGATAGATAGATAGATAGATAGATAGATAGATAGATAGATAGATAGATAGATAGATAGATAGATGATAGAGTTTTCAGTGATATTCTGATTGAAGTATCTGTGCCCTAAAACTCAATTAGTTTATTTATTAAATATCAGTTGGTCTTCAACCATGCAGAGGTGTTGCTTGACTGTGAGGCATTGCTCAGGTTCTTTTAAGTACAACAGACCCACATAAAAAAACGGGAACGTATGGGGATTCTCTACTAATGTGAGGGCAATCAGAAACAAATAAGAGGAAAAGATTTAATGAAGCTTTTGTACCAAGGCTATGTCTTTGTGACCAGAATAACTTTGGACCTTTGCAGAAAATGTACAAAATCCATATTCACTATTCTTGAAGTCTAGCTGCAACTTTTCATTAGTTGTCTGCTGTTGTGCTTATTTCTTCTTTAAATATTCCCTTTGATAAGCAAATATATATATATATATATACATAAAAAAATGGAGCAATATGGAATTAGAGGCATAGTCTTATCATGGATTAAAAGCTATATGGATCACAGAAAGCAGTTTGTGCAATTAAATGAAATCAGATCAGACTTACTAGAAATAAAGAGTGGGGTACCGCAAGGCTCGGTGCTGGGACCGATTTTGTTTTTAATGTATGCGAATGACTTGAACAACATCTTAAACATGAAAATTGTATCATTTGCAGTAGATTATCTTAAACAGACACTTGCGCTATAGCTACACAAGAATTGATTAAAATAGAGAGATGGTGTGATATAAATAAACTATCGTTAAATTTGAAAAAACAAAGTTCATGATATTTGGAAACGTTAAAAAAGTAGTGAAATAAAGTTAAGTATTGATGATGTAGAATTATAATTAGCTGATTAAATAAAACTTTTAGGTGTCATTTTAGTTAATAAAATTAGTTGGAAGGGACATATAAAGCACGTCCGGTCAAAGCTGGCCAGATGTTTGGCTGTTATAAATAAAGCCCGGCACCTTCTAACCAAACAAGCTTTACACACATTATACTGCTCATTGTTTCAGCCCTATCTAACCTATTGATTGTTGAAGTGTGGGGTCACACTAACAAAACAAACATTCAACCATTGATTATTAAGCAAAAGAAAGAAATACGGGTAACGAATAACAAGCATTCTAGAGATTACACTCACTGTTTATTCCTTGATTCAAGAATGATCAAATTTGAAGATTTGATCAATTTCAGAACTGCTCAAATTCTTTACAAAGCAAGAAATAACTTACTTCCTGAGCACATACAACAATTGTTTTCTGATAGAGATGGAAAATATAATCTAAGAGGAAAATTAAATTTCAAAACTAGGTATGTGCGAACAACAAAAAGAAGCTTTAGTTTATCAATTTGCGGATGTAAGATGTGGAACAGCTTGCCTGAAAACATTAAACAATGTAAAAGCATCCAGCAATTCAAAGAAAGAATATAAGAAAAGTATTTTTGATGAATACAAAAAAAGAGTAATATATAAAAAGTTGGTGTACTGTTTGTCTTACTGTAAATAATTGTACTTTACCACCATGACACATGTAACTGAGGGGTAGGGCCTAATAAGCTTATGCTTCATCCTACTCCTTTTTGAAACATGATGCATGTTTGTGAAGCATTCAATGTAAACATTGTAAAATCATATCATGTGAAATGAATATATATTAAATGTTGTTCCTTTTCTCTCTGTTTCAGGCTTTGACATTTCTTGGACTGGATGTTAGTGAGGAGAAGAGGAAGATGCTGAGGCATAGCCTGACTCCTGATCCACAAGGCACTGTGGCGTATGGAGGTGAGCCACATGTATGCTCAGATTTACACCATGAAACAAGCCATGCATGCATCCAGGTGTGTCAACGGCAGGGCAGAGATACATGTGAACATGCTGTCAAATCATAGGCTGGTTGCGATTTCTATTGAGATGCCTTTCAGTGTCACATTGCGTGGGCCTGATCTATCTCTCTGAGACAAAGTGGGCAATCAAAGAGAAGTAGATGTAATAAATGCTACTTTATTTCTTGACTGTCTCTGTTATAAAAGTAGGGTGTATGGATTTAAAAAGAAGAGTCCCTGTATGTTTTTACTGGTGCACATATGAGATCAGCTGCCATGTTTATTTTTATGGGATTTCTCTACGTATCCCATCTTCCCTATACAGTACAGGCTGATTTAGTCACAGGTTTCTGTATTGAGTACCCATCCATGGAAGTCTTTATATGTTTTAAACTCTCTATTACCTGATAAAAATGTCAACGGTGTTTTTAAAATACAGGAAGCCTCATTCTTCAATTTCTTATTTGTTTTCCTCTCAATGAGGATCTGATTCAGTGAGAGGAAATTTATTGAAATAAACAAAAACTTTAAAACTGCTGTTATCTTAATGTTGTGTGCTTTAGCGACGCATCCATCAGATCAAATCAAGCTTTAAGCTCCTAATACTGATTTTGGTTTATTATTAAGGATCAAATTCTCAGTAAATCTGAGAACAGCATCTGAACGTTTTCATTAGTTATTTATATTAGGATGATGCAACAGTTGGAAAGAAGTAACTAAAAACATGTTTTACTGTTAATTTAAAACGAAGACAACATTTTGGGGCTGCATGGTGGTGCAGTTTGTAGCAGTATTGTCATCTAGCAAGAAGGTTCTGGGTTCAATTGCTATTTCAGGGTTTTTCTTAATTGACTTTTTATGTTCTCCCCATGCTTTGTCAGGTAAGTGTTGTGCAATTTTACCAGCAGATTATGAAAATATTAAATGAGTCTTTTACCAAAGGTTGGACTCCTGGATCGGCTGTAAGAGTCCAGTTATCTTTCAGTAATTTAGTGATCCAGGCTATGGCTATCAGCAGAATTATTAATAACCAACTGTAGCTTCCCAGCTAATTGATGGTCTGACTCTTTAACTGATGGTTCATATTCCTTTATTTTAGAACGGTCAGTGAAGGCACCATTTGAACTCGCAGTAAGAGCTATTAGGTAGAAAGAAAGAAATAAAACTTCCTCTTCTTTTAGTCCAATGAACAACCGTTTGAGCTTAGCAGAGCGTAAATAAATACACAAACACATTCTGACCTATTAATAAGACAAACGAGTTAGATTAGCTACAAATAGACCGATATGATGCTAAAACTCAGTACCGCTAACACTCGTTACATACATACACGTACGTGACACAATCATCAAACTCAAGCTGGACACAATATAACATGAAAAATAACTACAACAAACCTTGTGCCCTTTATAACCAGTTGCTAGTACTTTTAAGGAACCTTTGAATACCTTTACTGATTGACCTTCTGTCATAAGCTCCAAAAAAACAGAAGTCTAGAGTTCTCACCAAGAGCCTTTCAAAATAAAACATAATTTACTTTGTCTAAATATAAAGAAAGACTGAGCTGACTTCAAGTCATTTTTAGAACACCAATAAAAAAAATAAAAACAAATCAAATGATATTCCAAAAAGTAAAAAAAAAAAGATAATAATAATAATTTAAAAAAAACAATCTACTGGACTTTGTTTCCAAGTTTGAAGATGCTTCAATTCCCATCCAGGGAGCTTTTTTCAATTCAAAATGTCAGAGATAGCATTTTTCACACTCATGCATTATTCTGAGGGCTCCTTTCACAACTTAAATATTATGTTTGATTACATTAAAGGTAATTTAAACCAACCAAAGGAATTTTCTCTGTTTCTTTGAATTTTACCCAAACAAGGGTAGATATGACTCTGAGTGAAAAAGTCATTCAACGTATAAATAATCAGACGACCATGCGTTAAAACACTGGTACCTTAATTAGCTAATAATCCCTTTAACAGTATTATTGTATCTAATAGCTACAAAAACATCCCACACTACTGAAAATAAGCACAAGGTAGTGAAAAGTTAATAAAAGGGGGAGAAAAGGAGTTTAAGAATCCATTTAGATTCAGGAATTAGTCTAAGTTTTAAGGCTTGGTGTACTAATGCATTTAGGAGAGTCCCTTAAATAGCAGCAGATAAATGTAGATAACTGAGACAGAGATCTTAAATGTAAACAGTGAAGCTTCATTTGGTTTAACAGTGATTAATGAACAATGACTCACTGAGCAAAATGCCTAGATAGCACCAGGAAATCAGGCTACGAGGCTTAGTCTAGCTAACAACAAGGGTCATAAAACTTAAAAAATGGCCGCCTCCATGTACAGGTGCTAAAGTTAGGTAGCCTGGTGCTAACAATGCAAGCCAATCCAACTGTAGCAATGCAGATCCTTCAGACAAAAAAATAAATCTACAACCAGAAACAAAATCACTCAGTGGTGATCGTTAAGTCAGGCTCAGTCAACATTAGCATCAGTTCAGAACTCAGAAACATCAGTAGTTGGATTTAAAAAGCTTCTTTCAGATAAAACACATCATATTTAAAATGATCTATTCTACATCTCCCCCAAGCAGAATACTCATTAAAGCATTTATGGGTGAAAAGAGGGAAAAAGGACCTTCAATGCTCAGGGGAAAAGATGGGGACCATGTCTGGTTCGATTCCGGTTTAAGCTGGTCGTACACTGAGCAGAGCGTGGGTTTTAATCGTTGCACGCAGCTACGACTCAAACTGTACGACGAAACCTCCAGGGTTTAAAAGTTTACAGTTCATGATGTGTGTTCTCACACTGTGCGACCCGACGCTCTGATACAATCTACCTGCTTACACTGCACGTTAAAAAAAACACGTCAGACTCAGCGCCGAGAGATGGCACTAATCGGACTCCTCAATCTGGAAGGAAGAGGAACTCCCTTGTTTGCACATGCGCAGTGATTGAGGCTCTTGTAAATCAGCTCATAGCTCTGCTTGAACAGCAGGATTTGTCCACTAACACCTTACGACGGCACACTGGGAGGTCGTGAGAGCAAATCGCCCCTCGTTCCCCCCCTATACTACACGACGCAGGAGGCACGTTCAGGCTGAAAGTCGGCCAAATTTAAAAAATTCTCGCACGACTGGAGAATCGACCCGAAAAGGGCAAAAAATTGTATAGTGTATGACTACAGTGTTGCCTTTAGGAACCAAGTCCACTCTCAGAGAGACTTGAATTATTCTGATGCTAAGCAACAGAGGCGGATCTGCAGGGCTTCATAGCAGCAGCTCAGACAGGCAGCAGCACAGCTAAAAAACAGCAGGACAGTTTGGTGCTTCCAAGCGGCACCTCTGCAAAACAACAGCAGGTCATGGCTGTCCGGTGTGTGAAAGGTGGACCAGCTGAACAACCGAATAGTTCTTCTCATCTGCTTCAGCAGGCGGGTTTAAACTTGGTTTGACCTACAGGAAGAAAGAAATTACATTTGATTCTCTCTGAGTCACAGACAGCATGCAATCTGGTATCACAGCGAGTGCAGACTCTTCTCCGCCACGGGATGGCTACATGATGTGGCTTCAGCCAAAGACTGGTGGGCCTTGCCTATCAGACCCGCAGGTCACAGGGCAAAGTGGAAGGGTAGTCAGCTGCTTAAATAATCCCTGCTGCAGGGAGGTGACGTCAGGGTCACTCTCGCTTCTTAGACAACAAATCTTCAAAAACAGATTTAAGTGACCAACACAGCTGAGTAAAGGCCTAATGTTTTACTCTAGTGCAAAACAAATTATATTGAAAAAACAAAAACAGAAATATAATCATAACCATTTTGATTTGCATCTCAGGGCAGAACAACAACAAGCTTGGACTGAAGTAAAACGGACTGATTACCTCTTTAGCTGCCATCAAGTTTGGTAAAGGCCTGCTAACGAGCCATTCATTAGATTCAGCTGCTGCAATGCCGTGCTAACTGCTCCCTAAGGCATGGGTTAAATAGAGAGCGATTTTTTTATTTTATAACGTACGACCGCTGGGACAAATAAAGGTGATTAATATTATTCTCAGCCAAAAGTTCAGTGTTGCCAAGTGTTTGTAAGAAAACGGCTATTGGTTATCCTAAATGTCATTGAACGCTACATAAATAGCAGCTCTGCAGCTTCTTAAGGTTCTTAGCAACACTAAATATTTCTGTTTTCCATCCTTTAAGTAGGGTCCATTTAAAGGCATAAATATTAGAATTTTTAAACATTTTTTAGTGAAGCATGAATATGAACCCATTTCCAAACGTATAAGCCATACATGCAAAACAAGGAATAAATGTATAATAAAGGTTCTTTTAGTTGGATTACCTCCCCAGCCTTTTGAGTTATATTATATTTCTGCTCTCAGACTTTGTGGAAGCTTCCCGGAATATCTTCCAGGAGGACCTAGAGGAGTTGGGATTAGGATCAGATCCCTTCACCTTCTCCTATCATGAAGCAGCCAGTTTGATGGACACATCAGCATTTCATTCTCCTGTAAGTTTCCATAAAAAGAGGTGCATGGATAAACATGCTCACAAAAAAAACTGTTTCATGGTGCGTGGACATGATTGTGTTTGTTTCTGCAGACTTATGAGTCAGAGTGCAGCTACAGCAGTGAGGAGATGGAGCAGTTTCAGACTGAGGTGAAGCAACTGCAGACTCAGATGAAGCAGCTTAAGGTGAATTTGCTTTAACCTCAAAACCACCAACCGTCTGATGTTTGATTTAAGTATGTTTGAAAATCTGTTTCTGAAATCATTTTTTTCTCACCAGCTTAACGGTGCTTAGATGCAATAAACAGTTAAAGGATTCACACCCGTCAAACTTTTGTAATTCTTTGTAAAACTATGAGTAGAAACTTTATGTAACAGACCAATGTTTAGTAATGTCTTACTTGAAGGTAAAACTGTTTTACTATCAAAAATGAATATTAAAATATTCTTTCCTTAATTGGATAAGATGGATTATAGAGATTGATGCAAACAAATCTAGTAAAATATTCCATCTGTGTGCCATTGGTGCATATTTGTAGTTGTTTTGTTTCTTGCTGTAGTGATTTATTAGCATCACAAAGACCGGAGAACCAAGCAGTCAGGGTGAAAGTATCATCTTCCAGAGCTTTGTTTAATCATTTATCAAAACCTGGAGAGAGGATGGACTAACCAAGACAGGCCTTTCTAGCTAAACTAATAGGCTAAATCAGGAGAGAGTTAATAATAGAAACATTAGAAAAGGGATACAAGTTATTGACCAATTAATTCATTTTAAGTTTGTTGATCTAGTCAATAACAATTAATTGAAAACAGTAATTTTCCTAAAAAGTTTTGTTTAATTAACCCGGTCCAGACCCTGATTAATTTATGTTTCTGATCTAGCCACTGATCTCTAGTTATTCACTGGATTGCTGATAGTCCATTGGTAGTACAGGTTTGAATATAAGCCACCAGCTGCCATATTGGTACTCCCTACTTAGACCACTCGCAATGTAAAAAATGCATGTGCTGCAGCATATATATATATATATATATATATATATATATATATATATATATATACACATGTTAATAAAAGGCTATATATATGCATATCTATATATATGTGTCTCCCACGGAGACGTGAATTTCAACCGCGCGTCTCTGTGGGAGTGGGGAGTACCAGCTTGGCGGACGATGGCTTCACTTTTTTCGGGCAATCAGCAAATCAGTGAATAAATAGAGATCAGTGGCTCCAGCATGCCTCCCTCTGCTCTGAAAGTACCTTTCTTGCAAATACTATTAAGAATAAACAGTGGCACCCTCTAGTGGACAATGATCACGCTTCAATACAGTGGTTAAAATCCCTTAATCCATCCAATTATCAATTAGTTGGATGGAATCAAATTTAATAAGCCATTAAATCGGTAATCGATTATGTTTGCACCCCTCATTTTTGTGATTTTTTTTTTCAAAATGCACATTTCAAATAAAAGGCTGAAATAAGACATAGCCAATAGGCCTGTGGTGAGGAATTGCACTGATTCACAGCCCAGTGGACAAATCTTTAAATAGCGCAAACTATCAGTCATGCAATTTGCAGATTTTACCCATATTTAAAAAATGGCAATAAGAAATCCATGAAAGAATGTACTATGTACTGTATAAATAAGCCACACACTAAAGCTTTGGTCCTATTTGCATAATGCAAAACCAACACAGCACATTACTTAAAAAAAACAAGATCTGTACTATGAAAAGGTGGCAGCATCATGCTGTGGAGATTCTTTTCTTCAACAGAGAAAGATGGAGCTAAATCCAGAACAATCCTGGAAGATAATGTCGTTGAAGCTGTTTAGGACTTGAGACGGGGGTGGAGGCTGTAGTGCACAATGCCCTGGCCACCCCACTCACCAATGTAAATTGTAGTAGCATAAGTTTAGGATTTCATCCCATTATGCACAGCCAGCAACGTAACATTAAAAATCACACAATAAACCGAGATATGAGTGGGTCTTTATGATTTCTACAGGTAGGTTTACTACAATGGTAGATACAAACCCTGAAATTATGGCTTTTAGTTTCAGTGTGGAACCCCAAGATGTTTAGTGGCCCCATCTGCCCCCCCATGAAACACTTCTGGAGGCGCCTCTGGGTGGAGCTTCAGCTTCCAGCAGAATAACCGCTCTAAAGATCCAACCAGAGCTACAGTGAAATGGCTCAGATTAGAACGGCCCAGTCAAAGTCCTGACCTAAATCAGTGGCGAGAATTAAAAGCAAGTGTTTTATATTTTCTAGATCCAATCTGATAAAATTGTGAGCTTTTTTCTAAAGAAGCATTGACCAAAAAATAAAAACAGATATTTAAAGCTGGTAGAGACATACTTTAACAAAACTGAAGCTAAAATCAGGGCAAAACTAGTTCTACACTGGAAAAATGATCTAGAAAAAAGTAAATATTTCTCAAATTAAGCGAATTTACTCTTAATTTGAGTAGGTAAATGAGATGATTTGCCAATTGAATGAATATTTTTACTCTTAAAATAAGGTATTTAGATAAAATGCACTTTGAAATAAGTAATCTTGTAATTGTATTTTCTGATTTTAAATGTAAATTGTCTTGTTCCATTGGTAAAATATGTCTTTTACCTTCTAAATTCAAGAATAAATGCACTTATTTTAAGAAATAAGGACTTATCTAGATTTAGATTTTTTCCAGTGTAAGTGTTTGTACAGGAGCACTGGATTTAAAATCAGACTAAATTTCACTGATTTGTCTTGAATAAATAACTTTCCTTCTTTACCTCCCAGTTTATAATAAAGCTCTACTGCAGTGGGTCCCAGCCTGCTCTTTCAGGCCTACCCTTAACTTTTTTAGCCTAAATGAATGGAGGGAAACTCCTGTTTCAGATGGAAAAGAAGAACATTGGTGTACTGATTTGTTTCTTTTCTCGACAGGTAATCCTAAAAGACATGGAACAAAGCAAAAAAGGTCTAGAGGAGGAGCTGCAGAAGACCTCAGAGGTGAGACAGCAGATAAGAAACTTCATATACTTCCAAACTTATTAGTCCGTCTAGTTTCCCCTCAAAAAAATATTGAAAAGACCTTAGAATTAAAGGATACAACACTAACATCTAGCACATTAACACTATTTGAAGCAAAAGAGAAAGGGATGGGTCTACTCAGTAATAGAGAAAAAAAGGGAAAGTGAGCATCCTTCCTGCCTGCAAAGGCTACTGGGATCATGGAGAGAAAAGTATTCCCATCCCCCAACGTTGTAATAACCAACCAAGTCAACATGTTAATCCTTCTGTTCATATTAAGAAGGCAAAGAGCATTCATCAACTCAACTTTACAGCCCTTTAAAACAACCACAGCTGACAAAGTGCTGTACATATCAGTTAAAATTGTATATAAAAACCATAAAAGTTTAAAAGAATTTAAAAAATGCAATAAAATGTATCAATTAAAACAAATAAAACCAAATAAAAAACAATATACCTAACCATAATAGTAAAAACATAGTTTCATGATGTGTTTAAAAAGCCAAAAAAAAAAGGTTTAAAAGGAATAGTACACCCAAAACATGATTTGCCTTCATTTTCTACTCACCCCATGCTGAACAACCTCTGAGTACTTTTTGATATCTCAAATGCATCCTGGAATCTGGGAGGCTTCTTGCTGTCCTGCTGACATTCAAATAATGGAGGTCTATGAAGCCCAAGGGCAGAAGGAAAAATCCATAAAAGTCCACAAAAGCGTGTCAATATTCCTCCATACTGCTCGTCCAATGTATTCCAGTGTCCTGAGTGGGTAAGCACCGCGCCCAGAGGTACCGAAAGCGAAGTCATTTAGAGATGTTTTTTAGAGCATAAACAGTAGTGTATGAGGATTTTCTAAAAGCGGCGCCTCACGAGTTCTACGGAAGTCAGCGACCTTGAACCAAACCAGATGAAAGTCATAGCATTCAGCTCAGCTTAAAGAACTCATGCTCTTCCTCCAACACTTCCAGTCCTCCAGAAATTTTTCTTTTCGTTGTTTCTTTCTTTTGCACAGGTAAACAGCACATATTATTCTTCACACGGCTTACGTGCTATTTGATTTAATAGCTGTTTTAATAGCAGCACTTTCATCTGGTTTGGTCTGCCCGGCGGTTTTCCATTAACGTGCGTGAGCAGCGCTTGGCGTCTTTAGGAAATCTATACACTGTTTATATACAAAACATTCACAAACAAACACTAGTTTAATAAGCTCACTCAGGCATACCACTCAGAGACACTGAGAATGATGAGCAGCAATATGAAGAATGTATTGCACGATAATGAACTATGAACAACTGCCTCGGGCGCCGCCAGATTACCATTATTTGAACGAGCAGCTTCCAGGCTCATTGGGCTCAAAATACTCCAGTGTTATTCAGCATGAAATAAAAATGAGCTAATCATGTTTTGGAGTGTACTATTCCTTTAAAGACAGGTTTTGAAAATAGTCAGACTCTGAGATTCCAGGAGCAGCAGGTCAAAAGTACAGCACTAACACCTGACCTCTTTGTTGTTGTATAAAGAAATAATCGAAAGGAAGTCTTTGAAGCTAATCAGAATAGAGAAAGTATAATTCTTTTTTATAAAATACTGAGATTGGGACGAGGTAATCAAACTAGAATTATTAGTGAATTATAGTTCACATTGTGTTTGCAACCTGAATATGGATGTAATTATTGATACTTTGATTACTAAGCCTGGAGGCCAGGGTGTAGGTGACAGAGTACAAGTAAGACAACGTTTACGCCGGGTTATACACTGCAATATTTTCAATCGTTGTATGTAACTAAAGCTCACACTGTACGACCAAACCCTGTGGTTTTGAAACCAGAAAAAGAAAAGGCAATGACATATTCTGACATAGACATGGCTGAGCAAACGTGGCTACTACAGTCTGTTAATTTCACAGAAAGAACTCCATTTCACTCATTGCACCCCCGCTATGCTTCTGTGTTTTCGTCTGAGAGGAAGAAGAAGAATCCTTGTTTGCCCACTGAGCGATTTGCCCACAACCACCTTCCGACGGCCGACTGAATTTCAAACATGTTTGATTTTCTCCCAACCTTATAATTTCCTGATCGGGAGGTGGTTGTTAGAGGCTGGTCTGTGACAGGTTAAAATTATTAAAATGTTTTAAAAGTCGTCCATACAGGAATTAAAACCTACAGGTTTAAAAGATTGTTATTTCAGTTATAAACGAGAGTTAAAAATAATTCATATTTCATAAGGACAATTTTGTTATGATTGTTTAAAAGTAGTGGTAATACAGTACTAAGAGTATTAATACTATGTACACTATTTACAATTTCTTAAGAGTTCGATGGTTTGTAGGTCGATTGCTTCTGTCCAGCAGAGAGCTGTGTTTTGCGCTTGCACAGAAAAGTTTTGGTGTTCTTTTGAATAAAGTGAAAGTGAGTAAAGACGTCGGCAGCATCTCCATTATTCATTTTAACCCAAAAGCAACCACGTACCTCTCCCAAGTTATCGGAGCAGAGGGCGCAACAGGTCAACCCTTGTTACCCCCTGTACACGACATACCGCACGATCAGGCTGAAAGTCGGCCCGATTGAAAAATTCTCGCACGGCTGCAGAATCGGCCCGAAAAGGGCAAAAAAACTTGTACAGTGGATGCCCAGCTTTAGGAAATATTGGGTGCAGAGCAACTCTGACCCATTATTGGTGCTCATCCTCCTCTGAACTTGACCAACCCATGCTACATACATGCTCCACAGCCTCCTCTGAACCATGAAGTCTGTTTTGCAAACAAACCTCTCAGGGTTTAAGCAAGGACAGATTCTTATTGGCCAATAAAGCCAATAAGAATCTTTTATGGCTGGAGATGTTCTCTGGCATCTTATTGGCTGAGAAAAGGTTCCCACAGTCACAATGCGCTTGAAGTGGAGACATAAGAAGAGCTGCGTTCTGCTACACTTTTATTAGTTTCTCCGTCGTAAGGGCCAAGTAGGAAGAAAACAGGAAATTCTGGTCCATTTTTTGTGATTTCTATAAGCTAAGCCCATAGTGTCCTTCTTGTTTTGTTTTTTTTGTTTTCCAAATTAAAGGGTCAAAATCCAGCGGAATATACAAGTGAAGAATTATTCCTGCTTCTTGCCACAGTGGTGCCAAAGTCTGATTCTTTGAAGGAAAATGCCTAATGGGTTTCCCAGAGGTTTGCTGGTCATGCATCGAAGGAATTGTCCATTTATTTTTCCTATTGGATTTATATTCCTAATTCTTGCCTTTATTTGCTGTTAGAATCTTGGAGGTTATTGACTGTTTTTTTCTTGGTGGATTTGTTTTCCTGTTTCCATGTGGATCATTGATTTCTGTATTTGATTTTTTATTTTGAATTATGCTTCATTTTGCTTTGCTGATCTCATACTTATCAATATAATCTGTTCTGACTCTGGAAGGAGGCGGTCTTGCTGCTCCTGCAACTCCCTGCTGTCCCTGCTTTGCTTTGCTGTGTCGTGTCTTGTTTTTTCTGAGCTTTCTCTTCATATCACCCGAATTCAAACAATGGATCTGGTCAGCTGGTCTCACAATGCAATTGATCAAAATTCCTGAACTGGAAGACAGGGAAAGGGGACTTTGGGGGATACACCATGGAGTCCTGGAATGCTTGGTGTTGTTTACAATCTTGTCAGTGGAGGATGTGGAAGAAGCATGGATTTTTGGATTTATGATACTCGGGTTTCCCACTCAGGCACTCACCCATACACACACAACTGATGCCCAAATGTCAGATTGACTTTCATTTGGCTCCAGTCTGCAACATTTTCCTTCTGCTAAAATGTTTGTCTCGTGTCACATGAGGTGTTTTTTCAAACTGTATCCTGTTAAGGATAAAGTTTGTAATATGTTTTTTTTTCCTCTCCCTCCCCAATGTGGCTCCTATCTTTCCAGAGAGATAAGGGCAGCGTTATAATGGTGGTGCCCTTGGCAGCTGTAAGAATGCGCCAGCGGCAATTATCGGAAAGTGTGGACATTCAATTTTTGAGTGATCTTCTTTGATAAGTCCTCTGACGGTTTGAAAAATATGTGTGTGAGGTACTATATTGAATATCTGAGGTCTTCACAGGCTGCCTGTAGCCATACCTATTAAAACAACACCCTTGGGACTTATTAGTCACTAAAACCAAATGAGCTAAATTACCATTGTTTGTGCTGGGGCTGCCGTAACCAAGGCTATAGGTGGGTAACGGATGGTTTGTGGCTGCTAACCAGGGTCATACCCTTTTTGGCCACCCAGGTAGATTTCACAGAGGCTCTAAAACAGGGTAATAATCAGTCAGTCTATGAACCTGTGTTGGTTTCTGAGCTGATGTCATGATTTTACTAAAGTTCAGAACCAAATGCAGAAGACCAAACAGGGAGACCAGGGAAAAGGTTTAACAGGTTTATTAGGAAATTGTGAGGAATCCAGTGTTGCTTTGAACACTGCTCAACTGGGAACTGAAAAGAAGTGAGGGGAAGGGCCCACAGCAGTTAGTTCAGGCTCAGTGGGAAATTTGATTCATGAACTTGAAGAGGGAGGATTTGGTAGCTGACTCCACGCTTCCAGAGAAGTTTTGCTGACTCTTTACCCCAGCCCGTGTGCTGTTGTTCAGTGTTTGTCTGATTCGGGGAGGGGCGGAACAGGGTTTACCCAGAATCGCGGTTGCTTGTGGGTGAACGGAGAAAAGCTGATCTGCCACCCTGAGATTTTCCTGCGGTACTTGAAACGGTCGTGAGTGGAGATGAATCCCGCTTGCTCAGTGTGAACGTCAAACAATCTCTTGGGAGAAAGGTTGATTCAAACCTCCAGTTTAATTCCTTAGCTCAGTTTGAAGCTCAGATGATTCTTCCAGGGAGAGAAGGTAAAAAAAAAATTGTTTGCAGGATGACTTCCTGCCGAGAGGCAAAGACAAAGAACAATGTTAAAACTCTGGCCTCGAAGTAGTGGCAGTCAGCAGCTTAAGAACACTCCTCCGTTAACAAGGTAACCATCAGCAGGTGTGTGAGGAGGCGACTAGAACCAGGTGAATTCTCCTGGTGGAGGAAGGAGACAAACACAGAAACACAAACACAAAGACAGGAGTCCTGACAGCTGAGACTCGTAAGGAAGGGGTGAGGCTCAGCTCTGAAAAACAACACGTCTTACAGCAAATATTAATTATGTTGCTAGGTAAATTTTTAGCTAGCTACCTCTGATATGTTCGAACAACACTTAAAAATCCTAACTGCAGCTCCTTGTTTTGAACTTTACAGAAAGCCTGTTTGACTGTGGAGGAGAACACCCGTCTGAAGAGTCGTCTGCAGGCAGCTGAGGCTGGGGCGGTGCAGCGACAGGCAACCACTGCTGAGCAGGACTATGAGGAAGTTATCCAACTGCTGGAGGCTGAGATCAGAGACCTGAAGAACCAGCTAGCCTCCAAGAGGCAAGCCTCTGGAGGAGAGGTTAAAGTAAGTCTAAGGCTGAATCCCAAACCGCCCCTTAACTATCAAAATCAAGTCAGACTAATAACTGTGGAGGGCAACTGGATTGTACGTGGGGGATATAAACATCAAAGGGACGGCCTCTTCCCTCCAATGGGAAGGCAAAGCAGTTGTTCCTATGGCAACACAATGAAGCTGCTTGTGCGTGGCTGGAGCTCTGTGGTGCAGGTTGACATAACAGCAAACATTCGCCATTTCCTTCAAAATAAATCTAACCATGCAAATCAAACTATTACAAAGAGGAACTTCCGTTTAGAGATTAATTACATCTTTTGTCTTTTTCCTAACATGTGATTTTCTGTCAGTGTTACGAAGATGCAGAAACAGCGGAACTGACGTTTGAATACACATGCTTCCTCCGCCACTAGTTCGCCGTTACACTCGCTGCCAAATTCCAGGAAGCCTGCAATGATGCAGACTCACTATTTAAGAGCTGGATGGTCCATTGGTCCTGTCCACTACAGGATTTGGGATGGCACTTGTGCAGGACCTTCCGCAGTAACCCGCAAAAGAGGGTTAGTGCTTAGGGTTAAGCCTAAAGATTACATTTTTCGGACTCCCACTAGAGTAGCAGCCATTCAAAATGGTCCTTCTCAGTGAAAAGCCAGCCGAATGGCAGCAAAATCCTCATGGGCGTGCATATTTTTTACTCTGGCTCCACCCTTTCACTGAATTACAGGGTCTGACTAGGAGATAACTCTTCTCTTTAGATCTTAATTTCCACAAATCATGACAGAAATAATATTTTAGATGTATAAAAAGGAATTTTAGGGGACTAGCCAAGGGCCAGTCAAGGAAAGTGGGGAAAATTTGAATGGCTACTACTGTACTTTCATTCCTTCATGTTAGGAGGGATAATGAAACATGCTATTGCCTTCAAGCCTTTGGTTTATAAATGCACTAGTAAATCAGAGGTCTTTTAATCATCAATTAATTTAATTAAGGTTTATGGATGTAAGAGAACACCTAAAACACGCTGGGCAATGGCCCCAGAGGACCAGGGTTGAAGACCTCTGCTCTACAAGATTTCCTCACAAGTGTGCTCCTTTCCTAGCATAACTTTCTAATTCAGCCTTTTTTCCACAGTTATCCATAGAAAACCTTTTTGTTTGTTTTGTTTGAACTTTCAAATTCATCCTTTTTCCCAAATGGCCAAGTCTTCTTTTAAAGCATGTGCATACTAATGGCTGTTTTTATGCATCCATGATGAACACATCATCTGTATACACAGTGGCTCCTAGATTTCCCTGGTGATCCATTACACTAAACTAAAACACATTAACAGAATTTTTAAATTAGAGATTGATTTGGGAGACTAGATTTATCTGTTTTACTTTAGCACTCCTCAGTGGTTGATCGGAACACTTGAAGATGCACCCAAGAGCATCTGGTGAGAGGAAGGGTCAGCGATATAGACTAACAAGGATGACTAAGACAAAGGAAGAAGATATATAGCCTCCAGGACGGCGCTGCTGATTTCCTAACCTTGGGGAAAAGCATCTGGCAGATGATGCCACAGCAGATAGGGGTAATCCCATGGAGACAATTCTTCTCAGATCTGAGTTGCAAGGCCAACTCACAAGGCTAACAGATCCGATCCAATAATTCAGTGCATGGTCAGAGAAAAGCTATGGATCAGAGTCATATAGGCAAATCAAGAAAGATGCGTCCTGATGATTTAACCAGAGTCACTAACCAGGAAGCAAAGGCAAGAGCGAATCAAGGAAAGTCAAAATGAGAGTTATGAGACTGAACTTCCAACGTTCTGTTTGTTGAGGAGTCAATGAAGCCGGAAGTCGTATAACCTCTTATGCTGTATCTCAATTCATTTGCTAGACTGGCTCTACGAAAACTGATGATTTTGTCATTTTCTTCATGGTTCCTCTTCTTCTGGCCTCTGGTTTGGTTGGCCAAGTCTAGCTTATTTTGTTGTCATTTGGGTTTCATTAACGTGTCTCACTCTGAGTCTGACTCAGTTTCCATGGTAATTCACCCAGTGATTTTTTTTTTCTTTTCTTTTTGTTACAGCAGCATATATACATTTCTAGAAAGTCATTTTATAGAGACACAATTTATAGTTTATATTTGATCTTTTTTCAATTGGAAATGATTGTTTTCTTTTTTGGGTGTGGGATTGCACACCTACGCTGCATTGTGCTTCTTCATTGATCACTTTTCATCCTCCCTGACACTTATCTGCATGAACGTCACTGATTTTCTAAAGGAGGGTTAATTTACTTGCCTTAATTGGACCTCAGCTCTTCCATAAAACAGCTCCAATTGTGCTGTTATTGTTCTCCAGACACTCTCCATGGGCCTGCAGATTTTAGTCAGAAGGCTATAGTTGCGTGGGGAGGGTCCATTCTACTTCTTTTTTATATTTAGAACAATCCAGTTACTGTGAATATAGTAATAAGAATGGAAAAATGGGCGAGATTTCAAGAGCCTGAATAATTTTGTTACTTTTCTTGAAATTAAGACACATTAATCAAAGCTTATCATTTAAATTATATTTTGGTACTTAGTCCATTGAGACTCATTGAGTCAATGAGTCGCTTCAATAACTTGTTTTCCTCAAGGTAGAAAATTATTGAATCAATTTGACTTGGATGACTTGGTGAACTGTACAGTGCCTTGAGATGACGTGTTGTGAATCGTGTTGTGCTACATAAATAAACTAAATTAAAAATTTCTAGTTAATGTAGATATTTTTCGCCAAAGTACATTAAGAAATGTTTCCGTGTAATAAGAACAGAGCTCGCTCTCTTTTCCTAGGCTATAACAGTCCATTCTTCTGGCTTTTTTTAAACCTGTGGAATTTAACCCTTTTATTATTTATTTATTAATTAAGGACACAGTCAGGGCTTGACCAACAACCCTCCAGTTGCAGGGCAAGCTGCAAAAGTTAAAATTTTGTTTAACGCACCTTGAGAGATAGTGACAACGACGGTGATCAGTCCATCAATCACTCTCATCCCAAGCAGTGTCTATCTCTAGCTGTCTACGGACGAGAGGCGGGGTCCACCCTGGACAGGTCGCCAGTCAATGTCATCTCAAGGCACTTTACAGTTCAAACAGATCATACAGTCAAATTGATACAAAGTTTTCTATCTAGAAAGCCAGTTGATTGCATCGACTCATTGACTCAAATACAATCCCTCACACTAAGCATGCTTGTAGCAACAGTGGAAGGAAAAACTCGCTTTAACAGGAAGAAAGCCTCCAGCAGAACCAGGCTCGGTGTGGCGGCCATCTGCTGGGCGACTGAGGTTCAAGGAGACAGAAGCAGAATGAAAAAGCAGCTGTAAAAGCGGCCCCATCCAAAATACACAGCCAGGCAGGCGAGCTCTGAGCCAGCTCCCATGCCGGAGGGGATGAAGAGGCACATCCAGCCAGTCACGGTCCAGAAACAGGACTACACTGGAAAACAGGCAGACCGATCTCCAGCATCTATAAACAACAAGTGTTGATGGAAGCAGCACAGCTGATGTTTCTCTCAGGATGGCGTCACAACCAAACAAACAAAGTTGTCTGATATTTGATAAGGGCAGAAAGATAATTTGCTTTAACGATGTTCAAGGACTCTGATTAACATTGTCAAATGATACCAAGTGTTTGTGTCTTTCAGGAGGAAATGGTGGAGCTCAGCAAGAAGCTGACCAATGTTGACTCCCAGCTGAGGAAGTCAGAGAGGAGCAGAAAACATCTGGAGATCTCCAACAATAAGCTCCTAGGCTTTGCTCAGGTATGACTGCTGTCAAACAAAGTGTCTCTTCCTTTTGTTAAAAAATAAATGCTCATTTAATCAATGCTGCTGTGCAACATTTACCATAACATCAGCCATAAGTTATAATATGCAGACCTTCTGTTTATCAAATGATTGTTGTGAGCTTGTCCTGATAAAAGACCAACTGAGAACTGATGCTTTGCAGTGTTCACTGTAGTTTCTAATTCAGCTGATTACAAAGGTAAGCAGATCCAGAACCAGCCTGCCCCCTAGTGTACATCACTGGTACAGGAAGCCGCTGTAACATGAAAACCAGAACACAGAACAATGACTGCAAAACACCCAACTTTTAAATCTGAGCATGCATTTGATTTAACCACTAGGAGAAGTTGACTTTATTGACGATTAATGCAGGACCGCCTTTAACTTTGTCTGTTCTGGTCCTGTTACTGCTACGCTCCCTTATTTATGAATTTTGTTTACTCTTTCAACAGAATGTCCACAAGGTGCTGACGACTCCCAGTCTTTTTGGAGGGGAGGGCGGGTAAGAATATTCAGATCACCATCTAGCCTTTGAGAAATGCTCCGGTGTTCTGTCAGCTGAGCATACCTGGTCAGACCTGCAAACCCAGAGTCAATAGCCCTTTATCCCCTTTAGTTTTTCCTTTTAGTTTTGTATGAAAAATAGACTTTAAACTATTTATTAATTGCTTTTTGGTGTTATTTTGAAGCGTATGGCGATCTGACCTTAAATAGTTTTTTTTCTACATGACTAAAGGTATACATTAACCTGACTCCGCCAGAAGGATATGCTGGATTTGCTCCGCATATCCATCTGGAAACCTTCCGTTGAAGTAATTTTGGGAAGGGGCGAAAATACTGGTTAGCTGATTGGCCTATGTTGGTGATAGACGGGCCAAATAAACCAATCAGATCAACGAAGCATATAACGTACTAACGGAGCGACGACGAAAACACAACCACATGCCAGGCACAAGCCAATTGATAGATCGGGAGAAGAGCAAAAACATCTTTTCCTCTGAGGAAAGCCTCCAGAGCAGTGTTTTGCTCTTCTTTCAGTGAAGAAATACAGTGTAATTCCGATAAAACTTGCTCGATAGCCAGGCTAACGCTAGTTTCATCGGCTGAAGCCGCCATGTTCTTTAGGCTGAACTGTCGCGCTTCTCGTTGCGTCACACCTCAACCCGCCTCAAAGCCAACGCTGATTGGACGTTCGTTTGGTGAACGGCTCCAAATTTTCTTGAACGGAGAGTAGCTGACTGATCTTGGAAGTCTAAAGTCGTACAAAACTGAAGAGATAATCGCAAATCTGATGTCTTGTGCATGTGTATTGACTATGGGCTGCTGGTCTGACGAAGTATGTTCATCTGACAAAACACCGGCTCCAATCTTCTGTATCATGTGTTCTTTCTGCTTCAGGAGCAACAGGTTATCTCCAATCACAGATGGATCTGACAACCCGTCAGCCCTTCCTGATCCTGCCTTCCAGCTGGCTGTAGAGGCGAAGGAGCTGGTGGAGGGGGTGTGCTCTGTCACTGCAGATAAAGGTAAAGAGTTATCTGAACTAAAACACAATCCTGTTCAACCTATAAGGAAGCTGTTTAGGATCACAGATCACCATGTCAATATTCAAAATATAATCCTAAAATACACAAGAATGAGAACAGCTGAGTTCACGGAGGGCAACAAAACAGAGATGGTGTCTCAGTGGGGAACTCAGAGTCTGGCGGCAATGCATTAGGCTGGTAGTTTGAAGACTTGGGAGACCACCACCCTGAGCACGGATGTAAAAGCTTTTCACCTCCACTGCAAAAAGTGTCCCGCTAACCAAGTATTACAGTCTTAGATTTTTTCATGTTGCATTCATACCAGAAGCGTTTTAAGCATCAAAAACCCTCAAACGCAGAAATTTAGGCGCTGGTCAAGTTGCTTTGAAACTTCGATGCTCTGGTTGTTTGAAGCTCTGGATGCTTGATGCTCTGAATGCTCTGCTTGTTTATCTGCGCTGTTCTGTAGCTTCAAGCTAGAGAGCAGCTTGGCTTTATTTACTTTGAGTCGGAAAAATATCCAACTATCCTCTGTTCATCAGTTCATCAGGATTATGATGCTATAAAAGTATGGAGTTCTTGTTAGGAGTGCCAGACCTCCAGCATACCGCCGGGAGGCAGCGCTGGAAATCCCCGCTGAAAGCTATCTGCAGTGGCCAGCCTGTGGGGGATTTCCCGCTGCCGTTCGTAGCGGCTGGAAGTGAATAGAACGAGTTTTTAAGGTTTGTGGTAAAAACTTGAAGTAACAGAATATACAATCAAATGTTTTTCGTTGGCAGGTTTTAACAGTTTTAGTTAATCTGGGTTTTATAAACTGTTTCTCAATAGTAAAAAAAAATGAAGTAATAATGATCAGAGCAGCTCTCTGTTCCTTCTATATAATGATTCATTCTTCCGACTTTTTTTTAACCTTTGGAGTTTAACTCCCTTGATATTTATTTATTATTTATATGCAGACAGCTCTGCAGAAGCAATGACAGCTTACAGGTAGTGTTTGTCTCCGCCCAGAAACTCCTGGTTCAGCTTTTTTGATTGGTTGACGCTCTGGCGTCCAGCAGCTAAAGTTAAATTTTCTGACCTCCAGTGTGAAACGCTCACATGCCAGAATGTTTGGACGCCCTGCTGGACCTTTAGTCAACGTTCCCCATAGACTTTGCATGTAAATCAGCAGTTTCGATGCCCAGAACACGCCCGGTCTGAACGCAGCAAAAGATTTCTTGTTTTGATATCATGATTTATAGAAGTTACCATGTGCAATTGAATAACTGCACTGGAAGATAATGGTACTAATTTAAGTTTTAAAGGAGCTTAGGTGGGAAGTTCAATTCGAACAAACTCATTCTTCACCCTTACAGTTTCATATACAGCCAATCAGCTTTGAACCACACCTCCACTAAATCCAATCAGCATAGAGTTCATCTTAAAAGCGTCTCCAAATCCACATCTCGGTCTGCTACCAAAGTGCAGGCAGTGGTTGCGCTACGTCAGGCTTTGACTCAGACGTTCCTGATTCAACCCACCTCCATCCCCTTCTCCACCATCGTGGCTAAAGCTTCATCAGAGTGTCATTCCTCCCAGACACTTACTTCGTTGGCTGTCTCATCTAAACTGGTCAGGCAGAAGACCGCCATGTTGAGCCTAACTCTGCCTTTGGAGTTTATCGCCTCTGGGAAAACTCCAAAGGGGAGTTTTTCCTCTCCACTGTCACTTCATGCTTGCTCTTCATGGACAGTTTCATGCAACCTTTGTTATCAAAACTGGGCCTCAATCTTCGGGTCTCCTAGTCAAGCACTAGTATCAGCTCAAGCAGTCCTCTGGATCTGTCCATACAGCAGTCATGGACTGAATTACTTCATCCATCTCCACTCCTACACCAGTTTCAGGCCTGGGGGGGAATCCGTTTTCTGTACTCCTGTTCATGCATGCCAAAGCGAAATTCAGTGCTAATGTTTCCTGCCGAGTTCTGAGTGCCAAAGAGTAAAGTAATAGTGTCAATAAAATACTTCTAATTTTCTTTTCTTTCTCTGTGAGTTTTTCAGATTGAAAAAGAAGAATGTGCTCTTGCTTATTATATAGATCTCAAAACTAGATTGTAGACTTTTTTGGGATGATCTAAGATTCAAAGACTTGGTTACATGGACATGCTTCTCAGGGCAGGTGGAGTGGGCTGGTTCTGGTCCTCCTGCCTCTAAAGATTTGATGTGAGACACCTAAAGTATTTATTTTTTGTCTTATCTTCTTTTAAAAAAGTAAAAGTCTGATCATGAAAAATTTAAGTTTTACTGCAAACCCCTCTTTTTTTTAATAGAAAAACTGATATCATCAATGTATATAGATCCATCAATTCAAATTTCAGATACTTGTTTTGCATACATCATGTCTGATTATCTTATTTTTAATGGCAGTGATACCTTGAGGGGCCCGGCCCACATCAAGTCAAACTCCTGGCCTAAATTCCCTAATTTTTCACCAAACCAGCTCTCAATTCATACCTAAGCCGGCAAGCTTCGGTCTGTAAACAATCTTTTTTTTATTAAGCCTTCAGAGTGGGAAGATTTGAAACGCCGTCGCTTCCATCTTTAAGCTCTAACCGCGATTTTTTCACGCATGAGTGAAAAAGCGCCGCCTCTAAACACGCATGCGCGATACAGTATCACAACAACAATGGCGCCATACTGTGTTGAATGGTTAAGCTGCTCATGCAGCTACACTTTCTTGTAGTCTTTTGACTTTATAATCAAGTGTAACTCGAAGCAGCAGTTCCACTTCATCATCTGTCCAAACCAGACTTGTACATGTTCGCCCAGTCGTACTTGCCGCCATCTTTTCGATTTGGCTCTTCTTCTAGGGGTTTTCCGGTTTGTTTGTTGTATAAAATATTACTGCGCATGTGCCAACATTTCGATTTGCCTGTTTTTACCTATTTTTGCTTTAGCTTTCCAGCACCACTTACAGGCCTGGCGCATACATTTTGTAGCGCTTACGCATTCATGGCCGTTTATCGCATTTATTTTACGCGTCCCGCTCTTTAAGACAAACGTTGCCGTAGGAAAGAAATATTAGCATTTCGTGTTCGTTTTGACTTCGGCTTGGTACGGGGCCTGAGTTAATTCGCTGAACATGCAATAAAATTTAATTTATTGTCTGAACATCAAGCAGGTATATGTATTTTAGATATTGCCATAAAGTTCTGGTCTGTGCTTTGCCTGCAGCATCTGATGCCGCTTCGGATGTCAATTTGCATCATGTATGAGCTTCAGAGGGACAGAAGGAGATCCTGCTCCATCACCAAAGAGGCCCACTGAGACCAAACCAACGGCGCTCTTCACCAGTCAACATGTCCACAGGATATGGCGCCACTTTAGCAAACAGTACTGCTTCAGCCAGTGCAGACCACCCAGTAAACAGAGACCGATGGCTTCTCTGAGCAGACCCCCGCTTGCATATCAATTAGAGACTGCGGCTGAAGTTTTCCCCAGCACCTGAGCAGCAAACAATACTGTTCCTAATGCAGCAGCTGATGTTAAAGGCACTGCATGACCGAGTGCATGACACACATGTGCTGCTGCATAATTTGGTAATACTTCTCTGATGTGTTTTGTAAAGATAACAGGAAGATTGACTTCCTGAGCTGCATGTGAAGGAGAGCTTCTTCTGTTCCTGCTTGGGTGGGACAATCCAGAGCTAAACAGTCCTCTGTCTCATCATCATCATTTCTCTGCCATATGCTTCATCCCTCTCCCTGGTTTGTTTGCTCTGCAACAAACATAAGAACTGTTGAGAAAAGTGTAGAGCCTTCATGTTACCTCTTCTTGTGCCCATTTTCATTAAGAAAAGGTTGGAGGTTTCTGAGAGTCGGGACCTGAGTGATCAGCGTCATCTGCAGCTTCGTATCTCTGCTGTGGTTCATCTTCATGTGCCGCCATAGCTCCAGCCGTGTGCTCTTGTGTTACATATCGTCAGTGAACAGAAACCAGTTATAGACTACATGTGAAATGTTTTATTTCTGCCAACAGCTACAAACCCATTTATGAAGTGTTTTTGAACTGAACTGTATCTTCAGTGTGGCCTCATATTCTTTGTTATGTTTTATATTAAAGGAATCATTGATGAATTGACCTGTCTGTAGGCTGTTTCCATGACAACAAGACACATGAAACACACGAGTCAGTGAGCTTCTGCCTTTTTCCAATATATGCTTCATCTTTTGTTGATTTATTTTATTTTTATTTTGTTTGTTTTTTTGTACAGAATCTTTTCTCCCTTGGATTAATGGTTATTAAATAACAGCCATATAAAAGATTATCTTAATAGTGTCATGATTTTATTCAAAGATCTTGACCCACATGCAGAGAAACTCAAACAAACGTTAGAATCAGGGGAAGGTTTAACAGGTTAATTGGAGAACCGGTAGAGATGGGGTCCAGTGCTGCTTCTGAACACTGGCGAACCAGGACCGAAAAGCGAAGGGGAAGTTCCTGCGGTTAGTTCAGGGCTCAGTGGGAAATATGCAGGGTATAAAGGCAACAGGACTCATGTTTCCCCAGAAAAGGTGTCTTTCTCTGAATCCAGTCGGTGTGGGTTGTTCCATTAATTGACTTGCTCGTTGGAGGGCGGACAGGGTTTACCCAGGTTGAAGTGTTTCTTAGTGGAACGGAGAAGTTGACTGCCACTTAGATTTCCTGCGGTACTTGAACTAAGTTTCTTGTGGAGATGAATCCCCTGCTCAGAGAGAATCTCCAAACAATCCTTTCCAGGGGAGGTAGGTTCCAAAACATCTCAGTTAGCAGGATGACTTCCCGCCGAGAGGCAAAGACAAAAACAAGGTTAAGGCTCAGTGTTGACAAAACCTCAGTTTGACCTTCAGCAAACTCTCAGCTTTGACTAGAGTACCCCAAACTGAGTAAACACTCTGGCCCTGAGGTAGTGACAGTCAGCAGCTTAAGTACTCCTTCAGATAAAGGTCCAACGAGCTGCAGGTGTGTAGGGAGGGCCAATGAGAAGACGGGGCACCACCTGGTGGAGGAGAAAAAGGAAACACAAAAAACAACCCACAAAAACTGGATTCCTGACAAATAGTACAAGTCTTTTGATTATTATTATGCAAAATTAACTTATTAGAGCTTTTTAGTTTGTTATAATTCTATTATTTTATCAAGATTCTACACATCTGAGTAGTCCTCATAAATTCTGATGTTTAAGCAGCAGCCCCTCCCTTTACTGGAACAAGCAAGTGGTTAAGGCAGGTAAACATAGAGCTGTTATTACCTTCTCTTCTTCTGACAATGCGATGCCTGCCCAGGTGAAAACTAGAGTTGCGCCGATGCCATTTTTTGGCCCCGATAGCCTGTGCAATATCGGCCTGATACCGATACCATAATAATGTAAAATAATTGTCATCATGGCTTTGTCAAGCTGCCTACCTTTGTGAAGTAGGAAAAAATCTAATACAAAGTTTGAATCCAGTAGAACTTTTTATTGCTTACCTGGAGTGGGGGTGACAATAAGTTAAATAAACTTATGGCTCTCAAAATGATATCGGTGCCTCTATTTGTTGGAAAATCACGCATACCGCATACTCAGCCTCATGTTTAGGGCAGTATCGGGCCCCGTCCGATACTTAGTATCGGGTGCAACAATAGGGTGAAAACATCCTTAATTTTTCTACTCAGTAGTAAGTTTAGCATTTAGAAGTTTACAGCAAAGTCATTCAGAAAGCAGACCAGAAATTATTATTGAAAATACAGCAAATCAACCTTGAGAGTCTCACACA
This sequence comes from Cyprinodon brontotheroides, assembly GCA_018398635.1. Classification (NCBI taxonomy): domain Eukaryota; kingdom Metazoa; phylum Chordata; class Actinopteri; order Cyprinodontiformes; family Cyprinodontidae; genus Cyprinodon; species Cyprinodon brontotheroides. Next base: position 635,148 of record JAGKQL010000031.1, on the reverse strand, counting down.
GAAAAAAGCTGTAATAACTTTAATAAATATATTTAAGATCTATTATGCTTTTCTTGGCTGCACATACAATTTGATGTTTAAATTGTATGTGCAGCCAACACTAACCTGTGTTTATAAGTGCATCTATCATCGTTACAAAAAATCTTTGATCTGTTGTGGTTTATCCTTAAATAAATCAAGAAATCAGAATCAGAAATACTTTAATAATCCCAGAGGTAAATTACAATATGGATCAGCCTGAAGGCAAAGGAAAGGTTTTCACCAAGTGGGACCATTTTAATCTCATATCTGTTTTAATTTTCTTGTTGTGTTAGGATAATTATCATAGATGATGTGTGAACTTATTACACCCTAATAATACCTGCCTGTTATGTGTCAGAATTAATGTTTTTCCCAGTAGTTTATCTAAGTAGGACGGTTCCTCTGTCTTCCTCCTCTTACGGGCAAAGATTTGGGAATGGAATGGGAGCGGCGTCCTTCAGCTAAGAACAAAGTGTAATATTTTGCTATCACTGGAGCCATGGATGTCACCTCATTTGCAAACATGTATGATGTAATGATGTAATGATGTGGCAGACTGGAGTTGAATCAAATTCTGCTCTAACAGTTTATTGGAGCCGCTCCACGAGAAGTGAACCGGTTGGTAAGCAGCTGCCTTCTGTAACTCAAAGCAACTTCTCTGATCTGACTAAGATTATAACTTCTATCAAAATTAGCTGTCATGTCTCATGTTTATGTGCTAAATATACATTATAAAGTGTTAGAGTTTTTCCAGAGTTTTCTGTTTTCAGGAAAAAGAACCCAGAGAGAGAGAAAGCTTCAGGGTGTAGTTAGTAGCTGTGTGGTCCCGTTCCTCTCAGTTATCTCTCAACTTATCGTAATTCAAACTGACTCTTAGTTTGCTGTTATTTCTATAGTTATTATTTTAAATAAATAAATCCTTTGTCCTCAAACATTGTTTTTTTACATGTTTACTTAAATTCTCCTGCTATATGCAGGGATTAATGTATTCCTGCCTGGGTCAGATTTCCAGCCTCGTAGCGATTGCCCGTCAGTAAAAAAGTCACTCGAAAATAAAATCATGGTAAATATATTTTAAAAAGATAATCGAAATCCCTTTTGTGTTTGTCAGCCAATGGTAGCAAAGGAGCGCTCTGCAACTAACAGGATTAGCCAATCAGAAGAAGAAGCGGGCATGGGGGGGCAATAATCATGTCCCTGAAATGAGTTTTTGGAAATTGGGATGTCTGTGAAGCTCTACATTGGAAGTCACCTTGTGGCGTTTACGGCTCCGTTCATCTGATGTGTAAAAGTGAAAAAATAAATAAATGAAACTTTGTGTTTGGAAACGATAGAGAGAACAGAATTGCATGGAGTTGGCACAATGCCGTTCATGAACTCCGGGGAAGATTAAAACTTTTAATGTTCTCTAAATGTCAGACTGAATTTTATCTACCTTTGTAACAGTTCAACTTCTGAGTGTTGGTTAATTTATAACCTGTTTAGGATAACGCTTTGCAGGAAAACTGATATTAAAAGAAATAAGGTAGATGGTAGTTATAATGGATTCACACACACACACACACACAGAATCTTTTCTTTTAGAAAATTGTATATATATCTATATATATATAGTATCTTGCCTGTGTCAAGAAGTTCAGGCTGAGTTATTTTTGTTGTTCTTTGTTTTCTTGCTCTAATCCCGGTATATGTTGACATTTATGGATTGTCTAAAAATCTATCTGAAAATATCAAACATATTTCCAATTTAAACGAAGATGTGAAATAACACAATATAGCAAACAATGACTTCAATCATTATCGGTCATCAAATCAGAGACAGTTTACTGTCATAGGCTGACTGTAGTGATTTAAAATGTCCAGCAGGTGTCAGTATTCAGTGACATAATATCAATACGGTTTGCCAGCGCTTCATGACGCCTCCTGAACCCATCACAACTGTAAAGGTTAGGCTGTTCCCCTCTGCTCCAATACTTTGTGATTTAAGGGAAAACAATGACGGTTGATTAGTTTTGGATTAATGAGGCATCTTGAAGCGTTTGGACTCATTGCCAAACTGTATTGATCCTGCGTTGATACTGTCTCACAGAATACTGACACCTGCTGGACATTTAAAGACACTACAGGCAGCTTATTTGACAGACTGAACTGAATGGATTTGATGACCTAGTGCAATGATATCACTTAAGTTATTGTAGGTTATATTGTATCATTTCATATCTATGTTTAAATTGAAAATATCTTTGATATTTTTAGATGCAGCCAATAAGTAAATTAAACATATGTCATTATGTGAACATTTAAGGGGAAATGTGAATGATGATGCTTGTGGACTTTAAATTATTTTTAAAACAATAACTATAGTAAAAGCAGCAAACAAACTAAGAGTCAATTTAAAATTATCTGTAATTCACATAAGTTGAGTGATAACTGAGAGGAAAAGGATGATATAAGAAAATGAAAATAAAAACGCAGCAGCTGAAATATTACTGTTCCTTTAAGGCTGCTCCTAAATTTTTGATAATTTTAATGATAAACGGCAACAGATGAGACATTTTTTTAGCAGATGCATCATGGTGACAGATCATGTTGAATCAGGTGCGCTTGAATAAAGATGCATCCAAAATATGATCATTCAGACACGACACTGGCTGAGGTTCCAGATGTTGATTTTAAGCTGCTATATCTATTCCAAAACCAGTTTTAATGTGAGTTTAGGATAATCAACCCATTTTAATCACTTTCCTCTGATAGAATTAGACCCGGAAATATTAATTAGTTGGTTTCTGCTAAAAGGATGTGGTAAAGATCTAAATATATAGTTTAAAGAAGA
>JAGKQL010000031.1:577460-631794 GCA_018398635.1 Cyprinodon brontotheroides | reverse complement strand
TTTCTAAGGAGGTGCTCGTTTCAAGATGAACTTGCTTTGCCAAAATTAACTTTAAGCTGCCACCATATGGTGCTTTTCAGGATTTCATATCACACGCCCCGTTAATCTAGTATTATTTTTATTTTATACTAAATTTAGAACTTGTTTCCTTGAAATTTTTAAGATTTTAAATTAGGCAGTTTTTACCCCCAAAAAAGCCAAATAACGCTGATTGTCAGATTGAAATTTGAATTTATGTTTATGTGTTCATTGACAATAGATAAAGTATTCTGATTGCACTTGGTTTATTTTAAATACATTTACTAAAATGTAATTAAAATAAAGCTTGCCGACATTCTCTTAAAGGCTTAATTAAGAATTTATTTATATTTTGAATCAAACGTACCAATTTCCATCACTAAATGCAATATTTGTTATTTTCCCTTTGTTACATATTCAACACTTGATGTGACAACTTTAATTTCTACTAATGCAACAACAGCTGCGATTAGTAAGAGCTTTATTAGAATCTTGGGTTTGTTTGTTTTTTATTAGACTTCTCACTGTGAGTTAGCTTAACAGGACAATTAAAAAACGTAATGATCATTCTGCAGCTTCTTACTGTACAGTGTGTTTGCTATTGATATAGTGATTTATAGATTAAAAAGGGAAATTTCTGAACATTCGGCCAGATTTAAAAACAGAGCAAAGAAACAGATTATTAACAACTGATATAAACTTGATATAATTTCTCAGATTCAACAACTGAGGCCACAACTGGGTTTAACACAACAACAACTACAACCTTAATGACAGGTAAGCCATCCAAGTGACCTCTGTTCTGTTTTTCATTAAGAGTTGGCTCCAGATGTTTCTCTATAGTGATTAGGTAGCTGTCTTCAATTTGCAGCCTAAAACCAAAAGCTACTCACTAAGGTCTAAAGTAACAAAGCCAGAAAATACTTTTAAAGTGTGAATTTTTGCTTATTTTTCAGTCGTTCTTATCTAAAGGTTACCGTACAAATTAATTCACAGCTAAAATAAACTTAGATGTACCTGAATTGGACAAAAAAAAGGTTTGTCTATAATTTTGTCAAGAGTGTTAAAGGAATAGTACACCCAAAACATGATTTCCTCTTCATCTGGCCGCCTGTTTTACTAATGCAATAACTGCCAATTGGTCGTCCATGACGCCCTTCGTTGAAGACGTACGGCCTTTGCGTTAGTGTTCTTATTCTCTGTTGCTAGTCTGCCTCTATCGCACCATTTAAGGTGAGGTGCCGTTTTCTTCAAGACGAACTTGTTGCCAAAATTCACTTTGGTCGCTTTTCACCTTGCAGCTTGTCGTGACAGCCCCGTTAACTCCAGTGTTGGTTGCCTTTATCTTTGTTACCAAAACTTCAGGAACTTGCGCCACTACAGCAGATTTTCTAAATTAGGCAGCATCCCTGCCAAAATAACGACGGCCGACGAAAATGCGAATTTATGTTCTCACAATAGATACGGAAGCCGGCTGACGTTAATTCTGGTTTATCTTAAATACATTACTAAAATTCTAATTTTCGTGAATAGAACGAATCTGTTAGGAATGTCCCTATGCACTTAATCTGATGATTGTGATTCTTTTGAATATAATCTAGTTTTACACCCCTATTGCCATTTTGTGATGATCCCCAAAATACCACCAAAATAAAAGAAGAATAATTTTTATGGGCAGAAACTTATTTGAGCTTCATCCCATGCAGTTTACCCTAGACAAAATAAACTTTCTCTCTTGACAACCTGGCTGCCAAACCCATATCGGCCTTTTTGACAGTCAACAGCCAACTTTTACCTCTACCTCAACTAATTCCACAACTCCTTTAAAAGCTACAACTACAGAGAAATCTACACCTGCACCTTCTACCAGTGCCTCAACAACTTCAATCAGTGCCTCGACAGCTACAACTATGACCAGTGTCTCGACAACTACAACTACAGCCAGTCCCCAGACAACTCCGACTACAACCAGTGCCCCATCTACCAAGACCACCACAACTACTACCAATGCACCCAAACCTTCTACCTCCTCAACTAAAGGCACTACAGCTTTGGCTTCTACCACAATAACTTCTGAAATACCTGTTGAAGGTAATGATCCACTGAAAAATTCCCCTTGAACCCATCAGAAATTAGATCCGGGATTCTATGTCCTGGTTCTCGGGGGCCACTGCTCTGCATCTTTTAGATATCTCTGTTTCAGCACACCTAAGTCGAATGATTGAATTGCTGAATTAAAGTGCTGTAGAAGACACTCAATTATTTATAAGTTAGAGATGTTTGGCAGCAAGGGGAAACAAGATAGTGATACTTGAAGACCAGGATTGAGAACCACTCATTAGATTATCTGTCATTTGGCCAGGGGTTTGAATAGAATTTTCGCATTTAAATTTAACATATTGTTTTTAGTAATCAGAAGGACGGGTGCATGAGCTTGTTTAAAGGAAGGGGTACTTGATTGTGTCAGACATTGCAATGTGAGGATTTTGCTGGGCTTTCCTGTCTGTTGGTATGAGTTGATTGAAATAACTCTATGAAGGGGTTTTATATCCTTAGCTGTGAATCAAACCTTTAAAAATAAAGTAGTGTTGCACCGATACCAGTATCGGGCAGGTAGCCCCGATCCAGCACTCCGTATGCTGGTATCGGCGTTTCGGCGAAAGTACCAACAAACACAGGGCACTCACACCATTCCAGGCAGGCAATAAAAAGTTCTACTGGATTCACTTTTGTATTAGTCTTTTTCCTGCTTCACAAAGGTAGGCAGCAGCTTGACAAAGCTGCCATGATGGCAATTATTTTACATCCAAGTAGTATGTTGTTCTTTATATACACACATACATCAATTTCAAACAGATGGTATCGATATGGTATCGGCCAATACTGCACAGCCAGGTGTCGAGTATCGATATTAGGGCAAAAAAAATGACATCGGCGCAACATTTAAATAAACTGATGTGAATTTAATTGAATTCAATGCAATTGTCTGACAACCATAATTTAATTAATCAGACATCTGATTTGACAGACAGAATAGAATTTTGTGTATATCTGACAATAAATGTAATACTAATTACAAGTTACTGCATTTAAGTATAGAATTGTTTAAAGCATAGGTTAATTGAAGATAACAGCATTAGAGGTACTAAGGCATGGTTTTTGAAGAAAATCTTTTTGATTTTGTTTCATCATCTTTTTAGTTATAATATTATATATAATATATAACAATATTTTGCTGCATGTCAGGCTTCATGACCAAAAACTGCCAATTATTGTTTACAGTCAAATATTGTCATATGAGTTTTTCACAGTTAAAGATTTTGTGCACCGTGTGGCTGTACTGATAAGTCACAATAAACAAAAACAACCTGTTTGTTTTCATTTTTATTTTTAAAATGACCCTACTTAAAACAACAGATGTCATCTTTAGAATATATATATTTTTTTTATTAGGCTGTGTGATATTTGTTGAAAGTGAATGCTGTTTATTGGTATATGTGTTTAATTTGCATGCTCTGTCTCAGAGACCAGAAAAATAAACTTTTTATTTTGAATAAACAGCAACTGACATACCAATGTCAGTCGAGCTAGACCTGGAATTCATTGATAAGTACAACGATAAAACCAGTCAGGAATTCCGAGACCTTTCATCAAGAATTGCTGAAGCGGTGAGTAGCTTTCATTTCTCTACAAGTTTTGGATATGTTTTGATCTAGAAAACATTCAACAAGGCAAAGCAAATGTATTTGTATTGTAAATTTCAATTAAAGGGCAAATCAAAAGGCAAAGAATGAAGAGAACAAAAACATAACACAGAGAGAAGTACATTGCAGTGGAATAATAGAGACAGATAAAGCTGAGATGGATAGCAAACCTATCCATATAATATTATAGTTAAAAGTTAAAATCATTAAAAGACCAAAAAAAAAAATAATAAATACATTTTAACCTTATTAAAGCTTGTTAAGCTTTTAACCCTAAGAAAAAGCTTAGGGTTACAGAATTAAAAGCTGCCTCTCTGTGTTTAGAGCCAGTTTTGGGAATGTGGAATAGACTTGACCCTGAAGACCTGAGAGGTCTGGGTAATTGATACACAGACAAGTCTAATTTAACATATTTTAAAGATAATGTATTTTGGTGCAAGACATTCAGTAATTTAAAGCTTAAAATAAGTATTCTAAAGTCTATTCTGTCAGATCCATGGAACCAGTGGAAGGACTTAAGAATTGATTGATGTGTTCCACTTTCTTAGGTAAAGTGAGGACGAGAGCAGTAGCATTCTGGATCAACTGCAGCTCTCTGTTCCACTTCTAAGTTGCACTAATCAATTTGACGAAATAGATATTTGGATTAGTTTTTTTTTAATCTGCTACAACAAAAGTCCTTCAGGTAGTAAAAGGCAGACTCCAGAACTGTCTGTATGAACTTGTGGGTTCAGATTTCAGTCCTGATCAATGGATCCTATCTGAAATAACTGAAGCTATATCCAAGTTTTTATCATTTCTCCAATAGTCCAGAAGTTAGGACTTTTGTTTTGTTTATTCAGATGTAGAAAATTTTGGCATGACAATGCACTGCTTTCTTCTATGCATTTACAAAGCACATTAAAGGTATTATAGTTACCAGATTACATTGTCATATTGTAATGTGTGTCATGTAAATCCCTTAATTTAAATCCTTTAATTGTCCCACAATGGGAAATTGCCTCTCTGCATTTTACCCATCACCTGATATTACAAGGCAAAGCTACTATGAGAAAAAGCAGAGAGAGCATAGAGATTGAAATAACAGATTCTGCAGAGAGGGAGAATAGAGATAGAATGAAACAGAGTGAGGAAAAATGTGTCCCTTTGTCCTCCAGCACTCTCTTCACTCATCTTCATAGTTAAAGTAACTTATCTTGTTTTTTTCACCCAGCTTGGGGAGCCGTATACACGTCTGACTGGATACATTGGTGTTTCTGTGACAGATCTTAGGTATGTTTTTTCTTTAATAAATAAAAATCAAGATTCTGGACTCAACAATTATAATGCTGTTGTTGTTTTGTGTGTGTGTCCCAAAGGCCAGGCAGTGTTATTGCAGATTTTACTGTGAAGATGTCTGGACCAGTTGATCTGACTGAAATCACCGAGGCCAATTCAAGGCTTGATAAAGCACTGGGGCCAATTGCTCGTGTTCTTGCTACACCGACTGCAGAGTACAACAGTAAGTTAAACATACTAAATTTTTTTTTTACATTAATGTATTTTAAGCTGACCTAATTTTCTCTTTAAGGTCCGAACCAACTTAAATCAAGTGTAAAGGATTATATTTTTACTGGGAAAACCATAACCCTGACTTGTGACCCTAGCAACGTCAATATGGGAAAAGTGAAAACTACTGAATGGAAATTTAATGGGTTTGAAATTAGATCAGAGAGACATAAAATATCTTCTTCTGAAAATCAGTCCAACCTGGTAGTGGAAAAAGTAATATCAGGTGATGCTGGTAAGTAAAAAACTATTTTATTTAAATAAAAATGAAAAAACAAAAACAAAATGTGTTTAACCTGTTAAATATGAGTTGCCCCCATTGGACATACAGTACTGCCACAATAAGGCTACGAGTAGTTTCATCTATTCGTTGTTATGGCTACTGCGCGCCATTACAACAGTTTTATTTGGTAGGCTTAAACCTCCCAAGAGTTAAAAAAACTGTAGATGATTTAATTTATGTTTTTTTTTTGTGTGTGAATTTGTAGTGACCATTAATGGTTGAAATATCGCTGCCTTGACCCAAGTTGACATCTCTGTAATCTTGATGGATGACTTTATGCTTCGACAGAAAAAAATATATATTTTAAGAGAATATTTGAAAATGTTTAGTCAAAGCTTTCTTTTGTTTTCTTGCATATTTGGTTATTCAAAAAACTTGGGTAACATTTACCAGAAGAAAAGAGAACTGCAGAAGTCCAGATGTAGGGAAATTGGTACAATAAAGTATGCTGGTAAAGATTCTCGGTCATCCAGGTCATAGTCATTCCAAAACAGTTAAAAAACAATCCACTGGACCTGGTTTCCAAGTTTGAAGATGATTCGCTTTCCATCCAGGAAGCTTTTTTGTTTCAAAATGTCAGAATTAGTGTTGAGTTCGAAGCTATATACAGTAGCCCAAAAACTGGTTTTGGCTTAGAAAACGTGCAAATTGGACTCCTCTGGACAGGACTCTGCTATCCACTTGCACCTTAAGGACAAGGGACACTCAGTTGAGAACTAGAATGTTTACATTTGGACAAAAAAGACAGGTGGTTTGAAAGTGTTGTGAAGGAAGCCATTTATGTTAATAGAGAAAATCCAACCTTAAACAGAGGGGGGTGTCTCAGGTTTCAGCTTTCAGAAACCTACAATGCAGGGATAAAGTTGATTCCTTCCTGCTATCATTTCAACCCCCCACCCCATGCAGGGGACAAAAAGTCTCACCGTACTGGGCAACCAAGCCAACAATTGCCCCTAGCGATCCCCCCTTTCATAGGCATAGCCCAGTATCGGGTATTGCAGTGTGACAAAGAACCCAAAACGACTTGCCACTCCTAAGGATTAGACCTGTTCTTCTTGTTCAATTTGCATATTTTCTAAGCCAAACGTTTTTAGGCTAGTATATAAAGCTTCAAATTCAACGCTAATTCTGATATTTTTTATTGTAAAAGTTTCCTGGATGAGAAGCGAAAAGTTTTCAAACTTGGAAACCAAGTCCAGTGGATTGGTTTTTTACCTTTTTTGGAAAGAGTAGAACAAAGTAGGACTACGGAAACAAACACAAAAAAACACCAAAGGTAGTTTATAATTTCAATGACAGGGAAGCTTGTATAATGTCAGCAATGCGGACATTATAGATTTTTTGAAACTCATGCCAGCCAAACAAGCGTGCTCATTCTGAGCTAGCATTCACGCAGCCACAGCTACATATGTACACACATTCAAACACAGATATTCAGGTCTGCAGGTAGCTTCGGGTTGAGTTCTATGCCCAAAAGCACTTCAACATGTACCAGGGAAAGAAGATGTAACTTTTTAACTGAATGATACTGTAACTATTTCCAAAAAAGTATAAAACAAAAGTTAAAAAAAACAATCTACTGGACTTTGTTTCCAAGTTTAAAGACGTTTCACTTCCAATCCAGGAACCTTTTTTTAATTCAAATGTCAAAAATAGCATTGGGCTTGAGGCTCATATACAGTAGCCCTACAAAGCCTTTAGAAAACATGCATAACTTTTTTGGTAATGATTATGAATTGCATGACTGAGAATCTTCACCAGATACTATAACTATACCCCTCTGTGCCACAGCTGACAGTGTAAATGATCAGCATCCACATGATCAATTATTCACCTTTATTTTGTAAAATAATTAATCATACAATGTTTGTAATTGCAGGGCTTTATGAATGCATACTACGGGGGGAAGGTTTTAGTTTTATCCAAAAGAGAACTGTGAAAAATAGTGAGATCAGACAAGCCCCTAATGTGCGAATCTCACAAACAAGGTGGGTTAAATGTGAGGAGAATAAAAACGAAAAAGTTACTTGCTGTGTGCAGTCTCCTTATAAGGTGAAATGGTACGAGGGTTCTACAGAATTAAGTTCAGGTAAGCATCAATGAATGAAAAATATGTTTAATATTTACCATATGCTTAGCAATTCAATAGCTCTTTACTACAGTATGTACGTTGTAAAAATCTGTTTCAATTCAATTCAATTTCCAGTTCCTGAAAAAGACTGCATCATACATGAATTTAACATGCAAGGCTGCAGTGACCCAACAAGAGAATTTACCTGTCAAGTTACTGAAGATGCGACATATAAAGCAACAACCAAAGTGAACATATTCACAGATCGTAAGAGCAACCTATGAAACACAGTCTTTTTTTCCATTTTAATTTTCCTCTGACTGATTATATATTTTGCAAACCTTTAAGCTGTTGTATGTGAAAATGAGGAGTACGGGACTGGAAGAGCGGGTGACACTGCGAGCGCTATGTGTGCTGATGGTCTGGAGGGTAACAAGATTGCAGAGTGTCAGGAAAATGGAGCATGGAAACTGATAATGGACTCCTGTATTGTTACAAAGATCAATGAGCTGCTGATTGATTCTGCAGTAAGTAGCTTTTTACCTTAGTACAGAAGTTTGATGACTCTTTTGGAGATGTGGAAACCCTGTAAAGGCTTTTCTGAATTACAGATGGTTTATTTGACATTTAGATGCAGTAAGCCATATTTTAACACCACCATGTAGCTTTCTGCTGTATTCTTATTGTATTCTTGCACTAATGTGCTAGAAGAACAAGAAATTAAAAAAACATTTTTTCCCCACCTAATATTTAATTCCATTACTGTTTATAATAAACATATCAAAAGCCCTACTAAATGTTGAGGTGATTAAAGGACCAATGCCCTTAGTACCGAAGCGGTGTGTGAGCTGTGTCCAAGAGGCAGAACGTGCTTTTAATCATTGCAACATCAACAGCTGCAAAAGTTTATTTTTAACCATAGTGTAGAATAATCTGTCTCAGTCTAGCGTCTCATCCACATTCTTTAGTTTCTTATTACCAGTACCAGTTCAGCCATAACAAGGTTTAAGAAAACTTGAAGGTATAACTGAAAACAAAAACCACAGAAACAGGAGAAAAAACTATTTCAGAAGCAGAAGGGTTTTCAAAAGTGTTACATATGAATTAATGTCTTAAGGTGCCCCACCTTGAATGAAATATAAAATGATGAAAAAAATAACCCAAAAACTGCACAAAATTCAACTCACTAACACTTAACAGTTTCCACCGAACATCCCCCTTTGTTATTTTTATTACTGAATGTGCTAGATAAATAAACTTGTCTCATTTTGGAAGAGAAAGCACGTCCATTTTGACCTACAGAAAAATATCACTGCATACTTTCCATCCCAAGTTCTTCTGGACTTGACTTGTGGTACATTGTTTCAGCAATGCCTTCCATAAATACAAATCCTTTTTCTAAAATTACAAACATCTCTCTGACGGTTTTAGAAAATCATACTCTTTACCACTGTTAGACTTTTTGAAGTCATTGTTTGCATGCAGAGAAAAACCAAGGTTTTAAATGCATTAGGATAGAGAGAGCACATACATAGCACCAACAAGTGGAGCCTGAAGGTAAAACAAAGCCAGAGATGATCAAGCCAGCCATGGCCATCCAACACAATGTGCCGATTAAACTTGGTTTAATGGTTTTGGTTTTGGGACTAAATGTATGCTTTCTTCAGCTGCATGCAACAAAATGAAATCTTAGTTTAAATAAAGTGCCAATAAATGTAATGTTTAGCACTTGTTGGAAACAAATGGCATCTTTGGTTCAATACTGGAATCATCAAACATGTTGCAACAGTTATTCAACAGTTAAGGCCTGAACACGCTGGGCATGGTTTTGTGTCCAATCCGACAGAAACCCTTTTGTTAAATGATGGAATGGGGCATAGCTCAGACCATAATAGACCCCTGTTCTACTTTTATCTGACCCATGCAACAATTTGGCAGCAATCGTATTAGTCTTACACGAAAAGTGACACAGTGGCAAATATATTTGGGCTAGATACAAATTTTTATACAAAGATTTAAGGGATCCTATCGTTCATTCTAAGGCCCCGCCCACACGGAAGTCAAAACTTAACACCTAAACGCTGATATTTTCCAAAAACGCTTGCCGTGAAAGACGGAGACGAAAATAAATGTGAGCGGCCCACACCTAATACATGAAAACGCTGCAAAATGTATGCCAGGCCTGTAAGTGGCGCTGTGGTGCCAAAGCAAAAAAAATAAGTTTACTTTAAATGTTGGGTACATGCGCACTAATATTTATATATACATGGTTGCCCCAGGGTCCATTTTCGTGGTTAAGTCAAATTCAGGTGCTGAACTATGTCGTCGATATTGCTCTGTTCTTCCTGAGATATTCCAGAAGAAGAAGATTCTGTTGTAAGCCCGACAGCAGGGTGAGTAGCATTAGCAGCAACGGCGCCATTGTTGTTGTGATACTGTGTCGCTGCGATGCGCTTTTATAGGCTTACGCTTCCCTGCGACGCAATGCGCGCGGTAAAAAATGCGGTTAGAGCGTAAAGATGGAAACGCGAAAACGGCATTTCAAAATCTTCCCACTCTGAAGGCTGAATAAAAAAAGATCGCTTACAGACCCCCGAAACGCCGGCTTCAGTGTGGATGAGAGGCTGGTTTGGTGAAAAATTTTGTGCTTAGGCCAGGGTTCGCTCGTGTGGACGGGGGCCTAAGTATAATTGTGTTTGTAATACTGCGTATCACCCCCACCTCCCTCTTTGTGTTCCTTATTGTCATCTGTGTGTCTGTTTTATTACCCATTAAGGATCTGAAGGAAGAAGAGATTCAGGTGTTTTCAGCAAATCTAAGTAAGGCTGTCCAGAAAGAGGAGGAGCAAATTTCCCAGTCCTCAGCAACAATATCGGCAATTGTTGATATATTAAATACAATTGCAAGGGTTTCACAACAGGTCAATGAAGATGTGATGCAAGTATGTAAACTGCTCCATTCTATTTTTCAAGTTCTTGAAAAAGTTCTTTAGAACAGGCGCAGGTAGGTTTGCTAATAATTTATCATATTCTCTTTCTGTTTCTTATCTATAGAATGTGTTGAATACTGTTGATGTCATCGTTGGAGATGATGCAAAGGAGTCCTGGGACTTCCTGAATACAAATCAAACTCAAAATTCAAGCTCAGAACTTCTAAGTTCCCTGGAGACAATTTCTGACAAATTAACTGGAAAATTTGCTTTGAGTACTCAGAGGATCCAGCTGGACAGAACCCAGTTCAGCGGCTCTTTCAATGAACAATTGACCTCCAATGTCACTATAGAACTCCCAGAGACAGGCCTCAATAATATCTCTATTACCACCATTGTATTCTCCTCCCTTCATAATGTTATGCCAGCACGGAATTCTTCGTTTGACTTTACCATTTCTAACAACATAACCAATGAAACTACACCAGACAATGCCATCAATGGTGCTGTGCTGCTGGTAAAAGTCGATAAAACTATTCGTAATGTCACTATGAGTTTCCAAAAACGCAATTCAATCCTGGAACTGAACCCACAGTGTGTCTTTTGGAATTTTAGCCTATTTGATCGACTTGGTGCATGGGATGACCAGGGCTGCAAGTTTGTTTCTGACATAAACGACACTGTAACCTGCACCTGCGACCACCTCACATCTTTCTCAATTCTGATGTCAACGGATATTCCTGAATCAATCAGAAAATTCTTGGATATAATGACATATATTGGAGTTGTGATATCAATGGTCAGCCTGCTGATTTGTCTCGTTATTGAAGGAATTGTTTGGAGAGCCCTAACCAAAAATAGCACTGCTTTTATGCGCCATGTTGCCATTGTCAACACAGCGCTGTCCCTGCTGATTGCTGACATCTGCTTTATCATTGGAGCCGCTATTGCAAAGAACCCTAAAGAAAACCCAGATGAGGACTACACAGTACCCCTTGGACCTTGTAGTGCAGCAACCTTTTTCATGCACTTTTTCTATCTTGCCATGTTCTTTTGGATGTTTGTTTCAAGCCTTCTGCTCCTATACCGGACAGTCATGGTCTTCTCTGAAATGTCCAAATGGACCATGTTTGCCATTGGATTGACTGTGGGATATGTTTGCCCTCTGATTATAGCTGTTACCACTGTTGCTGCCACAGCACCTGGGGAAGGATACATCAGGGAAGATCTAGCTTGCTGGCTAAACTGGACTAAAACTAAGGCCCTCCTGGCCATGGTCATCCCTGCCTTGATCATAGTGGTGTTTAATATTTTGGTCATTATATTGGTTTTGTACAAGATGGTTAGACGCAGGAGTATTGGAAACACATCCCAGGCAGGTGAGAAAAATGCATTGGTAGTCATTCTAAGATGTGTGGCCATACTCAGTCCTTTGTTTGGACTCACCTGGTCTTTGGGAATTGGAACCATGGTGGAGCCAACAAATGAAGGGATTCATGTTGCCTTTGCTTTCTTCAACTCTTTGCAGGTATTTGCAGGAGATATATATTTTTTCAGCATTTAAATTAGGATTTTATCCCCTGTGCTCTTTTACTAAAATAATGTTTAACCTTCTTCAGGGTTTCTTCATTTTAGTGTTTGGGACATTATTCGATTCCAAGGTATGTTGACTTTATTTTCAATATCAGTATTAAGTATACCATCACTCACCAGTCTTTAAGAAATATATATAGACATGAGAACCTCCGTTTTGATTTACTCTACCATGAAGAGTGGATGTGATTTCAGATAAACCATGCCTGTGTGCAACAACTTTATACGAACAATAAAATTCCTCCATCCACTGTGAAATGTAGCCCATAATGAAGTAACCATAGGCAACTAAAATAGCTGCAGTGGCAGATGTAGTGAAGCTTAGTGTGATCAGAGGCATTTGGTAAGTCATTTTTGCCTTATTAGCGAACAATAAGGCAAGATGACAGGCAAAACAATGTACTAAAGAGTTATGGGTCAGACCATTCAAGCTGTATCAAAGCAAAATTCAGCATTAAAGTCCAAATTGTTTGCAGTCACATAAAGACTAAAGAGGAGCGCTTATTCACTTAGCTGTTAAGTTTTTTTTTTAATTGCAATATAATAATTGGACAACTCCAAGCTTTTTAAACATTCTACAGTCTTACGCCATGGTTACCTTTAAAATACATGTGAATTATTCTTGAATTTATAGAGATTAGTTTACTGTCTTAATAAAGCTTTGAAATTGGGCTATTCTAGTTGCCTGATCTTGTCTTGCGATTCATCCCGAATGAATTCTTATGTATGTTGTTTTTCCCATTTAAATAGAGAAATGTCCAAGTTTCAACCATAATACCTTTAAATTACTTTAGTGTGAGAAATGTGTACATATTTCTCCCTCAGTGTTACCTTATCTGCCTTGTGCAATTAACCAAGGCCACTGGCACCACAGAGATTATCCAGCATGATGCTATCACTAGAGTACTTGGCAGCTGGTACTGTATATAGTTTTAAGTTTGGGAGCCTAAAGAGTTCCACAGAAGGTGCTAGTTTAAGTCAAGTTAGAAAGTGTTGTATCTTAGTAGACACTGTACTGTATAGCAGCCTGTGCTATGTAGAGTGTCTCTACTGGGTGTCTAACCAGTTTGTTTGAATTAGAGGCTGACACTTTGACCTTTCTTGCCAAAGCAGTGATACTTTGGATAACTTGAACGTTTTATACTTAGAAGCTGTTGTTAAAAATTATGGTTTTGAATTCTGCAATAATGTAGATATGGCACTAACAAATGTCTGATACTACTAATCTCACTCTAAGTTTTTTGTTGAGTTCTTTGCATTTTCTTATTGTTCTTTAATCTCCTGAATTCTGACAAGCTTTTTAATAACGATAAAGGAATAATTTCTCCACTGCAGCCAATGATGATTACTTACCCAAGTGTTGTAAACTGTGACTTTTTCCACTTCGATGAAATATATTCAGCACCGCTAGATATAAGATTCAGATCAATGTATTTATGTATTTTAGGTTCGATGTATAATTTTGATCATTAGTATATTGCAAAAGTCCGAACTTTTGTTAAAAAACTTAAACTCTCCCTTTAAACTTGTAATGAAGTTTCAGACAGATGTTTCATTGTACAAGCTTTTCAGACTAAAATAAATTATAACGTTATTACGATGAAATGATAAGATCCCCAAATAAATAACACATCTATACACCTTTTACTTCTATGGGAGGCTTCTGACAAAATCTAAAAAGAATAAGACAGACATAATATTTATCAACTGATACCGATTTTCAGATAAATTGTTAATAATTTTTTCACATGATGGTTTTTGAGGTCCCAGATTCAAACTAAAGATAATGAACCATGTAACTCACATTTCTACATTATGAAAATACTTCGACAAGTACATATATTTAAATGAGTTCAGTTTAAATAAAGACCAGAATTAATTTCCTTTAGGTTTGACAAATTGTTATCAGGGTTTTTAAACTTTAAACTTCCTTAAAATGTTATTCCCTTTGCAGGTCCGTTCTTTTGTTTCACAAAGAGTATCGGCTTTAAGCTCCACATCTAGCAGAACAAGGGTAGGTTCAACATTTGAGTTATTCGGCTTGATCACCCTTATCATTTTGATTGCCAAAAATCTTAAAAAAGCTGTGATAGACCTGAACTTCATAGTGCAAACTATTTCTATCAATTTATTTTAAACCTGCTTTCTTTAATAGAGCACAAGTGCGGGGAATTCCTCGAGCAGCGGACTAAAAATCTTTAACCGAATTTGGAGGAGAAGGAGTAAGCTGTTTAAAGATCAGTACATTAAGAAATTGTTCATATGACTTATAACTTAAATTGCTATCCTAATTGACACTTTGTTTCTTTTCAGATGTGTACCGTGTCACACGGGTGCAAAACTCAAGCAGCAACGCTGAATCTTCAGAGTCATACTCCAGCATCTAAATCAGTTCAACTCAAATCTGCATTTCTGCAGACAGAATTTAGATTTAAAGGTAGATTATATATACCATGTCTTAAAGCTGAAGTTTTGTGTAAGGAAAAGGAAATTGAATTGTAAATTAAAATTTGCTGGTAATTACTTGTTTTAACTGCATGACACGAGGCTGCTGTTTCCTATCATCATTGTGAAGTCTACAGGTAGACAGTTGGTTTGTATGGGGAAAAAAGAAGGGAAAAAAAACATCAAGTTTATCTTCCCCAAAACTTTGTCAATCACAGAAAGATCGTAAAAGTAATTTTATAAATGTCAGAGAGAAAAAAATGTATTACTATTTGAGAAAGAATAAACCTACAGTGTGATTCTATTCTTGGCTCTAGTGCTTGTTTTCTTTTATTTTAGTTTGGAAATCCGCCAGACACTATAGCTAGATTTTTTTGAGGGTCACTTTTGGTTTTTCACTGAAAAACTTGCTATTAACCTTTTATAGGCTTCTTAATGAAATATTTTTGAAAAATCAACATTTCAAGCCAATAGTATTATTGGAGTCTTAGACAAGACCTTATTACTTTTGTAGTATTCAAATTATGTATATTTTAAAAGCAAAAGATTATATCATGAAATGGCCACTTGCCCCGATAAATTAAGAAAAATAACAAAAGTGCTTTCATAAGAAATGAATGAAAAACACTCCCAGAGTGAAAGAAACAGCATAACCTTAGAGTATTAATGCTTATACAGGCACTTACTTTTCTAAAAACTTTTTATTATTGTACAGATGTGTTCAGATGCAGACCTGAGGCCCATACCACAGAGCAAACTCAACGTAGCAGGATTAATTCTAGTCCATCCAGTTTTAACAATCCACAAAAATGGAAATCGGGATCAGTGGTACCACCCAGCTGGTTATCACCTCTCCCTATCCAGTTTTTAACTGAATAGGTGAACACGCACATCGAAAGGGACAGGTTAGATTTTTAATTGGCCTACATACATATATATATTAAATGTGAACCGCCAGGTAGAAAAAAAATTCAGACTTTGTTAATAAAAGATACTGATGTGTAGCATATTTATGCATTTAGCAATCATCTGTCACGTCATTAGTACTGTGGTGAGGTTGCATCCTCGAAGGACCCGGGCTATCTGGACTGGGTATCCCGATTTGTAAAAGTAAGAAGACAGGAAGAGTTTTGGCTGGTGATTAAACAGGTCCAGCCTTCCCGGGTTTTCATTGCCCGTATGCTCTGTTGCCTAGCAGCCGTGAAAGTTGATACAAAAAGCAGGAAAAGAATGGATACCTAACCACTTACTGCTATTCTGGGTCACAATAACATTTTTGAGGAGCTTCAACAGCAGTACCGTATCAGATTTATAGTCCCCACACTGCAGATATAATAGGACCTGTCATTTAATCTCAGCCAAACAGATTTATAGAGGGATGGATGAAACATTTCAATAAACCAAAAATTACCTGCAACAAATCTGACTCAATCACCATTAAAACCAACTATTTTCATTAATTTCAGATGGAACTATTCATATAGGCTACTTGTATTATATTAAACTGTACTTCCAATATTCACAACTGTCCTGCGACAAGTAGCTTCTTCCTTTGAGCAAAGAGCAGCAGGCATGCTTGGACTCGCAATGAATCCTGGGATACCCAAGGCTATGAAGGATACACTGGACCCATCCTTCAAAACTGGCAAAAAGAAGGCTGAATTTGTCGGCCGCATAACGAGGAGTCTTCCAATCCGAACAGGCCTCGGCATAGCTCTATGACGTCATTGACCAATGAAACTGGCCTTGGAGGATGGAGCTTCTGGATTCGAACTCAGCATGTTTTTTTCCTCTACGTATTTTTGCAAGATGAGTTTTTGATCCTCATATTAGAAATAAAGTGCTATACCTTCTGCTCTAATTATTGTGATTGGTCTTCTACCTTGAACCCTCCCCTTTATACGTGCACGTTCATAGATTCATGATTAATTAAAGCTGGATTAAATCAACGAGTTGATCACCAGCTTTGTGTTAGAGCTGATGCTGTTTACAATTCTTATGGATTCAATAAACCGGATAGTCTAGAATTATCCTGCTATGTCGAGCTTGCTTCATGGTATGGGCCTCTTCTTAAAGACCCCTCCCTTTGACCTTTTTGTTTGTTCGTTTTTAACTAAACCACGATTGCTTTAATAACAATAACAATTTGTTTATTTATTGTTAAAAATTTAATTTTATTTATTTGTCTTTCCATTAAAAGAGGATTTCTTTTTGAGAACTAACAGTTACTTTTACATAAATCTATCATGTCCAATTTCTGTTCAGAATTAAATGTTTTGATTGAATGAAAATGACTTGAAATAAAAATAAAGTGAAGTTGTTAGACAGACCAAAACAGCAGAGAAAAAAAAAACAACAAAGTTTGATATTTGATACCTGTCTACTGTGCCTACTTTGTTGAGTAAGCTTAAACAAACTGAAACTGGGCTGAATATCTGAATTTCATATAGTTGATATACAGTTTGAAACATCAAGGTGAGAATGTCTGTTTCCTCTGTACAACTCCAACCAATTAACTCGCCCACAAGGAGCAATACTTAGTTAAAAGGGTATATTCAAAGTTAGATTATTAAATCATTATCCCATCAGGGTCAAAGAGGGGCTGTTGTCTAGCTCTGGCAGTCTATGGGTGGGAGGCAGGGTAAACCCTGGACAGTTCACTTGTCTGTCGCAGGCCAACATAGAGACATAGAAAGAAATACAAGGGCACACACACTCACACCTTAGATCACTTTAGAGAAGCCAATTAACATAACGGTCATGTTTTTGGACTGTGGGAGAAAGCCAGAGTGACCGGAAAAAACCCACGCATGCAGAGGGAGAACAATCAAACTCCATGCAGTAAGGCCCCAGGCAAGGAATCAAACTCTGAACCTTCTTGCTGCAAGGTAACATTGCTACAAACTTTGCCCTGTGCAGTCCTTAAACTTGTATCAAAACATGAAAAGACAAACAAACAAAAAACTAGAACTCATTAAAACTTGTCTTGTATTAATTTAAAACTGGACAACATTTAAACATTTGTCTAAGCCAGTGGTCATCAACATGATGCTCATGGGAACCAGGGTGCACCCTATGATCACACGAGGTGTTGTGAGCATCTTATAAAAATAGCACAACTCATCAGCATGAATCTTTTACTTGTTTTTGTTGCTCTTCCTTTTCAACCACACTTGCATTTAAAGAGATATTAAAATGACACTATCTAAAAAAAACATTCTTCCATATCATGGGTTAGTAATGGTGGCCCTTCGCATGACTAAGTAACTATGAAGTAGCTCTCAGTTTTAAAAAAGTTGTTAGACCCCTGGTTTAAGGTACTTAAAGTACAATTGTGTTTAAGTGTTTTTATTATGTTAAGTCTTATAAAGGAGGAAGTGTTAACGCAGAATGATGCAGAAAGGTGATTCAGCTCAGTTCACTTTTTTGCTGATTTTTGGGCAGTGAGTCAAGTACACAATGTGCCAGGTCAAATGACAATGTTTAGAGACATATTAATGCAGACTGTGTGGGAAGCAAAAGCTTAATGATCGAAGTGAATGTGATAGGTGCAGTCTTGAGATAAAGTTATTAAGATCGGGGCTACAAGAGATATTGTTGATAATGTGGTGGTGGATGAGGGTTAGATCACAATTGATCAAATTCCAAAAACATAAGCAGGTAGCAAGAAAACTTCCTGATAGGCAACAATGAACCTGCCAGTAAGTCAGAGGAAGGGCTTAAAATGAAATGAGAGCAAACCTGAATTACTGGAAAACTGCATAACATGCATGAACTTTTGCTGAAAGTGTTTTATTTCAAAAATGAGGAAAAAATGCTATTGTATGTATTAAAAAGCTCAATACCATTGAGATCAATAAAACATGCAAATTCAGTAGAGTACAGTGATATAGCATATACTGGTTAGACTGGTTGAGATTTCATCAAACTGTTCCATTGGTCACAACACTGCTATTTACTTAAAGTTTATTTGACTTAACTTAACTGAACAGTAGTCCCACGTTTGTGTCATTGAGCTATAGCAACAGCTAATTCGCAGCCCTTCTCCCTATATGGACTTTTAAAAATAACCTCTAAAAATTAAAGTGATATTCATTTGAAATAGCACAACATAATATTGACAACATCTACAAACAGTATAAAACGATAAAAAATGGTTAAAGTTTTTATTTTTTTTAACATACTAAAATGGTTGATAGACTTTAAATCAACATAAAGTGAGTTCCAAACTGCAGATCCTCTTACGGATAGGGCACTTTGAGCAAAAGTGGTTCTTCGAAACCTTACAATTTTCATCAGAAGCCGCTCTAGTGGATTTGCTATTGTCCTGCAATCTCTGTATGCAATTGCTTGATGGAGTAGGTGCATATCCATTTAAACACAATCAATTTTAAAAGGTTGTAATTTATAAACTTAGGAAAGTACAAAACACCAAATTTTGCCAAAAATGTGACAGTGGAGGAATCTGATTGGCTTTTGATATTAAACCTTTGAAGCCCAATTATAAAGACTTGCTAATGATTCTAGTATAGTTTGGAGTTCAAAAACATCTCAGCAAAGTGAAGTGTTAAAATATTTGTAAATATCTTATAAAAGTTATATATATATATTAGTGCTGTCAAAATTATCGCGTTATTAGCGATGTTAACGCGAGACCATTTTACTTGGCCGATAATTTTTTTAACGTGAGATTAGCGCTATGTGGTTTTTATGGTACAATTTTCCAAGTACATCCCGCTGCAGCAGCCTCCGCGAAGAAGCGGGGGCTATTTTCCCCAGTCACAGCGCATTTCTCATAGGCTTCAGAAGCCGGAGCTCCCTCAAGGAAAAAAAGACGCTCATACACTGGGTGACGTTCAGTTGCCTTTTCTTTAAGCCCCACCACCAACAAACAAGTTGAAGTGTCTGGTAACCAGTAGCAACCTGAAAATATGCTGGAGAAAACAGATTACCGAAAAGGGTGAAATGGAATGCTCTGCTTTCGCCACTCTTACCCGTCTGTGTACCTATGTAAGGTTCAGCATGGAGTGTGTGTGTGTGTGTGTTCTCATTTTTGTTAAGAGTCTGAGAAGTAACTTTCTAGAGCATAGACTACCTCCATCTAGTAATGTCGGTCTATTGATTTTGATGTATTGATTGAAAATTGTTCATTATTATCTTGGTTAATTAACATCTAATGTTAACTCTACTGCATTTTATAGCAGTAGGGGTAAAATGCTTGTCTTTGTTCATGTCATGATTGGTTCTCAAGGAGATCCCCAATTTTGCAGAACACCACTGGGGCGGAAACAGGAGGAAGGTTAAGCAGAGTTTATTAGCACAAGCACACAGAAAGCACTGGTTCAGGTTTGGGCCTGGACACGGGTTCACTGGGGTGGTTCTGGAGACTGAGTTCAGCAGAGTCCGTTTTGCTGCTTCAGCGTCTCAAAATCTAGCTTGAACAGACCTTGGCTTAGGTTTCCCAGCTCTAGTCCAGAGCTGCTTGGAGGTTCTCAGAGAATCTTCAGGGTTTGGCTCTGAGGGTCGGCTCGGCAGGTTAGCTCTTCCTGAGCTTTCACAGAGGAGGCATGGGTTTCCTGGAAACACAGAGACAGTGGTTAGAATCCAACCTGGATTCAAAGTCATGGAGATACAACAAAGATCTAGGCTTTAGCGCTGACCAACTGGAACAACACTGCGGCGTTGAGGCAAGGTCTGAAGACAGCTTAAGTAGTGGATCCTCTGATGATCTAGATGAGCTGCAGCTGTGCAGGAGGCTCCCTCAGAGGATCCACGGCGGACTCTGCTGGAGAAAGATGGGATTTTCTCCAGCTCCCAACAGTACCCCCTCAAGGGCGGATTCCAGACGCTACAGACAAGACCTAGGGAGACAAGGAAGCAACAAAAAACATCCCACCAAGGGTGGGCGCAGGGGGCACCAAACTAGGTAGGCAAGAAGCCAAGTCCAAAACAAAAACCAACCCACCCAGGGTGGACGGAGGGAAATAAAAAGGAAAAAACAAACTGAGTCCCAGAACAAAAAACAATCCACAAAAGGTGGACGTCAACAAAGAAAGTCTCAGATATTTTACCGGGAGACACCTGGTAGCAGCTCAGAAAAAGGTGCAGGGCGGGGCCGCCCACTGCGGCACCGGAGCAGACTCAGAGAGGGCCGCCGACTGCAGCTCTGGCTGCAACATGGAGAGAGCCGCCCACGACGACTCCGGTGCAGCCTCCGAGGTGTCCTGAGACGCCCACCGAGGGCCCCTGGATGCTCGGATCGGCCGCGGAGGGACTCCAGAAGGTTCTGCGGAGCGGGAACTGGTTGAAAGACTGGAAGCATGGCAGGAGGGAGACCACGATTCAACATGTCTACGAGTCCAAACTATATGAGGGTTGTGTCGCTCCAACCACTCATAGCCCAGAACCAAAGGTGAACAGGCTGATGGATAAACCAAAAAGGTTATGGTCTCTCGGTGACTACCAGAAACTTGGAGTTGAAGAGGCTGAGTCTTGTGGGTAACCTGGTGTAGACTCCTTCCATCAATGGCTGAGACCTTAAAAGGCTTCCTCAGAGGGATGGTCTCAATGTTCAGCTGTTGAACTAGATTTGGGTCAATAAGGTTTCTCTCACAACCAGAGTCTATGAAAGCCGACAGAGTGAGAGTCTGATTAGAACTAAACAGAGTGGCAGGCAACAAAAGATGAGGAGACCTTCTATTTAAATCATGCTTCACCAGACTCCTCTTAATTCCGGATGACCCCCGAAGCCTTTTCTTCGCAGGACAGGAAGAAACAAAATGTCCAGGTTTACCACAATAGAAGCAAAGTTTCTTCTTAAGCCTTCTCTTCCTCTCATCGGGCGTGAGCCTGGTGTGACCTATCTGCATAGGCTCCCCCTCCGCAGGTTCACAAGCTGGTGGAGCAAAGTGAGCCTTTGACACAGGTATAAATTCAGGCTGAGCACGGCTCTCTGTGCTGAATGCCTCTTCGGGAGAAACAAAGGAAGGGGTGTCCCTTCTCTTAGCCGTAGAAACAGGAACAGGTAAAACATGGCTCTTAATCTTAGACCTTGATCTGGTTCGAAGACGGTTATCCAAACTAATTGTCAGCCTAATAAGTTCCTCAAGGGTCTCAGGTGTCTCGAGTGTGGCGAGTTCATCTTTTAAGTTCTCGTTTAAAGCGTTGAAAAATGCACTCTTAAGTGCACATTCATTCCAGCCTGAGGCTGCAGCTTTAACCCGGAAGTCTATGGAAAAATCCGCTACAGAGGAATTTCCCTGTTTAAGATTTAACAGAGCTCGAGAGTCAATTGTTTGGTCAGAATCTTGGTTGAAAACCTGAGTAAATTCGGTGATGAAGTCTGAATAATAGCCATTAAGGCTGTCGTCGGTGGGAAATCTAGCCTGAGCCCACTCCAAGGCTCTTCCTGTTAGCTGAGAAAGGATGAAGTTTATCTTCCTGTAATCTGTGGAAAAGCTGCCTGGAGAGTTCTGGAAAATAAGTCGGCATTGAAACAAAAACCCCTTACATTTGCTAGGGATACCTGAAAATTTCTCTGGAAGAGACGGGCGAAATTCCGGAAGTGACGTGACAGGCTCTGGTTCCGGAAACGGAAGTTGAACGGGCTCCGCTCTGGGAGCTGATTGTCTGGAAAACTCCTGCGGAGACTTATTAAGTCGAGTGTTGAGCTCACCCATGATTATGTCCACAAGCCGGTCCTGAATATCTCGAATGGCGCACTCAATTCTTCTAGCCAATTCTTCGTGGCTCCCACGGAGGAAGGCCTCAAGGTTCTGAATCCGAGTCGGTACATCCTTCAGAAGCCTCCAGAGGGGTTCCGCTGGGAAATCTTGTTGGCCGCAGTGTTCTGTCATGATTGGTTCTCAAGGAGATCCCCAATTTTGCAGAACACCACTGGGGCGGAAACAGGAGGAAGGTTAAGCAGAGTTTATTAGCACAAGCACACAGAAAGCGCTGGTTCAGGTTTGGGGGAGTCACTGTTGGTTCTGGAGGAGAGTCTTTCAGCAGAGTCCGTTTGCTGCTTCAGCGTCTCACGTCTAGCTTGAACAGACCTTGGCTTAGGTTTTCCCAGCTCTAGTCCAGAGCTGCTTGGAGGTTCTCAGAGAATCTCTAGGGTTTGGCTCTGAGGGTCGGCTCGGTAGGTTAGCTCTTCCTGAGCTTTCACAGAGGAGGCTTACGGGTTTCCTGGAAACACAGAGATAGTGGTTAGAATCCAACCTGGATTCAAAGTCATGGAGATACAACAAAGAAGATCTAGGCTTTAGCGCTGACCAACTGGAACAACACTGCGGCGTTGAGGCAAGGTCTGAAGACAGCTTAAGTAGTGGATCCTCTGATGATCTAGATGAGCTGCAGCTGTGCAGGAGGCTCCCTCAGAGGATCCACGCTGGACTCTGGTGGAGAAAGATGGGATTTTCTCCAACTCCCTTTGTTCAAAAGACTGTATTAACTGTAAAGACTGTCTTTTTACATCAGCCTGTTTTCAGGGCCTTTTTATTGCCTACATGTTTGTTATTTTTGCTACATGCCTCCCCATCTTCTATGGCATAAATCAGTATCTGTGACCTGTTCTCATTTAAAAAAAAGAACATTGGCACAAACCTAGCATGTATGTATTTTTTTGTATGTCATTGAGAGTATTTAAATGATTATCAAGCAGGAAAAAAATAATAGCAAAATCGAATTTAATCGCAAGTTAACTTAGGCATTGATGCGATTAATCGCGATTAAAATAATTTAATCGATTGACAGCACTAATATATATATATATATAGTTAGAATAATTGTATATAAATGTATCCGTGTAGTGTTATAATGCATAAAGCTGTGTGCTATGTGCATGTGTTCATAGCCATCTTTTCTGTAGTATACTGTGATTTGTAGATTTGCTTTTGGGGAGGTTGTGGTTGATTTACGAGCAGCACTCGGCCTGCTGAACTTTGGTGAACAGCTTCAACAGCTTAAACTTTGACTGAACCCTGAAATTTAGAGGATATGTTTACTGAGACTGCAAGTCTGAGTTCCTTATCTTGTTTCCCTCATGTGCAGTCTCAGTTGTTGTAACCAGGGACCCCTGATTTCAATAAATAGCGAGAACGCTGGGACTGCAGAGTGGGTTGGAGAGTTGTATATATATTGTATATTGTATATATATATATATATATATATATATATATATATGTATATGTAACCTCTCTCACTGGGGATGAAAGAGGAGCTAGAAAAGATGTGGAAAGTAAGAGCAGCAGTGGTGCCACTGGGGATGAAGAGGAGCTTCGAAAAAGATGTGAAGTAAAAGAGCAGCGGTGGTTGCCAGTGGTAGTAATTGAAGCACTGGGGGCTGTGACCCCAAACTGGGAGAGTGGCTACAGCAGATTCCAGGTAAAACATCAGAGGTCTCTGTCCAGAAGAGCGCAGTCCTAGGAACAGCTAAGAAACATGCAGAACCCTCAAACTCCAGAAATCTCTGGTAGAGGACCTGAGCTTGAGGATGACACATACCACCCTACGAGGGGTGAGAAAACAGTTTATATATATATATATATTTTGTTTTGTTTTGTTTTTGTTTGTTTGTTTCACAGTGTCCCATCTGGCAATTTGGCAATAAGAAAAATTGTCTTGATGCCAAAAAAACTTTCAGAAGTGGAGCTGTACAGCTTTCAGCATAGTGTTCTGCTTGATTTTGGCATGTAAATAGCTCTATTGTAATTCAGGCAGTGAGTATTATAGATCATATGGACACTGCATCGGGAAAGTAGAACAGGACAGGAAAGAACAGCACAACCAAAAGATATAGTATAACAGATACAATAATGTAACACCGCAATACCATCGCTTAAGTATAAGTATATTATTCAATCTGACATATGTGTTGTAGAAACTGAAGATAAGAATATGAGCTTTCTGGGTGGAAGTGAATCTCTAAGTACCTGGAACCAAGTACCTGTAGTTGTTTGTGAGAATGCACTTGTGCATGTAAAGTTTATCAAAACAAAAGATGCTCAATGGTGGTTGTGACCTGCCCCCCCCCAGAGCACTGAGGCAAGTGCTAGGGGAACCAAAACCCCAGAGCAAAGGCTTCCAAGAGGGGCCAACCCAGGAAATCCTCCCCCCACCATGAGAGGAGGAGGGACAGCCCCAAGGAAATCCCCCAGCCGCCCGCAATGCTGAAGCCCCCAGGAACCACGGGGAGGAGCCTGCGGGCTCCACGGGCAGCCAGCCACCCCGAAGTGGAACCGACCATGGGCCAAGGGACCGGAGACCCCAGGAGCGCCCGCCCCATGGCGGGAGCCCTGACCGGGCTCAAGGGCCAGGCCCCACGAAGCACCTACCAGGGATAAGCCAGGACACGCCCAGGCATCCACCCCAAACCACCAAGCAGCACCAACGGGGGGAATGGGCACCACACTTAGCGGAGACTTGAGATGTTCTTGGGAGAGGAGCAGTTCAGACCCAAACCTGACAGGAAAAAAAACAACAAAAAAACTATACTCAGTCAATCACACCTTTTCATCCTAGCCTTGCTATTCTTCCCGCTTTACAAGTATAATCATGCGAGCTGTTAGACACATCTGCAATCAACAACAATTATTGAAGATTTCCACGAAGACATTGAAATACACGAGAGCTATAATTAACCCTGTAATGCCAAATGTATCATATTTGATACATACGGTTTCTGAAATGTTTTGCGTCTGACACCTTTTGCATAATTTAATGGTAAAAATCCTATTGTACACAATCAGATATACCTGATAACACAGGGCAGAAGACTACACAACAACAAATAATCTTGACTTATCACATAGTAATAAATTATTAATATCAAAAAATGTATTTTGTTTTTCTCTTTACATATTTTGTTAAAAGGTCAAATAAGGACTTCAAACCAAAAAAAGTAATTTTTCTGTTTTGTTTTATTCTTGGATCAGGCTTTAAATGGTTAAATTGACAATGCCCACGTGCATGGCAGTTGGATGTTGTAATACATCGGGTAAAAGTGGGGGAAAAACAGTTATTTTACCTTTCTGATTAATGATCCTCCATGGACGGGTTCAGTGCCAACTTGAAGAAGGAGGTTTTGCCATCGAACTTCTGGCCAGAGAAAAAACACGTAATAAGTAGCCAACATTTCAAAGAAGAATGTTTTTTAAAGATGAATAGGATAATAGCGCGCATTGTGACAAACACCAGATACAGCACTGGGACCTGATCAACAGCCGATACCGCACCGTGACGTCACATGGTTGTCTCCAGTAAAACACATTCAAATGAAATTTCTCTTAAATAAAAACACAACTAATTTATTAAACAGCATGTAAAAATTTCATATTTAAAGTAATTTAAGAAGTTTGAATTCTGAATATGACCGGACTTTTCCGTTAACTAAATTCTAAAAAATGCTATTTTAAGGATATAATTAGCCTTTTCTAGTATGTTACATCATATAATTAATTAAATATTCAGCTTCTCATAAATAATCATGTAGCTATGACAGGACAAATATTTCCATAACCTTAGAAAGAAAAGGCAGGTGTGAATTTTGGTGAACAACAAATAAATGAGTCAAGTCTGGGCTTTTTCGAAGTGCTTTAAGACAGCAGGGACAGTGCCCATCCTATCACAAAATTGTTTACAAAAGAGAAGAGGCATTATCTAATGGTATTAATTGCTCCTGTCACTATTTAAATGGGGAGAACTTCCAATTGTGATGATTTTAACAAGAGCTCGGACTCACATGCAAAGAAACCAATTCAGAGAGACCAGGGGAAAGGGTTTAACAGGTATATTGAAGAGATAATGCAGAATGAAGTGTTGCTCTGAACACTGCTCAACCATCCTCATCCAGTCTGTGTGCTGTTGTTCCAGTGTTTGTCTGATTCAGTGGAGGGCAGAACAGGGTTTACCCAGAATGCGGTTGTTAGTAGGTGAACGGAGAAGCTGACTTCCACTCAGATTTCCTGCGGCGGTACTTGAACGGGTCGTAGTGGAGATGAATCCCTTGCTCAGTGTGAAGCTCAGACGATCTCTTGTGGAAAAGTAGATTCAAACCTCCAGTTTACATCCTTAGCTCAGTTTGAAGCTCAGATGATCCTTCCAGGGAGAGAAGGTCCAAAAACTTCCAATTTGCAGGATGACTTCCCAAAACTGGCAACACTTCAGAGAGACGCCCAAAACGATCCTTGGGGGTAAAAGTTGATCCAAACCACAAACTTGAATCCTCAGCTCAGTTTGGTGCTCAAAGAATCCTTCCAGGGGAGAGAAGGTCCGAAACATCCAGCTTGCAGGATGACTTCCTGCCGAGAGGCAAAGACAAAAACCGCAAGATTAAAACTCAGGTAGACAAAAACTCAGTTTGACTCAGTTTGACTCAGCAAAATTCAGCTTGTTCAGCTCCGTTAACGAGGTAACCATCTGCAGTTGTGTGAGGAGGCGGACCAGAACCAGGCGCCTCCTAGTGGAGGAAGGGGGACAAACACACAAACACAAACACATAGACAGGAATCCTGACACCAATAAGCAGTCGTTGGAATTGAGAGACTTGGCTGATCTAAGTTATTTGAGAGAAACAGGAAAACCTCAACTTAGGTCTTGGGAATACGTTATCTAACAGACCAAACCCTGTCAATAAGCTACTGCTTGAAGGCATTGCAGGTGTAGGAATATCAATGAAATCAACACTACCAGGATTTATGACTGATTTTATAATGTTAAATTGAACTCTAGAATGATGGCTATTTCCAGAAATTATGTTGAATAGATATTTTGGCTGATCTAACTTGCAAAGCAAGAGGAGAGATTAAAACCTGTTGGGTCACTACCAGTGCATTGATTCCTCATAGCAGTGTTTCAGGAAGCTTTTTTTTTTTTTTTTTGCCTGAATTATTTCAAGTTTTCATAGGCTTACAACATCTTAGTGACCTGCTGTCATTTAGACTGTTGACTTCAGGACACAGTAAACACTTAGGGTGCAAGATAGAGCAAAGAGTTATGGTAAGTAGGCTGATTATGATCTGTTATTTGTCCTAATATTGATCTATTTTCACTTAATGTAGTTTGTAATACATTTCTATCAAACTACTTTGCCTCTTTTGTTCTTTATATCATTGTTAGTTCACAGAAAATCTGTGAATTTTTTTCAGTGACTAACATTGTTACAAAAAACAAAATTTCTCAATTGTTTCTGCAAACAGGATTACACTATAAATCTATATTGCAGTTTTTTTATCAAGTCCACAACATTACGTGAATGTTTTGCTTGCTGTGTTTGTGCTTTACACATATATGTATATAAAATGTATCAGCTAAGCGGGTATATAGAGAAGAATAGGGTTAGAGGTTCTTCACCAATTGACTCCATTTTTGTCTTAATTTACACATGAAACTTTTTGAAGAGGCAGAAAAGGATGCTTGCATGTTTTCAACTCGAGATCCGCCGCAGGCCCAATTGCCGTTGATTTGCTTTGTAAACAACCGGCTTTCCATCACTGGTATCGATTTACCGAAACAACAACATTTTGTTATTTTCTCTGGCTTGCTTCCTCTAATGGCAAGATTTTTTATTTTGAGAGATTACTGACTCATTAATTATTGTTAGCCAGCACTGCTGTAGGTCCTCAGCCCTGAGTTCCCCCTGATTGCCTCCTCCATCAGGCCGAATATTCAACTTTCCGCGTTTTAAGCACAATTTATCCACAACATCCAAAGGTAGGAATTGCAATACAAACACTTCAGCTATCTGGAAATGAATTTTGCTTTTCATTTAATCCACTATATTGGTAATAGTAGGTCCATGATTTTATTTGCGGCCTGGCTTGGGAAGTACGTTTGGCTCAGTTCAAAATCCCTATCTTTATCAGCGTAATCAAAAGCCATTAACTTCCCCTGAAGTAGTTTTAATGATATTTAAATTATTAACTGTAAAGTTGATAGGCATTTTACATTTTTTTATTTCCGCATTATACGCTTAAGTGAATTGTTGCGAAAAGAAAAATCCCATTATCGCTCCAGGTACTTTGAAATCATCACAAATGGCCTTGAAGCAGGATTTCCATATCTTTTCGACGCGTTGGTAAACCAACTTCTTTGAAAAAGGCTTCGGCCAGCAATCACTGAGCCTGTTTCCCAAAAATATGGACCGACTGCGGGTTTACCCACGGTCGAGAACAGAAAGATGAGGGTAAAACTCACGAGTTCCGCTTCGCAACGCTTATGGCTTCATCTTAAAGGGAACAGGCCTACCGCTAATGAAATGGTTAACTTCTTCATCTGCTATTAATTGCTTTCAGCCACACAATTAAAAGGAGAGACTAATGGTGCATGCAGACTGAACAGCAGTAATATCTGGGAGAGCCATGAAGGGTTCACTGCTGCACATATCATATGCACAGTGGCCACATTATCAAATAGGAAAAGCTTGTGCTTCTTTTTAAACTCCACAAGTCCACCTGATTCTCCAGAGATGAAATTAGTTAGGAGAGTACCACCACCAACTCCGAGAGCTTTGTCTGGATGACAGTCGGATCTGGCAATACTTCTTAGTATTTCCCTGGGCAGAGAGTACCAGTGCTGCGGAGAGGCAGTCTGCCTTGGAACTAGGGAGCATGACGAACAATCCTTCAAGGGTTAGATTGATTCTTCTTTTTTTTTATGCCATCTGAAAACCTCTTAAGAGAATTTATTTCATTTTTGATCAGCATTATTTTCTATATGTTTCATTCTGACTAAAAAAAGTTGTGTCTCAGCTGCCCTACCTAAACCTAAGTCACGACCAGTCCCTAAATAGTTGCTGTGACAATTTGAAAGCAAATTTTTCAACTTGAGTGGTCACTGCTCTTACAATGTGGAATTCACGGCCAGCTGCTTCCGCACCCTTACTCATGTGTATTGCATCGACTTTTGAGACACAAATTGATGCTGCCTCTAAAAAGTTAAAGAAGTGAATGTTTTTACAGAAAGCTGCATAATTTTAATGTTTTCATCACTTTGATGCAAATTGTTATGCATGCATTGCCCCATCTCCCTCAGAAACAAAAATAAACTGCCAGGCTCTATATCAATGTGTAGCAAAATTGCAGGTATTACTCTAAATAAGTTAATATTGTTTACCAGCTCAGAACTCGAGCGAGGCTGGTTTTATCCTTTGGGACCAGAGTCACCTTTTGGCTGATAAATGCAAGACTAACAGGTTAAAGCATTCTTTTTTGTTCCTGGTAGTCCTGTGTTTACCAAAGGGGATTAGCCCTGCAGTTGATCTCAAAGTGCATTGTTAGTTACCTTTCCATTTTAAAATGTTTATTCAGGTTGTAATGTTATAATCAATGTGTATTTCTTTAAAATACAAAGATATCCAAAATACTTTCTAAATCTTGGATTTAGAAAAGATGTGTTTAGTTATGTAGCACATTTCAGGCGCAAGGCAATTTACACTTTAATTTCTCACAAGGTAAAAATGCAAGTTGAGATCCATCTGATAAGAAATGCTACCTTGATAAGACTGGAACATGAATGTTTTGTAGTGTCTTGATAGTCTGTGATAGGTGCTTGGCTGCACATTTAACCCAACCGGTTTGGGCCTCTCATTGGAAAATAAATATTCACAAAAATATTTTTACACTTAATTCTGAGAATTCCAGAGATCATTTTGTTCCAGTAATTTGGTAGAATTAGACGGGGCACATAGTCCAACGTCAGTCATAAAATTAACAATTTAAAGAAACAATAAATATGAAAAACTTTCAATTGCAAATGTATTTAAGCAAATCAGTTAAATAATAACTAAAGACTTCTAAAAACACTGGTGGGAGTTTAAGCATTTTTAGTATATACCTATACTAAGTGCAAGATGAAGGCAGATGTCTAGTGATCATCAGAGCCACCATTGAAGATGAAAAAGCCAATCTTCAAGACTACATCAGTAAGATGTATTCTTGGTATTCTCAAAGCAAAGCCTACAGCCTCCGCTGTTGCTCCCGTTCTGCTCTACTTCGACTTCCTCAGAGCTCGAGGAGAGCATGCACAATATTATTGTTAAATTCATAGTAGCAAAACATGTGGAACTGAATACTTAATTTAATTTGACAAATTTAAAAAATCCCATCAGCATCCAGCATATGTGCAGCTTTTGCCCAAACATTTTCTTTTGGTTGTGGATTTTTGTAACAGGGATAACTAGGATCATACAAAATTGGCTTGTATGAACTATGTTTTTTCTCTACTTCCAAACTCATCATCTCTTCATCCATGGCTGCAATAAGAAGTTTGTTTTAAAGTTGTCAGATCTGGGGTTAGAGTTTGAGCTGTAATTGAGTACAAAGATTGAAAACACTGTACAGCTTTTGCCAGCTCTATTGTGAAGAACCCTAAAGCTACCAGGCCTCTGGCAAGGACCCGTAGGACCTGGGCTTGAGATGAAGGAACCATTAACACAGGCCAGGACTATGGGGGATGTATATATATATATATATATGAGCTAGCCAGCTAGACACTTCTCAAAAAAATTTAAGGAACACTTT
Organism: Cyprinodon brontotheroides; assembly: GCA_018398635.1. NCBI lineage: Eukaryota > Metazoa > Chordata > Actinopteri > Cyprinodontiformes > Cyprinodontidae > Cyprinodon > Cyprinodon brontotheroides. The sequence continues at coordinate 600,686 of JAGKQL010000031.1, read as the reverse complement.
GTAATCAGAGTATAGCATCAACTTAATTAAACTTCTGGGATATTGATTTGGTCAGGTAAGTAGCAGAGGGGGTTGTTAATCAGTTTCAGCTACTTTAGTGTTAATGAAATTAACAACAGATGCACTAGAGGGGCAACAACGAGATGACCATCAAAACAGGAATGGTTTTACAGGTGGAGGCCACTGACATATTTCCCCTCCTCATATTTTCTGACTCTTTTTCACCAGTTTTGCATTTGGCTAGGGTCACTGTCACTACTGTTAGCATGAGGTGCTACCTGGACCCTACAGAGGTTTCACAGGCAGTCCAACTCCTCCAGGATGGCACATCACTACGTGCCATCGTGCCAGAAGGTTTGCTGTGTCTCCCAGCACAATCTCAAGAGCATGGAGGAGATTTTAGGAGACAGGCAGTTACTCCAGGAGAGCTGGACAGGGCTATAGAAGGTCTACAAACCCATCAGCAGGAATGGTATCTGCTCCTTTGTGCAAGGAGGAGCAGGAGGAGCACTGCCAGAGCCCTACAAAATGCCCTCCAGCAGGCCACTGGTGTGAATGTCTCTGACCAAACAATCAGAAACAGACTTCAAAAGGGTGGCCTGAGGGCCTGACGTCCTCTAGAGGGCCCTGTGCTCACTGCCCAGCACCGTGGAGCTCAATTAGCATTTGCCACAGAACACCGGAATTGGCAAGTCCGCCACTGGTGCCCTGTGCTTTTCACAGATGAGAGGTGACAGACATGAAAGTGTCTGGAGAAGCCATGGAGAATATTATGCTGCCTGTAACATCGTTCAGCATGACCGGTTTGTTGGTGGGTCAGTTATGGTCTGGGGAGGCATATCCATGGAGAGACGGACAGACCAATATAGCCTAGACAACGGCACCCTGACTGCCATTAGGTATTGGGATGAAATCCTTGCACCCATTGTCAGATCCTATGCTGCTGCAGTGGGTCCTGGGTTCCTCCTGGTGCACAACAATGCCCGGCCTCATGTGGCAAGAGTATGCAGGCAGTTCCTGGAGGATGAAGGAATTAATACCATTGATTGGCCCCCACGCTTACCTGACCTAACTCCAACACCTCGGGGACATTATATTTCGATCCATCCGATGCCGCCAGATTGCACTTCAGACTGTTCAGGAGCTCAGTGATGCCCTGGTCCAGATCTGGGAAGAGATACCCCAGGACGCCATCCATCGTCTCAGTAGGAGCATGCCCTGACATTGTCAGGCATGCATACATGCATGTGAAGACCATACAAATTACTAAATTCCATTTTGAGTTGCTGCAATGAAATTTCTGCAAAATGGACTAGTCTGCCGTATAACTTTTTCACTGTAATTTTCGGGGTGTTTTTGAATTCAGCCTCTCTGTAGGTTGATAATTTTCATTTCCATCAAATGATGTGGTATCCTTTTGTTCCTAACACATCACCCAGTCCATATCAGTATAAATAAACAGCATGATTTTCTCCCCATTGAGATCAGATGTGTTTTCAAAGTGTTCCTTTAATTTTTTATATATATACTGTGCAAATTTAATCCTGATAAAGTCTGTATTTGTAATTGTAGACACTTCTTAGTGTGGTGAATGTGCTGAGAATGAAAGCCAAACTACGGCATTGTTTAACAATAAGAAAAAAATGCAAAGCTGGTATTCAGGTTGGTGCAGTTTGTATGCTGATTCTAAATCTAAGGCATCATGTGACCCCGAGCTTGTTTAGACAGAGACTGAGTACACAGTTAAACAGAATGACATTGAACTATGCAAACAAGGATCCGTCAAAATATGACTTGTTGTAGAGCCCTGATTGCAGGCAACAGGAAGTGCCTATTTCACCCCACTGGAACTAGATATTTTAATGCCGAAATGAAATCAATAAATGGAGAATGTGTTTAAAAGACAGAGCAACAGCACTATAGCTGAGAAGGAGAAGAAGATAGCGACGGATAAGATTTTATCTCATTGAATCTAACCTGATCACATTTTTTAAATTATAGTGAATATCCTCATTCCTCCAGTTCCTGAGTGTTGTGTCTGTGATTAGTGTATTTGCAATGCTGAGAACTAAAAGAAGTGTGAAGCACTGTGTTGATAGGTTCTTATATAGTTTGAGCCAAATTCCAAAGACAGGACAGATGCCAGAGCCATACTAAGGGGAATCCCATGACTTGATTTGAACCTGGAAATTCAAAAGATATAAATGAAAGATTTATGTTTTTTCTTTTTGTTCCAGATCTTTATTGACAGTTGTGAAAAGACAAAGAACTTGGAGAACAAACGTTGAAACTTAACTATCCAGTTTAAGAAAACAAAACCTAAAAAAGCAAATGCAAAATACCGAACACTTACAGGTCTGCTACATATAGGTTCAAATGATTAAATCAATTATTTTGAGATTTAATGTTCTTTTTTCTAGTAGATTGTCAGTGGTGTTGCTTTATGTTATAAAATTTTTATTTGAAATGATAAAAGGGTATTTCTTTTTATAAAATGCAGCTTAGCGGAAATTCAATCTGGAAGACTCTTATCAGTTTCACCTGAACCAACTGAGTTGTTCCACGTTTAGCTCCAGCCAATCACATCTGTGCTGCACCTTCTCCAAAGCAAATTATCTTTCAAGATCCCTCTCACTTAGCCCCGGGCCTAAGCACCAGGGGCTGAATGAGACCATGAGAGTTTTCCTCTCCACTATCATTACATGCATGCCGAGTGTGAGACATTGCAGAGAGTCAGTGAGTCCTCACAATCAGTTGGATTTCCTTAGAAATAAATAAACATTATTGTATTACCTGTATAAATAAATTTAAAAATATTTTTCTAATTACCAAAAATTCTCTGCGATTCTCTACAGGTTGAAATCATTTTGTGTAGATAACACTTTATTAATATGATGATTAAATTAATTATATATTATATTATTATTATATTATTATTGGCTGTAACATACAGATTAGTGGCCTTAAGATGTATTTCACATTTTTGCTTAAAAAAATTATCTTTTGGAAATATGTCTTTACGCAGAACCATAAAGAAGCAACAGGGAAACAATCAAATGGTTTCACCCTTGCATCCATAAAATCTACAAATGTTACCCACAATAGGAACAAATATAAAGATATCTGCTTTTAACAGAACCTCTTTTACTTTGTCCACAATTATATTTTAATTAGGGAAGGAGGAATATGGTTTCCAATAAAAGCATTGCAACATAACCTATATGTAATTGGGACGCATGCAATAGTAGTATAACCAAGTGTTACAGTTAGAGAAGTAACTGTTACTATGCTATGTGCTAAAGAGACAGCTTAGATATAGATTTGTTCACCATGTCAAACTCCTCTAGAGGAGAACCAGCACTACATTAGATTTTCTATAACTCCTGCTACAGTGTTCAGTTGGATGGAGGTTTGACAGTGCCCAAAAGCAGACGCTGAACCTGAAGGTGGTTACTTGCAGATTTAATAACAAAAAGTGTAACAGAAGCAAAAATCCAAAAACATAAATCAACAAAATACTGAACACCAGGAATACTCACAACGAGGGGGAAAGGAAATGACGATAAACCAGCAACAGTGACTAAGCAGCAGGTGCAAATATGAGAGACAGAAACAAAGACCAGGCTAATCACCAGATTGGGAGCAGGCGTGAACAAAGGAGTCTAGAAAGGAGCTAGGGAAGAGGAGAGTGACACAAGAGGGCAACAGTGGGCAAACAAAAAATACCTAAGAACTCAAAGACAGTCAAAAATAACTAGAATAACACAAAATTGAAATAAAACTTAAACAGAACCACAACCATGACATACAGAGTCATGTGATATTGTGAAATAATCCCATATATTTTCATACATATTTCTCGAAGGTAAACCTTAATTTATTATACTTTTTGTTTGCTTAAATATTTTCTGAATGACTGCCATGATAGTGAAACCTTTCTTTGACAACACATTCAACACCAAAGACTGTAAACTGCTGTCTTTCACTTTTCCCACATAGGTATGCTTATTTAAAAAAAATAAAAATAAAATAAAATATGAAAGGTTTGAGTTTGCAGCCACAAGTCAACTTTTGGTTATCAGCCAACTTTGATAACCAAGAAAAATATCAGTGAATCTTGGGAAAGACAGGGACTGCAAAGATATAGCAAAACAGCATTACTTAACAAATGCATATTCTGTTGATCTATAGGTTGTGCATGCATTAAATACATTGGTGCATGCTTTCATCTAACCTTTATCAAAATTTTCTTTATCCACTTTTTTTTAGGTTTCCAATCTGACATCAGAAACATGATATTTTCTAAAACAATACCCTACTCAGCAAAACTGGATTTACTGGAAAAGCAACCACTGCTGTGTAGAAGTTTGCTATATTAATTTTTGAGGACAATTCACTGAAGGTTTGTATATTTCATAAACACTATGAGGCAGACATATTATTGACATCTAAATATGTTATTTGTTTACAATTGTATTTCTTTTTTGATATGTGTTGTTTTTTCCCCTTTACTTCATTATGTCTTTTCTTTCTTCAAATTTTTGATTTGTGTTTACTGCTGACATACTTGAATACTCCCACTGTTGAAAAATAAAAGCTAATTCTATTCTCTTCTATTCCATTCTATGTGGTAAATACCTTTGGGATTTTCACAATACACTTGAAGCTGCTCTTTTACATCAATACAGAGGAAATGTAGTTTGAAAACAAATTTAAAAAATCATAAATTGAAACCTTGTGATTGCTCAGTTTTAATATTCGTTTTTCAGTATGCTATCCTGATGTTTAAATACAGGTGTTAATTCATACGGAAACTTCCCAATATTCTCTTGGGGCCCTTTCATCCCTTGCAGATTTAGCCAGCGTATGTCTGACGTCACATAGTCTTCTAAAAGGCTTGCATACGCTGAACTTTCTATGTGTTTTTTCAATACATAGTGAATTCATTCAAGTCCAGAACTTATGTCCAACAACAGCCTAACTTATTCATAATGCACGGCAGCATAATGCCCAAGCATCATTTCATTGGCATTACAAGGCATTATTTAAAGCTGTTCCCCTCAGGGGGCCCCTGGTCCTCATAAAAAGATGTTTTTGATAACGTTAGTAACCTACCTGCTGATTACTGCCAACCCTCCAAAAAAAAGGATAACTAAAAAGAGAAAGAAAGAAGATTTGCAGTTGGTCGTTGTTGGTCGTGGCCGTGGATGTGAATGCAGGGTGTATCCATCGCACTCACCTTCAAGCTCACCCTTTGGTGGGGATGAACTCTGGAGGAGAACTGACAGTTTCCTCCTGTGAACCCACTTTTATACCAAAATGCTGCCAATACACAATTATACAGTAGCTGTAAATTAGGAACACGTTCAGTGGTTGTCTGGAACACGTCGAATATGTTGATATGCATTTACGATAAGTTCTTGATAACTTCTGCACAACTTACTCATAGGTTTTAGATAAGCTAGATACCACGACTTATGAGTAACTTTCACTTAACGTATGTCACCCATCAGATGTCTTACCTGTAACTTATGCCCTATGTATGGCATACACTGGCAAATTTTAAGCATGCTCAGAATTTCTCGACGTACTTGCCATATATTGACATGTGCCAGTGGGTTTCAGCGTGATCAAAACTTATACAAATCATACTCTTAACTTATCCAACATGTTTGACAGAACTTTTATATGTCGAGTATACATTGGTCTAAATCATCAAGGTGGTGCTTTAAAGGCCTGTTCTAACTTTCCAAATATATCTTTGAAATGAAACATCCTATTTAAAGTAGGCAGCATACTTCAAGAGTCAATATATTGCATGTTCTCTGTCTCCACACTTCCAAATAAAGTGCTGTTATGTCTTCATTCCACCTCTATATTTTGCAAGAACCCGTAAGAATTAGACTTTTAGACTTAGACCTTTGTTGTCATTTCATATACACAGTGTATACAAAATGAAACTTAATTTTGTACAGCTTTCAGACAGTAAATGAGCGGCAGCTTAGCAGTGAAGTGAATATTTCCATTTCATAAAGTGCAGCAGTGATCGAATGTAAACTGCATGGTAGAAAAACATGGTACAAAATGCCTTGATATGTATATTCCAAGCATTGTAAAGAAAAAAAATATATATGGTGCAAAAATGCAGTAGAAAAAACAGTTTTGAGTTGCAATCTGATGGCATTGGGGAAAGTGCCAGTTGCAGAACCTGCTTTCGCCCTGCAGCGGATGCGCTTAGAAGCTCTTCCTGAGGGCAGCAGGGAGAACAGTCCATGGTGGGGTGTGGAGGGGTCATTGATGATGTTACAGGCTGTGGACATGCACCGCTGGGATAAAATGTCTTTAATGGAGGGAAAAGGAGCCCCGATAATCCCCACTGCTGGTCTTACCACTCTTCTCATGTGCTTCCAGTCTGATGCGCTGCAGCCTTTACAACACACAGTGAGACAGCTGGTCAGAATGCTCTATATCGAGCTTCTGTAAAAGGTTGTGAGCATTTGACCAGTGAAGTGGTGTGCATAGTCCAGGTGAGGTTGTCTGCGAGGTGCACCCCGAAGAATTTGGTGCAAGTGACCACCTCTACAGTAGAACTGTTGATGAGCAGTGGGCTGTGGTTAGGCCATCTTTTCCTGAAGTCGACGATGATCTCCTTCATCTTCTCCACATTCAGGGTCAGGCTGTTATCTCTGCACCATCCCACCAGCTGCTCCACCTCCTCTCTGTAGTCGTGGTCGTTGTTGTCTCTGATGATGCTGAAAACCATGGTGTCGTCTGCAAACTTGACAATGTGATTGGTGGAGAACCTAGGCATGCAGGCATGTGGCATTAGAGAGAACAGCAGGGGGTTTAGGATGCAGCCCTGAGAGGAGCCTGTGCTTAGGGTGATGATATCAGAGGTGTCTGACCCGGACTGGCTGAGGTCTGTCTGTGACGAAGTCTAGCATCAAGTTACAAAGCGGTGTATTGAAGCCCAGCTGTTCCAGTTTACCTATCAGATGTTGTGGGATGATGGTGTTGAAAGCTGAACTAAAGTCCAGGAGGTATTGTAGTCTGCGGGGGTTTACTCTGAATGCATCTTTAATTTTAGACTAGGCCAAGTCCAGATTTTTCTGTCCTCAAGTAGCAAAGTACTCATCTTGGTAAAATAAGGGAGCACATTCTATAATTTAGCCTGGTTAAAATCCCCATCAATGATGAAAATGCCCCCTGTGTGTGCAGATTGAAGCTCAGAGCTAGGCTGGTATAGAATCTTAATGGCCTCTTTTGTATCTGTAACCCACTTTTTGAAATCTGTTGAATATCAGCATGAAACATCATGAACATGCTAGATAGTGGCCATCATAGCTTAGATCTGTCCACTCCTGAAATAAAGACAGCTCTCAAAAAGTATGCATTCTCATTTCCATACAGTTTTTTCTTTTTTTGATAACTGTTAACTTTGATGCATTTTAATTGGACCTTTAGGCAAAAAAATCAACAAGAAACAGAGTATGTTAATAAAATGTGTGGGGTAAGTTACTTTCAGGATTCCTTACAAATAAAAAAAGCTTAAAAAATATTGTTTACTTTTGGATTCAAACCCTCTTGAACACCTATACCTCTTTAACACTTAATAGAAAAGTGTGTAATTGTGATATGAATACAGCTGTCAGTTTGCTAGAGAGCATTGGTGAACAAGCGAAATAAAGACCAAAAAGCACAACAGAAAGGTTAGGATAAAGTTAAGGGGAATCTGTGATGGCTGCAGAGTTACTCTGGAGGAGCAGGATGGATTGCAATTTAGGTGTTCATGAAACATGGTAAAAAGTCTTGAAAGGTGTTATAGCATCCTTCCTTTTTGTCCTAAATGATCACGTAAATTCACACACAATCCTAATGAACTGAAGGAAAGTATGTTCAATTCATCGCACAAATTAGTATCCTGGATCGCAATGGATCACATTAGTTTACAGTTGTAAAATGTATTCAAACAATCTAAACAGTTATACTTTTTTCCCCATAGTCCTTCCCTAATTTCCTCAAAGGAATGGCACCATCTGTGAACACCTTGGCCATCTTTGTCCTTCTAGTGACAGTCCTTATTTTGAAAACTAAGAACATCAACTTTAAGTTTCGCTTCCCTGCCCCGGATTATGCTCCGGTAAGGCCATTTTATCTAATTTCTTCACTAAGCATAAAATATGCTATTTGAATCTTATCACATACAGTATACTTCCTATTTCTGTTTATAATTATTCATGCTCTTGTTTTGTCTTAGTTACAGCTTGAAGAAAACATTCCTCACATACGGGAGGAGAGAAATGGTTTGTTTACACTTGAGAAATGACTTAAATAAATTTTTTCATGTTTTAGGTATTGAGTATGCTGATTCTACATTGCAATTTTTCCCTTATATCTCTTTTTCAAATTACAAAATGACAGCATTTCTATTTTTAACTCCATCTTTGCAGTGGTATTAGATACTTGGATTTACAGTGCAGACATTTTCTTGACTGTATCAAATGAGGAAACCTATGAGCAAGTTCTGTCGACCCTGAATGATACTGGTTATCCTTTCCAACTTGATAACAACACAGAGATCGAAGATTTTGTGTTCACGACAGGTGAGGAACATCTTCACCACAGATGCCAGTCACATTAATATACTAACCCTATTAATGTATTTTCTACAACAGTTTGTGTCTCTACTGACACTGGCTTCCAGTGTGAGTGTGAAGAGGAGTTTGCTTGGCCATACAGCACCTGTATCACACATGGAGCTTGTGACTCCATATCAGGTGGCATCTGTACATGCATCACAGGAATCCCAGCCGATGGCTCCTCCTGTCAGCTTATATCAGGTAAAACTGGCTCAAATCTGCACAAAAAAAAAATGCATTGGCACACCGATTATATCTGCAGCATGCAAAAAAAAAAAGTAACAGGCAAAGTTTGAATTTATTTATTGTAACCTTATTGCAATTATTATTATATATATATATTTTTATCACCAAGCTTTATAAAGCTTATTGGATTTTAGTTTAGCAGGTAATGGATGAGCCTGTTTACAATCATTACTGATTTAACTGACTCTGAAAAGTCAGTTAAATCAAAACCTGTTCAGGAGTCTTTGTCAATTCTGTCTACTCGCATCAGAACAATTTATGTATGGCCTGTGTTTTAGCCATTTGAATCATGATGTGTCTGCTTTTATAATTATATAATTTATAATTTTTTTGGAATGCTCAGAAGCCGAAACTACAATTGTCCCACTTAGCTAAGTGATGGTTGTTCTCTTTTCACAAAGCCTTTTCTGTACCCATCTTTCAAACCGTCAATCCTCTCAGTCCAAAATCTGAACATTTTTGTCTTCTTGAGTGTAAAGCTGAATTGTGCAAAGAGATACTTGCTCTTGCACACTAGTAAATTTGGACAATGGCTTTGCCCCATGTTTGTGTAGTTGTTGCTTTGTTTCTCCATTATAGGTGCTCACTGCACTCGATCGTATCAACTTTGATTTAGGTATTCTGTCTTGTAGAGCGGCTGGGATTAGAATGAGCTCTTCAAACTCAATGGTCATGGTTCTTCACCAGAAAAGGTGGTCTGTTCCCTTTAGGTTGGAGGAGAGTTCCTGCCTCAAGTGGAGGAGTTCAAGTATCTTGAGGTCCTGGTTCAAGAATGTGGGGGAGAATAGAGCGGGAGATTGGGAGATGGATGGATACAACTGCTGCTATAATGCGGACACTGGACCTGTCTATTATGGTGTAGAGAGAGCTGAGCAAAAAGGCAAAACTCTTGATTCACCGGTTGATCTACGTTCCTACCCTCACTTATGGTTGTGAAATTCAATCATGATGGAAAAACAAAAAAGATCTCAGATACAAGAGGCTGAAATAAGCTTTCTCTGCAGGGTGTCTGGCTTCTCCCTTAGTGATAGGGTAATGAGGGATGTCATAAGGGGGAGGGTTGGAGTAGAGCTGCCTGTCTTCCACATTGAGAGAGGTCACGTGAGGTGGCTCAAACATCTTTCTATGACCCCCCCATGAGGCCTTCTTTAGAAGGTGTTCCAGGCACATCCCACCACCAGAAGGCCTAGGGGATAAACCCAGATATGCATGAGGAAATATGTCTCTCAGCTGGCCTGGGAGTCTCTACTGAGACTGCTGTCCCTATGATCCAGTCCCAGATGAAGTGAGAGACGATGAGTAACGGCATAAGTTAACTCGTATTTGAACATCATTTAGGGGTTGCTGCACTTTAAAATATTTGATACCATTTTTGCCATTAGCATACCTTATTCAGGATTTTTATCTTGATCAAAAAAATATGTAATATGGGCAGGCCTGTGTTCCTATTGGCCAATCTCAGCTGATTTGACAGCTGTGTCATAATATTAAGTGTGTTCCAGATGAGCAGCGCATCACCTGGAATGTGGACGAGAGCTTACGGCTCTAAGAACAGTTACAGCCGTTTCTACGTGTCTTAATGTGTATTTTCCACCCGTGAGTAAACATAAGAAAAAGGCGATACCAGCCATCTCATTCAGCTACAGACACCTCAGTCGAGCCTCATAACAGAATTTAACCCTGCCCATGAACATAGCTGTAAGCTCTTCTTCAAATTCCAGGCTCCATAGTCTAGCAGGGTTACTAAGGAATGTAAAAAGAAAAATGAAAAAAAAAACAGAAAGGCCAGAAAAAAAAGCTCAGGTTGACATTCATTGTAGATAAGCCTCATGCAGATAACACAAGCATGGGGAAGTTAAGAAGGTTTTAATCAAGAGATATTGGACACATTCACTAACACTCTGTAACACAACACTAAATCCTGTAATTTATTGTGTTTTATTACATTTATAATTTTTACAAGTTTTTAAAAAGCAAATGATCATTAAAAAGTTTACTGAATGCTACTGATTATAGCAGGCGCGTTGCTAGGCACAAAGCTTTACTGGGGCACTGGCCCCCTAGTGCATATGCCCCTCCTTCCATACATAAATACAGACAAGCACACTGCCCCACGCTGATATATTCCTGCCAAAATTACCAGTTGAGATATTAATGAGTGTAAGAGCATATTGTTTTAACAAACATGAACATTTTCAACATTGCAGCTATAAAAAATAAGACATCAACAACTTTGACAAATAAAAAGTTTCCTTATAGACATTCTGAAGTAATCGTTAATTCCTAGGTTACAGAGTTTTAGTTCGGGGGAAATTTTAACTCATCCTGAACTAAGTTTTCCTTTTATTTTTTGAGCATTAAAGTGTACCTCCTATTTATCATTTTTGCAAAGCGGTCAATCACTAGACTGTGACTCAGCTTAGAAAGTTCTTCCTTTTCAACTGATAAAATAGCAAGATGATGGAGCCTATCTTGTCCCATTGTGCACCTCGGCCAAGTGTGGATCCTTCTCAACACACTGAATGACCTTTCACAACTACAGCTGTAGACTGGGATGGTGAGGAGATCTGGATGACCTGCGTTAGTTTTGGGAACATGATGTTATCAAGCAAGCTGAAAACACACTGCATATCCTTGATGACAAGGCTTTCTTTTTTAACCAGGAAAAGCTTTCACACCATTTTGAATTAAATGAACGTTTTTTTACTCCAAATTTGTGCTGGGGATGGTGGGACAACTTCACTTGTTTAGGACCATCATGCTTTCCCCCTAAGTCACTAATGTCCCCTTCTTGTTTGTGGAAGCTGGTTGTTGCATCCTCATAACTTTAATGGTCCTGTCTTTCCTGTCTCTCACCTGTCTCTTGCCTGTCAGTCTCGCCTCCTCCTCCATTTCCTACTCCAGCATCTTCATTCTCATTCTCTACAGCAAACATAAAAAAAACGCAAATTTATAATTATGTAAATATCTATCATATTGCTTATAACGTTCCTAATGTAACTGCTTAGCTTAAATCACTAATTCATTACGGGACCTTACCTCCCTCTCTCTCATCTTGTTTTACTGCTTCCTGTCTCTGCTTCGTGTGAGGAATTTCCTGGATATCCATCTACAAACCAATGCAGTAATTTTCAGTTAGTAGCCTATAAATCATGTGGTTTCACTGGGAAAATAATAAATTAACAGGTAAAAACGTTACCAGAAGAACTAAAAATGCGTCAGTGGTCGCACAGTGTCCCATCCAACCTCAGTTGAGAGCAGCGTGTTAATTTACCTGCAGTTCGTATTACGGTGACATGCGCTGGCGGTAAGGCGCTAATACATCCTCAATTTGGAGTTACCAACACTTGCTGCTTTGGTAGAAATATACGTCTCCTTCTGTTGGAAATATCTAAATTGATGCATTAAAAAATTGCTGTTGCAAATATTCATGAGATTTATACTGAGGCACAGCTCATTTATACTGGGGCACGTGCCCCAGTAAATGGGGTCTGGCGACGCCGATGGATTATAGTCTATAAGAGATACGAGCTATACACAAGTCTTCATAGGGGGTTTGTTTATGCATGAATGCAATGATTGTGAACAAAGATTTGAAATTTTCTGATAACATCATGTTTTCATCATCAGAGTTACTGGTTTTGCTAATTGTAGGTTAACATCCTATTTTGGACTTGCAGATACCTTTGGATTTAGTCAGATCAAATGTCTATTATAATTTTATGCTGCATACATAAAAACTAAAACCCAAACCAAGCAACCACCCTGTTTTCAACATCTTACAGAGCTTCTGGCTGAGATTGAATACATGAAGTCAAATTGAGCTGAATCTAACAGACATCACAAAACTGGACTTCCTCTTAGAAGCCTCCCTAAATGATGATGAGTATATTTTAGCCTGAATCCCCAGTGAACGCCACACAGATCAACCTCACTACAGGTAAGAAAGGAGCATAACTGGAAGCCCAGCTTTTAGCATCTTTACCTTAAAGTCTTTTTTCTCTCCAGTTTGCTCTCCAAACAGTGGTGATTACCAGTGCCAATGTGAGGAAGAGTACCGTTGGTCATGTGACCAGTGTCTAACCTATGAATTGTGTGATAATATTACCGATGACACATGTGGATGCATCAATGGCATTCCTCCTAATGGACAGTATTGCCAGTCTCTGGATCAATATAGTGAGTTTGTAAAATTCTTCCCAAATGTCCCAAAACCAATTTCCAGCTTAGTTTGACTGATTGTTATATAATTTGGTAAACCTTAAAAAAAACACATTTTCCTTCTTTATTGCCATTTACTCTATTGCTAGTTCCTTTCATGCTTTATTTAGAATATCTCTGAGCAATTCAGCTATTCTTTTCTTCACAGACTTTCCATCATGTCTAGCTCCACCCACACCAAGTAAGACCTTAATGCATAATAACCAAAAAAAACCAAACATGAATAGTGTTTTTTGAATCATGTTTCTCTCTCAGCAGGTGGTCCAGTTCTTTATGAATATCTGGTATCTATTGAGCTGAAAGTGGAAGATGCTACAGCTATTAAGGAGCTAAGAGATGTCAGCTATCCTGTCAACATAAATAGCAAAGCACAAATATCTGGAATTAACATCTCTACAGGTAGGAACGTTTTGTTTTTTTATTATTATTTCACATGCTAGCCATATAAAAAACAAAAAAACAAAATATATATATATATATATATATATAATTAATACAAAAATAAAAAATTAGAGCATTGATATTGATACATTTAAGCTGTGAAAGTATGTGGTTAAATAGCAAAAATGTAAAAAGTTATCATTAAGACATTAAACAGCTCTATTTTTTTCTGGAAAGAGCCACCTTTAGAAAGAGTTAAGTGTTACATTTCCTAAAATAGAAATAATTTATAAATTAGTGTTTCAATGTTCTTTTTGTTTGTCTGCTTGTGTCTCCTTGAACACTCAAACTGGGTCTCACTTAGCTGGAAGTTTCTTCTTGTTATAAGGGAGTTTTTCTCCCTACACTCACTGCAAACATCCTTTATATTAGGCATTGCTGTAGAGTCAACGACACAATGCAAACTAATATCTTGTGTCTCAAAAGGTTTATCCAGGAGAACAGAATCCTGCAAAGTCAATGAGTGATTGCAATCATCTAGCTTTAATTGATAGAAAACTTTTAACCAATCTGACTGAATGATCTGATTGCAATGTCTGAGATGACATATGTAGTGAATTAAGACTTTTTAAATAAACTGAATGCAATCTATTGAAATTTCTGGGTTAAATGAGAGTAGGGACTGTTTCATCAGAAATAATATCCTAAAGGTTATTCATAAATACTTGAATAGCAAATGACTTTAGGGATTTTGTAAACCTATGTCAGTTCTACATAAGGTTTTGATATGTCTCCAGTTTGCTCTCCAATCAGCGGTGATTACCAGTGCAAATGTGAGGATCAGTATCGTTGGTCATGTGACCAGTGTCAAACATATGGATCATGTGACAACATCACTGGAGACACATGTGGATGCATCAGTGGCATTCCTGCTGATGGGCAGTACTGCCAGTCTCTGCATCAACACAGTGAGTTTGTAATATTTGTACACACTTCGAAAACTGATTTATACAGTTTTGTTATTAACTCTGTAAACCTTAAAAATAGAAAATTCCCTTCTTCATTACCATTTACTCCATCACTGCTTTCTTTCATGCTCTATTTGGAATATTTTTTAACACAGCAATTCTTTTCTATGCAGACTTTACATCCTGTCCGGTTCCACCCACACCAAGTAAGACCTCAATATAGATTTACCATAAACAAAACAGGAATATATCATGGAGAGGAAATGTTCAGTGTGGATCTTTTCTTTCTCAGCAGGTCTTCTGTTTCTTTATGAATATCTGGTATCTATTGAGCTGAAAGCTGAAGATGCTACAACTGTTAAAGAGCTAACAGATGTCAGCTATCCTGTCAGCATAAATGGCAATGCACAAATCACTGGGATTAACGTCTCTACTGGTAGGAGTTTATTTTGCATATATTAATTCACATGCTAGCAGCCATTACTGTTATAAATAAATAAGTGAAAAAAAAGAGTATTATTTTACATACATTCTAACAACGTACATGATTTAAGAGCAGGCATTTTTTAAAGCACATGGTGGCAAACATCATAAGCACTGCTTTAGCCAAGGTTAATCGTGCACAACACATTTAACAGCTCAAGAAATTCTCATTTCAGCGTAAATATCTTTCCTAAACAGAGCCACCGATTGAGTAACTTTACCATTAGCTTTTCCAACATAGAAAGTGTTAATTGTCCAGTGCTTCTAGGCTCCTTTTGTATGTCTGCTTCTGTCTCATTAAATCCCTAGTCAGCATCGGCAGAAGGCCGCCCACACTGAGCCTGGTTCTGCTGGAGGTTTCTTCCTGTTAACAGGGACTTTTTCCTTGCTACTGTGTCTGTATGCATGCTTGATGGGAGGGATTGCTGTAGAGTGAATAAAATATTGCAAGGGAACATCTTCTATAGCCATATGATCATCCCAGAGGATGGAACCCTGCAAATTCTATAGCTGGTTGCAATTAGTTGGTCTTCTTTGGATAGAAAATTTTGAACCAATACGAATGAATGATCAGTTTAATTATCTCAGTAGAATATCTTGTGATTCTATCCATGTCAAGTGGGGATATATGAATAAATAATGTTTGATGCAATTTACATTTCTGAGCTTGAAAAGAGCAGGCACTGTTTCACCTGAAACTACTACATACTGTACATCAATGAATAGGTCGAATAGCAAATGACTAAAAAGATTTTACATAAGGTCTTGATATGTCTCCAGTTTGCTCTCCAATCAGCGGTGGTTACCAGTGCAGATGTGAGGATCAGTATCGTTGGCCATGTGACCAGTGTCTAACATATGGGTCATGTGACAACATAACTGGAGACACTTGTGGATGCATTAATGGTATTTCTGCTGATGGACAGTACTGCCAGTCTCTGGACCAATACAGTGAGTTTGTGAAAATTAAAGCTTGCAAACCAAGTTTTACAGTGATTTGTTTATACTTTGGTAAAAATCTTAAAAATAAAACATTTCCCTTCTTTTTTACCATTTTCTCCATGCTGCTTTCTTTCATGCTCTATTTAGAATGTATTTAACACAGCAATTCTTTTCTATGCAGATTTTACATCATGTCCGGCTCCACCCACACCAAGTAAGACCTCAATGTAGATTTACCATAAACAAAACAGGAATATATCATAGAGAGGAAATATTCAGTGTGAATCTTTCTTGTTTCTCAGCAGGTCTTCTGTTTCTTTATGAATATCTGATATCTGTTGAGCTGAAAGCTGAAGATGCTACAACTGTTAAAGAGCTAACAGATGTCAGCTATCCTGTCAGCATAAATGACAATGCACAAATCACTGGGATTAACATCTCTACTGGTAGGAGTTTATTTTGCTTATATCAATTCACATTCCACTGGGTGAAAGGGAACAGAATAAGAAAAACAGAATCACATCTGGAAGCACTGAAACGCTCTCGCCACTGGTTACGGAATAACTCGCCTGAGGACCCTGGCTTAAGAATAAACTCACTGGAACATGAACCTTGGAAATAAATCTAAAACTGACAGACAGGACACTAACAGAAGGCAAACAGGATCAGGCCAAGGTACAGTAGCTGGAACTGAGCCAAATATAAGGGAAACCGGCAGGTGGATGAGATAAATGACAGTTGGGAGCTAGACAGAGTTAAGCAGGTGAAAGGCATGAGTTAATAAGGTGAACTATCAGGGCAGATCATAGTACATATTTGATTTAAGAGCAGACATGTTTTAAAACATATGATTGCAAACATCACAAGCACTACTTTTGCCAAGGGTAAATGTGCGCAACACATTAAACAACCCAAGAAATTCTCATTTCCCAGATTTCTTAACCAAACAGAATCATCTGTTGGGTAACTTTTCCATTAGCTTTTCCAACATAGAAAGTGGTAGTTGGTCATTGCTTCTAGGCTCCTTTTGTATGTTTGCTTCTGTCTCATTAAATCCCCAGTCAGCATTGGCAGAAGGCCGCTCACACTGTGACTGGTTCTGCTGAAGGTTTCTTCTTGTTAACAGGGACTTTTTCCTTGCTACTGTCGTTTTATGCATGCTTGATGTGAGGGATTGATGATTGATGAGGGATGTGTGAAACAATGAAAGCGAACATCTTCTGTAGCCATATGCTCATCCCTGAGGATTGGATCCTGAAAAGTCTATGACTGGTTGCAATCAGTTGGTTTTCTTTGAATACAAAAGTTTGAATCAATCTTACTGAATGATCTATTTAATTACCGGTATTAGTAAAGTACCTTGTTATTATACGGATATATCAAGTGGGGATATATAAAAAATAATGTTTGATACGATGACAACATCCAAACATATAAATTATTTGTGCTTTCAACTATTAAGTTAGATTTAATTTTAAAGATGCCATAATATATTTCTGCATCTATTATCACTACATTAGTCTACATCAATAAACCACAAGGTTCCTGTTAACCCAGTCCAATTATCAGTATAAAAACTGTAATGCTGATTTGTCTGCCAGAATATACAGGTGTTAGAAAGTCATCCAGAGAAAATTAACTTATTTCAGCAATATTCTTACTGCATTAGCAGAAATGTTTAGAATATGTCATATTTTAAAGAGATTGCTGGACCCTACTAGTAATTTAATCTTTTGGATGATTTCTGCATTTCAGCTCCTCCAGTCTTCCATCAGTACCTTCTTTCTATAGAACTGAAAACAACAACAGTTGCAGCTGTAGAAAAACTGAGAAACATCAGCTACCCCATCATCAGCAGCAATCTACACATCTCTGATGTTAACATCTCTACAGGTAATAATCATACCTTTAATAACATTGATAGATTTGATGGGATGCAGTTTCTAACTGTTGAAACAATCTGTCTTGCTTTCAGTGTGCTCCCCCTATAATACAAGCCACCAGTGCAGATGTGAGGATCAGTATGGCTGGCCTTGTGACATGTGCTCCACTTTTGGTGAATGCAGCAACCTTCTAGGCAATACCTGTGGATGCATCAATGCACTTCCTCCAAATAATACTTACTGCCAGCCACTGTCAGGTAGGTTTTGCTATTTTTTTTTTTTACTTCAACATTTAGAACTGATTTGTGCTTTCAACTATTATAAGTTAGATTTAATTTTAAAGATGCCATAATATATTTCTGCATCTATTATCGCTACATTAGTTTACATCGATAAACCACAAGGTTCCTGTTAACCCAGTCCAATTATCAGTATAAAAACTGTAATGCTGATTTGTCTGACAGACTACAGCTGTGAGAAAGTCATCCAGAGAAAATTAACTTATTTCAGCAATATTCTTACTGCATTAGCTAAAAGGTTTAGAATATGTCATATTTTAAAGAGATTGCTGGACCCTACTATTAATTTAATCTTTTGGATGATTTCTGCATTTCAGCTCCTCCAGTCTTCCATCAGTACCTTCTTTCTATAGAGCTGAAAACAACAACAGTTGCAGCTGTAGAAAAACTGAGAAACATCAGCTACCCCATCATCAGCAGCAATCTACACATCTCTGATGTTAACATCTCTACAGGTAATAATCACACCTTTAATAACATTGATAGATTTGATGGGATGCAGTTTCTAACTGTTGAAACAATCTGTCTTGCTTTCAGTGTGCTCCCCCTATAATACAAGAGTGCAGATGTGAGGATCAGTATCGTTGGTCATGTGACCAGTGTCAAGCATATGGATCATGTGACAACATAACTGGAGACACATGTGGATGCATTGATGGCATTCCTGCTGATGGACAGTACTGCCAGTCTCTGGATCTTTACAGTGAGTTTTTTTTTTTTATTTATACTAAGCTTTTCATTCAAAGTTAACAAACAGTACACATTATAATACCAAATACCTTTAGTTTATATCAACATTATGTTAATTATTCTATTCAATTCCATTTATAATTTATGATTGTGTATAACAAAGACAGAGATACTTAATGTTTGGTGTTGATAAAATCTGCTTTTTTTGTTTAATTAGTATCCGGTTCACCAGCTTTTAGAGTTTCTGTGGATAGCTGAAATGATCAAATATGAAAACAATGAGTTAACCCTGATTAAACTTTGTTTTCTAGAATGCTAACCTGATAACCAGACTAGGTTGTTTTTTCTGACCTTTAGACATGATAAATCTACACACTCACCAGCCACTTTATTAGGTACACCTGTCCGACTGCTTTCGTTAACACTTAATTTCTAAGCAGCCAATCACATGGCGGACAACTCAGTGCGCATTTAGGCATGTAGACATGGGTCCAAGACAATCTCCTTGCAGTTCAAACCGAGGCATCAGTATGGGGAAGAAAGGTGATTTGAGTGACTTTTGAGCGTGGCATGATTGTTGTTGGTGCCAGAAGGGCTGGTCTGAGTATTTCAAGAAACTGCTGATCTACTGGGATTTTCACGCACAACCATCTCACAGGGTTTACAGAGAATGGTCGAAAAAGAAAAAACATCAGTGGCGGCTTAGTTCTGTGGGCGGAAATGCCTTGTTGATACCAGAGGTCAGAGGAGAATGGCCAGACTGGTTCGAGCATGATAGAAGGGGCAGCAGTGACTCAAATAACCACCCGTTACAACCAAGGTGGGCAGAAGAGCATCTCTGAGCGGAGCCAACAGTATGTCGAACTTTGGGGCAGATGGGCTACAGCAGCAGAAGACCACGCCCGGTGCCACTCCTTTCAGCTAAGAACAGGAAACTGAGGCTACAATTTGCACAGAAAGCTCATTGAAATTGGACAATAGAAAGATTGGAAAAACGTTGCCTGGTCTCATGAGTCTTTATTTCTGCAGCGACATTGGATGGTAGGGTCAGAATTTGGCGTCTACAACACGAAAGCATGGATCCATCCTGCCTTGTATCAGCGGTTCAGGCTGTTGGTGGTGGTGTCATGGTGTGGGGAATATTTTCTTGGCACCCTTTGGGCCCTTGGTACCAATTGAGCATCGTTGCAATGCCACAGCCTACCTGAGTATTTGCTGACCATGTCCATCCCTTTATGACCACAATGTACCCAACTTCTGATGGCTACTTTTCAGCAGGATAATGCACACCATGTCATAAAGCTGGAATCATCTCAGACTGGTTTGCTTGAACGCATGACAATGGGTTTACTGTACTCAAATGGCCTCCACAGTCACCAGATCTCAATCAAATAGAGCATCTTTGGGATGTGGTGGAGCGGAAGATTCTGCATCATGGATGTGCAGCCAAGAAAATCTCAGCGGCAACTGTGTGATGCCATCATGTCAATATGGACCAAACTCCCTGAGGAATGCTTCCAGCACCTTGTTGAATCTATGCCACCAGGAATTTGAGGCAGTTCTGAAGGCAAAGGGGTCCAAACCATTACTAGCATGGGGTACCTAACAAAGTGGCCGGTGGGTGTAAATAGAAGCCCCTGGAACCTGAAACATCTCAGAAAGTAACACATCCTACAAAATAATTCAAGAATAGAAGAAAAGAAATACCTGAAAAAGATTAATCTAGAAAGAGTATTACAACATCATTTTTAGAATCCGAGACACAATTAAATCAAAGTGTGAGTCATGATTCATACCTGGTGAAAATGTGTTGTCATAAAAAACCTTCCCATTAAAGGCCAATTAAGACAATGACTCCAATAGCTTAGAAGCGATTCAACTCAAAGGTCACAAAATAACATGGAACAACATATAAAACACTGAAGATGCTTTTCTCCTCAGTTAAGGCCAGAGTCCAATATCATAAAAGAAAGAGACTAGGCAAACACAACCTCTTAGGGAGATTTAAAGCCAAAGTAATTGGAAGTCATAAGTAGAGCAAAAGCTCATCTCACAATTGCCAAAATACACTCTGATGAACACCAAGACTTTGGTAAAATATGATGCTGACTTGCATAATGACTGCTAAGCCTCATTAACGCTGATTCGGTCATCTGTGTATTTTGCTTTTGGGCTTAAATATAAGCCTTTCTAGTCAATGTGTTAATTTTCACTAGTTTTATGGCACTATGGCACAACATAACCCTCTTCTTTGTCTGTCAGATAGACTGATCATGTGTGTTTTTGGGAGATGATGATGGAAACCAGAGGAACACAGGAAGAGTAAATCGGATGAGATACATTTCAAAATAAACAGGAGGCTGCCTGGATATATGTCTATTGTTGATTATTCACTTAGCCAGTGTGGATGGCTGCAACACACACTTTGCAATTGATGCCTCAAATATAGTGAGGGTGGAGGACTGTGGATGTCCTTCCTTAAAATATGGATTATTTGCCACAAATATGAAGCGGTTTCCATCAGAAAGTCCTGCTAGATATTACCCAATCATACTCAGGAGTCCCACAAGCCAACAATACTTGACAGGACTCTTTATTCAGCTTGACAGCATTCCTTACTGCTGGTGTCCACCACCGAATTTGGGGAGTGCTGCCTTGACAGACAACGCGGACCCGACACCCACAGCTAGGGGCAGCCGCATCAACAATAAAGGCAGAAAACCTGGCCAACTCCTTGTCTCTAGGCTCCCCCCTAATCTGGAAGAAGTTCTGCTGGAGGTGGGACTTGAACATGTCCCTGACCAAGGGCTCTACCAGACGTTCCTAGCAGACTCTCACTACTTATTTGGGCCTGCCGAGTCTGTCTGGCTTCCTCCTCTTCCAGCGCATGCAGCTACCCACCAGGTGGTGGTCGGTGGACAGCTCCACCCCTCTCTTCACCTGAGTTTCTAAGACATGCGGCCCAAAGTCAGAAGTTACAGCTACAAAGTAGATTATTCAACTCTAGCCAGGTGCACCAATGGACATCATTATGCTTGAAAATGGTGTACATTGTGGACAATCTGTGATTTGCACAGAAGTCCAGCAATGAAACACCACTCGGGTTCAGAGCTGGGGTCTGTTCCTCCCGATCACACCCCTCCAGTTGTCACTGTCATTTCCCACATGAGCGTTGAAGTCCTCCAGCAGAATAATGGAATCCCCTACCTTACTCGGCAGTAGAGAGTACCCCAAGCCCAGACAGAAGGGATGCAACCCTCTAGTTTATCAGAGTAAACTTCCACATGAGACAGTTATGCTGGCAGGTAAAAACAGTAGGTCAAACCCCACCCTTCGCCTCTCCCGCTGGGCTACTCCACAACAGATGAGAGTCCAGCCTTTCTTAAGGAGCTGGGTTCCAGAGCCCACACTATGCTTGGAGGAGAGCCCGCCTATTTCTAGGTGGTATCGTTCAACCTCCCACACAAGCTCAGGCTCCTTCCTGCCCAGCGATGTGATATTCCACGCCCCAAGAGCAAAGTCGAAGCACCCGTGGATTGGATCTTTGCACTGGCCCCTCATTGCTCCCCCAGCAGGGGGCGAGACCACCGGGGATAGCCTTGTGTCAGTCTTTTTGGTCAGACATGGCTGGGTCTAAGAAGAACCTGGCAACCAGCTGCTGGTCTATGAACCCTAATCCCAGACTGGCCTAAATGTTTTAGGCATCATGGCGGTTTTGTGAAACACTTTTTTCTGATCTGTCACCCAGAAGCTGCTTGCCTTGGGAGACCCTAGGTGGGTCACTTGTGCCCAAAAACGTAGCCTCTGGGATCATCCAGGAACTGAAACCTCTCCACCACATTAAGGTGGTGGTTCAAGGAGGGGCCCCAAGGCGTACTCACTTACTGTATGATGGAGCCCAGAGGGTTCTTCGGTTATTAAGAAAGCTACATTCCTTATGCCAGTGATATACTTATGCTGATTTTGAAGGATAGCAAGGCAAGTCCACCATCAATTTCCAAGGCTTTTCCAGCATTATCCCTCCAGTTGGGATCCACTGAAGTATCCTGCATAGCGAGGCCCCTAACAGATGGCTGATCAGATGCCTAATATCCTTCTTCTGACTACTGTTAAAGGGAAATGTAGGGATATGTCAAATAGCTTTTCAATCCCAATGAGAGCTTTTTTGACTGAAAATGTGTTGATTTTCTTTTTTAGTCGTGACTGTTTCCCTCCATTGCTGGTACATTGTAACGCAAGTGCTAAAAAAATATAAAAATCTTTGTTCTGGAGAATAACCCTTTATGACTTTAAAACCTGGAGTCTGAATGATTTGCCATTGATTTATTTTAAAATATGAATGAAAAAAGAGACTTTATTCATATTGAAATATCACAGCACTGAGATCAAAACGACTAGAAATCAAAAGACAACTAGAAATATATCCTCAAAAACCACAAATAAAAAACAAAGGGAATAATTAATCATTATCATA
>JAGKQL010000031.1:558014-572035 GCA_018398635.1 Cyprinodon brontotheroides | reverse complement strand
CTGTTTTCCTCCAAGTTTTGCTCTCAATGGTTTTCTGGTTGAATGTGAGGATCGAAACCATGGTTGGTCATGTGATAATTAATGGAAAACATATGAATCATGTGACACAACATAACTACAGGAGAGGAACACTTGTGGATCTGCATTAATGGCATTCTATGCTGATGGACAGTACTGCCAGTCTCTGGATCAATACAGTGAGTTTATTTAGAATACTTTATGTAAAACAAAAATATGTTTTCTCCTAAAAATATAATCTTAATAAAATTTTAATTAGTCATTTGAACTTCACAAAGATTTACGTTAAAGTAAAAAAAATGTTTTTGTTTTTTTACCTCAGTGTTGGTTAGTGTATGCCCTCTGCCTTTGAATCAGCATGACACATCTGATAGAAATAGGACCATAAAATAAGAAAGAATATTGTAAAAGTGGATTTTTTATGGATAATTGTTACTCTTCGTTACGACAACATAACAATTTTTGTTTTTTTTATAAGGAAAGCCAGTATAACATGCTAGTTATACTGGCTTTTCTTTTAAGAAGGTTTGTCTACTGTAAGTCTAAAAGTAACAGTAGATTTTTTATAGATAATTGTTACTCTTTCTAACAATGACATAACAATATTCTTTTTTTTAGACAGAATGCCTGCGTAACATGCTAATAGTTGTATCAGGGTAGAGGCTGACTAGAATGAGAGCTTTAGCCAGAATTGATGAAGGATAACTGTCAGGTTTATTCAGTGATGATTATAAAATTAATGTGTGCTTATGAATCATTTGTGCAAGGGGGATGCTGCACTGTGTCTTGTGATGCAGTCAGGAGACCATCCTGCCTTGTCATTCTGATGGAGCATCTTGTCTCTATGAACTGATCAATTGTTCTGTCAGAACAAATACTGTTTTGTAACCATGTATTAGGATCTGTTAATAAAAGACGGCTGCAAGAGGGGATTCGGGTTAGGAAAGCTTGAAGTTGGGTTAGGCTTTTTCTTTCCACTCCTGCAGAAGCTGCTTGAATCTCTTTCCTGTGTAGACTCAATTTCTATTTGTTTGCAAATCTACATTTTCTGAATCCAACAATAACTCAGAGCTTTAAATAGGCTGTGCGAGCAATCTATTACATATTTGTTCTTTTAGTGTAAATTTATTTGATTTAAAGGATTCCATCTGTCCTCATGTTTACAGATTTTACATCTTGTCGAATTACCTCAACACCTTCACCACCAACATGTAAGACTAAAAGCATGATCAACTTTCATTTATAAGGAGTAGTTATTTTATAAATATTAATCATGATTGTCTCATATTCCAACATCTACAGCTCCATCAGTCATCATTATATTCCTGCTGTCTGTTGAGCTAAACTTCACAGATGTTACGGCTATAGAAGAGCTTAGGAGCATCAGCTACCCTGTCAGCATCAACAGCAAAGCACATGTCTCTGATGTCAACATCTCTACAGGTAAAGCAGGGAAGAATGGATTTAAAATTAAAGATCTAATTTGATCATTTACATTTCTAGGTTTTAAACTAAAATGTCTTAAATATTCAAAAGCATGTACATGACTTGCTGAAATACATTCAATTTGGCCTTGTGAATGTATCTGGTTTGTTGAAATACTTTTACATGCCTTTTGATGGTTAACAGATTTAAAGAATCTTAGAACAAAGTTCTGTGATTTTTGAATAAAATGCCAAATTATTATGAGGCTTTAGCAAAAACATATTTTAGATAAAATAGTGAGGTATGTCCCACAAATTGTACAGATACATTTCTTTTTGTTTATGAAAAGATTTTTAACACATATGTGAAAAGGTGGCTGGCTTATGTTCTGAAACTTTGTCAGTAATCTTAATTTTTTGACCAAGGTTAAGATTCTTTGAACAGTTCAAATGTAAATTTAAGATTTGAATACTTATTTCTGTATCTTTATTAAACGTTTTTCCATCAGTTTGCTCTCCAATCGGCGGTGATTACCAGTGCAGATGTGAGGATCAGTATCGTTGGTCATGTGACCAGTGTCAAAAATATGGATCATGTGACAACATAACTGGAAACACTTGTGGATGCATTAGTGACATTCCTGCTGATGGACAGTACTGCCAGTCTTGCTGGACCAACTATCAATTTAGTCTTTGTATTTATAGTAACTACTTTATTCAATTAAACCAGTCTTCCTATCACTGTATCAACGTTCTGTTCATTCTTATAGTTCAGTTCTACATTTATAATTTATGATTTGTATAACAAAGAGAGAGACACTTAATGTTTGGTGTTGAGAAAATCTGCTGTTTTTGTTAACATCTCTACAGGTAATAATCCAGCTTTTAGAGTTTCTGTGGATAGCTGAAATGATCAAATATGAAAACAATGAGATAACTCTAATTAAACATTTTTTTCTTGAATGCTAACCTGATAACCAAACTAGTTTGTTTGTCTGACCTTTAGATATGATAAATCTAAATAGAAGCCCCTTAATTTAAAAAATCTCAGAAAGTAACACATCCTACAAAAGAATTCAAGAACAGAAGAAAACAAATAATTACAATGATTAATTGATAAAGAGTATAATAACACCATTCTAAGACTCTGAGGCACCATTAAATCAAAGTGAGAGTTACCGTCGATAGCTGGATAAAATGTGTAGTGATGACAAACATTACCAAGAAAGGCCAATTAAGACAATGACTCCAATAGCTCACCAGCGATTCGACTCAAAGGTCACAAAATAACATGGAACAACATATAAAGCACTGAAGATGCTTTTCTCCTCAGTTAAGGCCAGAGTCCAATATCATAAAAGAAAGAGACTGGGCAAACACAACCTGTTTGGGAGATTTAAAGCAAAAGTAATAGCCAGTAATAAAGAAAGCAAAAGCTCATCTCGCATTTGACAAAATACACTCTGATGAACTCCAAGACTTTGGTGAAATATGATACTGACTTGCAGAATGACTGCTAAGCCTCATTGAAGCTGATTCGGTCATCTGTGCATTTTGCTTTTAGGCGTAAATATAAGCCTTTCTATTAAATGTGTTAATTTTCACTAGTTTTATGGCACTGTGGCACAACAGTCACTAGAAGCATGTTTGGTGTGAGGGATTGCCTTCGAGTCAATGAGTTAATCCAATTAACTTGTTCTCATTAGAATGAAAACTTTGAAACAATTTGACTGTGTGATCTGGTTGAATTGTCTCTGTACAGTGCCTTGAGATGACATGTTTTGTCAATTGGCACCATATAAATAAGGTGAATGGAATTGAATTGAACACAACATTCGCACTTCTTCAAAAAAAAAAAAAAATTAAACAGGGGCTATTGCTCTTAAGAAAATGTGTCTATAATTTTTCTTCATATGGACCATTTTGTCTGAAAATAGGGACAAATATTTCGATATTTACCTTATGAAAAAAAATCAACAATTTGCCACCTTTTACTTTTTTCACAATTTGCTTATTAGGCTGTTGCATTTAGATTTTATTTTTTAAATAGAGGTAACTTTAAAGCATGCCATAATATATTTCTGCATCTATTATCGCTACATTAGTTTACATCGATAAACCACAAGGTTCCTGTTAACCCAGTCCAATTATCAGTATAAAAACTGTAATGCTGATTTGTCTGACAGACTACAGCTGTGAGAAAGTCATTCAGAGAAAATTAACTTATTTCAGCAATACTCTTACTGCATTAGCTGAAAGGTTTAGCATATGACATATTTTAAAGAGATTGCTGGACCCTACTATTAAATTTAATCTTTTGGATGATTTCTGCATTTCAGCTCCTCCAGTCTTCCGTCAGTACCTTCTTTCTATAAAGCTGAAAACAACAACAGTTGCAGCTGTAGAAAAACTGAGAAACATCAGCTACCCCATCATCAGCAGCAATCTACACATCTCTGATGTTAACATCTCTACAGGTAATAATCATACCTTTAATAACATTGATAGATTTGATGGGATGCAGTTTCTAACTGTTGAAACAATCTGTCTTGCTTTCAGTGTGCTCCCCCTATAATACAAGCCACCAGTGCAGATGTGAGGATCAGTATGGCTGGCCTTGTGACATGTGCTCCACTTTTGGTGAATGCAGCAACCTTCTAGGCAATACCTGTGGATGCATCAATGCACTTCCTCCAAATAATACTTACTGCCAGCCACTGTCAGGTAGGTTTTGCTATTTTGTTTTTTACTTCAACATTTGATTCAATTTGCTCAGTGTAATTACATTTTAAAAAACTGTCTTTGTGAAACAGATCTAAATCCCTGCCCAACGACAGCACCAACAACTAGTAAGAAATGTTACACTTTTGTTCTAACTGGAATCCAAACATAGAAATTATTTGTGCTTTCAACTATTAAGTTAGATTTAATTTTAAAGATGCCATAATATATTTCTGCATCTATTATCGCTACATTAGTTTACATCGATAAACCACAAGGTTCCTGTTAACCCAGTCCAATTATCAGTATAAAAACTGTAATGCTGATTTGTCTGACAGACTACAGCTGTGAGAAAGTCATTCAGAGAAAATTAACTTATTTCAGCAATACTCTTACTGCATTAGCTGAAAGGTTTAGCATATGACATATTTTAAAGAGATTGCTGGACCCTACTATCAATTTAATCTTTTGGATGATTTCTGCATTTCAGCTCCTCCAGTCTTCCGTCAGTACCTTCTTTCTATAAAGCTGAAAACAACAACAGTTGCAGCTGTAGAAAAACTGAGAAACATCAGCTACCCCATCATCAGCAGCAATCTACACATCTCTGATGTTAACATCTCTACAGGTAATAATCATACCTTTAATAACATTGATAGATTTGATGGGATGCAGTTTCTAACTGTTGAAACAATCTGTCTTGCTTTCAGTGTGCTCCCCCTATAATACAAGCCACCAGTGCAGATGTGAGGATCAGTATGGCTGGCCTTGTGACATGTGCTCCACTTTTGGTGAATGCAGCAACCTTCTAGGCAATACCTGTGGATGCATCAATGCACTTCCTCCAAATAATACTTACTGCCAGCCACTGTCAGGTAGGTTTTGCTATTTTGTTTTTTACTTCAACATTTGATTCAATTTGCTCAGTGTAATTACATTTTAAAAAAACTGTCTTTGTAAAACAGATCTAAATCCCTGCCCAACGACAGCACCAACAACTAGTAAGAAATGTTACACTTTTTTCTGACAACAATCCAAACATATAAATTATTTGTGCTTTCAACTATTAAGTTAGATTTAATTTTAAAGATGCCATAATATATTTCTGCATCTATTATCACTACATTAGTTTACATCGATAAACCACAAGGTTCCTGTTAACCCAGTCCAATTATCAGTATAAAAACTGTAATGCTGATTTGTCTGACAGACTACAGCTGTGAGAAAGTCATTCAGAGAAAATTAACTTATTTCAGCAATATTCTTACTGCATTAGCTGAAATGTTTAGCATATGACATATTTTAAAGAGATTGCTGGACCCTACTATTAATTTAATCTTTTGGATGATTTCTGCATTTCAGCTCCTCCAGTCTTCCGTCAGTACCTTCTTTCTATAAAGCTGAAAACAACAACAGTTGCAGCTGTAGAAAAACTGAGAAACATCAGCTACCCCATCATCAGCAGCAATCTACACATCTCTGATGTTAACATCTCTACAGGTAATAATCATACCTTTAATAACATTGATAGATTTGATGGGATGCAGTTTCTAACTGTTGAAACAATCTGTCTTGCTTTCAGTGTGCTCCCCCTATAATACAAGCCACCAGTGCAGATGTGAGGATCAGTATGGCTGGCCTTGTGACATGTGCTCCACTTTTGGTGAATGCAGCAACCTTCTAGGCAATACCTGTGGATGCATCAATGCACTTCCTCCAAATAATACTTACTGCCAGCCACTGTCATCAGGTAGGTTTTATATTTTGTTTTTTACTTCAACATTTGATTTAATTTGCTCAGTGTAATTACATTTAAAAAAAACTGTCTTTGTAAAACAGATCTAAATCCCTGCCCAACGACAGCACCAACAACTAGTAAGAAATGTTACACTTTTGTCTCTAACAGGAATCCAAACATAGAAAGATTTGTTTTCAAATATTGTAGTTAGATTTACATTTAAAGATGCCATAATATATTTCTGCATCTATTATCGCTACATTAGTTTACATCGATAAACCACAAGGTTCCTGTTAACCCAGTCCAATTATCAGTATAAAAACTGTAATGCTGATTTGTCTGACAGAAACAGCTGTTAGAAAGTCATTCAGAGAAAATGAACTTATTTCAGCAATACTCTTACTGCATTAGCTGAAAGGTTTAGCATATGACATATTTTAAAGAGATTGCTGGACCCTACTATCAATTTAATCTTTTGGATGATTTCTTACTTTTTCAGCTCCTCCATTCTTCCGTCAGTACCTTCTTTCTATAAAGCTGAAAACAACAAAAGTTGCAGCTGTAGATAAAACTTAGAAACATCAGCTACCCCATCATCAGCAGCAATCTACACATCTCTGATGTTAAGCATCTCTACAGGTAATAATTTATACCTTTAATAACATTGATAGATTTGATGGATGCAGTTTCTAACTGTTGAAACAATCTGTCTTGCTTTCAGTGTGCTCCCCCTATAATACAAGCCACCAGTGCAGATGTGAGGATCAGTATCGTTGGTCTTGTGACCAGTGTCAAACATATGGATCATGTGACAACATTCTACTGGAGACACTTGTGGATGCATTAATGCATTCCTGCTGATGGACAGTACTGCCAGTCTCTAGATCAATACAGTGAGTTTTATACTATTATATATAATAACTGTTTCATTCATAGTTAACAGACTTTACACATGTATTAAACCAAATGCCTTTGTAATTGATATCACCATTATTGCCCAACGACAGTACCAACAACTCGTAAGAAGTGTTGCTCTGAACACTGCTCAACCGGAACTGCAAACAAAATAGGGGAAGACACATTTGTTAGTTCAACTCAGTAAGGAATTAGACTTGTGAAACTTGGAGATGAGGTAATATATTTCCGCATCTATTATCCAGGGACATTAGTTGACATCGATGAACCACAAGGTTCTGTGTGTCCCAGGTCCAAGTGTCAGTCTAAAAACTGTAATGCTGAACAGGTCTGACCCAGACTACAGTTGTGAGAAAGAGATTCAGAGAAAATGAACTTATTTCCAGCAATACTCTTACTGCACTTAGCGGAAAGGTGTAGAATAATCCATATCTTAAAGAGATTGCTGGACCCTACTATTGGGAAAATCTTTTGGAAATTTCACTTTTTCAGCTCCTCCAGTCTTCCGTCAGTACCTTCTTTCTATAGTGCTGAAAACAACAACAGTTGCAGCTGTAGAAAAACTGAGAAACATCAGCTACCCCATCATCAGCAGCAATCTACACATCTCTGATGTTAACATCTCTACAGGTAATAATCACTCCTTTAATAACATTGATAGATTTGATGGGATGCAGTTTCTAACTGTTGAAACAATCTGTCTTGCTTTCAGTGTGACTCCCCCTATAATACAAGCTCACCAGTGCAGATGTGAGGATCAGTATGGCTGGCCTTGTGACATGTGCTCCACTTTTGGTGAATGCAGCAACCTTCTAGCGCCTACCTGGTGGATGCATCAATGCACTTCCTCCAAACAATACTTACTGCCAGCCACTGTCAGGTAGGTTTTGCTATTTTGATTTTTACTTCAACATTTGATTTAATTTGCTCAGTGTAATTACATTTAAAAAAAACTGTCTTTGTAAAACAGATCTAAATCCCTGCCCAACGACAGCACCAACAACTAGTAAGAAATGTTACACTTTTGTTCTAACTGGAATCCAAACATAGAACTGATTTGTGCTTTCAACTAGGTAAGTTAGATTTGATTTTAAAGATGCCATAATATATTTCTGCATCTATTATCCCTACATTAGTTTGACATATCTCATAAACCAACATAGGTTCCTGTTAACCCAGTCCAATTATCAGTATAAAAACTGTAATGCTGATTTGTCCAGAGTGTACAGTGTAAGAAAGTCATTCTAGAGAAAATTAACACCATTTCAGCAAAGTGAGAGTTATCATGCATTAGCTGGAGAAAATGTTTAGCATATGACATATTTTAAAGGATTGCTGGACCCTACTATTCCAATAATCTTTTGGAGTGATTCAACTCGAAGGACACAAATCAACATGAAACGTCTAAAGCACTGAAGATGTTTTTCTCTTCATGTAAGGTCAGAGTCCGAAATAATAAAAGAAAGAGAGTGGGCAAACAAATCCTCTTTGGGAGATTTGAAACCAAAGTAATAGCCAGTCTTAAAAAAAAACAAAATCTAATCTGAGGTTTGCCAAAATACACTCTGAAGACTTTGGGAAAATATGATGCTGACATGCAAAACAAAATGGAAATATTTTTAGAAGGTGCTTTTCTAGTTACATATAATCTAAAACTAACTCAGCACTTTATAAACAGACAGTCATAATGACTGTTAAGCCATATTGAGACAGACTCAGTCATCTGTTCATTTTGGTTTTGGTCGTTATTAAAAAAGAGACTTTATTCATATTGATTATCGCAGCACAAAGATCAAAACAACTAGAAATCAAACAAACAACTAGAAATAAATTCTCAAACACTAGAAATATAAAAGAAATGAAACAATTAATAATAATCAAAAGTCCAAATACTGCTTGAATAAATAACAACATTAAAACGGTTGTGTAAAGTAGACATAGTACAGGTATTATGTAATGGAAAACAAAGTTTTTTGAAATGCCAGTGTAATTGTGACAGGGTTAAGTTTATTTGAAGTCAGTTACAAGCAACCAGGGAATTGTTCTGAAATAGTTTTCTCCCTTGTTGAACCCCAGTCGGCCTCAGCAGATGGCCGCTCACACTAAGCCTGGTTCTGTTGGAGGATTCTTCTCGTTTAAAGGGAGTTTTTCCTCACTACTGTCTCTAAAAGCATGTTTGGTGTGAGAGATTGCCTTTGAGTCAATGGGTCGATCCAATCAACTTCTTTTCCTTAGATACAAAACTTGAATCAATTTACTGTATGATCTGGTTGAACTGTGTCTGTAAAGGATTGCATGTATCGTGAATTGGCGCTATATAAATAAATTGAACTGAATTAAATCTAATCCAACATTTGCACTTCTTCAAAAAAATAAAACAGGAGCAATTGCTGTTAGGAAAATATGACTATTGTTTTTTTTTCATACAGACCTTTTTGTCTCAAAATAGGGACAAATACTTCAATATTTACCTTGTGAAAAAAATCAACAATTTACCACCTTTTACTTCTTTCATGATTTAATCAATAGGCTGTTGCATTAAGTTTAATTTATTTTTTAAATAGAGGTAACTTATTGATAAGAATATCCTGCAGTATGCAATGTGAGCAACCTAGCACAAAATGATGGTATGCTGATGCGCTAATGTCACTTAAAACAACATTTATCACAAAACAACAAAATATCTGAAATGCGCATCTCTTTTTCACTTTCCTCTTCTTTGAATATTTGAGCTGATGTAACAAGTAAACTCCACCAATGTGAGATCAATAAAGTAATTCAATCACTATCACCCTCTATTTATTCAGATTTTACAGCATGTTCTCAACTATCAACCATAGCACCAAAAGGTAAGAATTAAAGGACCTTCATAAGGTTAAAATATATAACTTTATCTATTTGAGTCATATAGCAAACCTACAGTATGCTAATTTGTGATCTTTTTTGTTTACTTCTTCCACTCCTCCTCCAGTCTTCCGTCAGTACCTTCTTTCTATAGAGCTGAAAAGCAGATCTGTTTCAGTCATAGCAGAGCTGAGAAACATCAGCTACCCCATCATCAGCAGCAATCTACACATCTCTGAAGTAAACATCTCTACAGGTAATAATCATACCTTTAATAACATTGATAGTGTCATGTTTGGTTTAACGCGTCTAACCCACATGCAGAACACTCAGAGGCAGGGGAAAAGTTCAAAGGTTTATAGAGAAGATTGAACACAATAAATGAACTGATCCAGAGGGGAACTCGTCTGGTCACGAGTGGGTTCTGAAAAGCACACAGATAAATCAGATCCAGGACTGGTCACGAGTGGGTTCACTGCAGAGGGGGACAGAGGAGTTAGAGGAGGTCCAGGTATTTAGCAGGATGAGAGCGTGCTGGGCAGTACCTGTTCTGGAGTTGAACTGAGCAGCTGAGGGGGGGGGGAACCTTGAGGGTCCAGAGGCAGTCGGCAGGCTGAGGGCTAGGCGGAGGCAGAGCTTGATTTGAGTGCAGACAGATCACAGATTTGAGTTTCCTTCCAGTATCTTCTGAGAGCGGGCAGGCAGATCTTTAGACAGGAATTGTTCTCCAGAGTTCTTCTGAGAACCCACAGGCAGATCACCGGCAGAGAAACTCTTCAGGGTTTCAGGTTACTGGCAGATTCAATCTAGGAAGCAGAGAGGAGAAAACAGATCAGGTTCAGGTTTTCAGGGAGTCAGAGGTTCGACAGGCTGGTTGGCTCAGGCTTGCTAACCGCTACTGGCAAATACTCTGGCACTGGAGAGAAGTCCTCTACCTCCTTAAATACGGATCTCCTGATGAACAGATAAGCGACAGGTGGTGCAATCAGCTCCGGCTCCAGGAGATCTCGTACGCCCTCTGGTGGAGAAAGCGGACAGACCTCCAGATCCCAACAGTACCCCCCCTCAACGACCGCCTCCTGGCGGTCCAAAAGAAGTAGATGGTAGAGACTCACGGTATTCAGCAATCAGAGCAGGGTCGAAAATGAAAGATCCAGGAACCCAAGTGCGATCCTCCGGACCATAGCCCTCCCAGTCGATCAGGTACTGCCAGCCGCGGCCCCGGCGAAGGGAGTCTACGATCCGGCAGACGGCGAAGGCAGGGTGACCATCAATGTCCCGGGCGGGTGGAGGGGAGTCGGGCAGAGGGCAAAAAGGGCTGGTCAGGACAGGCTTAATCTGAGAGACGTGGAATGTGGGATGGATTCTGAGTGAGGATGGCAGATGCAGGTGGACGGCAGACGGGTTGACGATGGACTCGATTTTATACGGACCGATGAACCTGGGAGAGAGCCTACGGGACATAGATTTGAGAGGGATGTCACGTGTGGAGAGCCAAACCTGTTGTCTGGGTGTGTAGGTGGGAGAAGGGCGTCGTTTGCGGTCAGCAAATCTTTTATTTTGAGCAGATGTCCAGTTCAAAGCGGCAATGGTGTCTTTCCAAATCTTACGGCAACGGCGGATGTGGTGCTGAACTGATGGAACAGAGATTTCCTTTTCGTCGGCGGGGAACAAGGGTGGCTGATATCCTAGGGAGATTTCGAAAGGGGACAGACCGGTTGCAGAAGATGTGTGGGAATTGTGTGCGTACTCTACCCAGTGAAGATATTGGCTCCAGTAGATCGGGTTGGTTGAAGTAAAGCATCTGAGGGTTGATTCCAGTTCCTGGTTGAGACGTTCTGTTTGACCATTGGATTGTGGATGATAACCTGATGTTAGGGAGATGTTAGTTACAAGAGCAGAACAGAAATGTTTCCAGACCTGTGCGGTGAATTGAGGCCCTCTGTCCGACAAAATTTCCTGGGGGATACCATGTAGTTTGAAAACGTGCTTAACGAGGAGCTGTGCTGTCTGGAAGGCAGTCGGAAGTTTTCTGAGGGGAACAAGATGGCTTTTGAGAATCGATCAATGATTGTGAAGATGGTGGTCATACCTCTGGATGCGGGCAAACCGGTTACAAAATCCACGGAGATGTGGGACCAGGGGCGAGATGGAACAGGTAGCGGATGGAGAAGACCAGAGGGAGGTTGATGTGATGGTTTGTTGCGAGCGCAGACGGGACAGGCTAGGACATACTCCGTCATATCCTTATGGAGGGATGGCCACCAGAAACGGCGAGAGATCAGGGCTATGGTTCTGCTTACACCAGGGTGAGCTGAAAATTTTGAAGAATGCATCCAGATGAGACAGGACCTGACTGCGGAGGGAACATAAGTTCTGTTGGGTGGACTGTTACCAGGATCGGGTTCAGAAACTTGGGCCAGTTTTATCTGATCAGAAATTTCCCAGGAGACTGTAGCCACCGTACAGCTGGCAGGGAGAATGGAATCAGGAGTTTCAGGTTTGTTAGGAGAATAGAGGTGTGAAAGAGAGTCGGGTTTAATGTTCTTGGAACCAGGCCGGTAGGAAATAATCAGGTTGAATCTTGAGAAAAACAGGGACCAACGGGACTGACGGGGATTGGATCATTTAGCAGATTGAATGTAAGATAAGTTTTTGTGATCTGTCCATACCAGAACGGGATGCTCTGTGCCCTCCAGCCAATGACGCCATTCTTCCAGAGCCAGTTTAATTGCGACGTCGTAATTTTGCTCTGCGGGCGAAAGTCTGCGGGAGAAAAATGCGCATGGATGAGTTTTCTGGTCAGAATCAGATACTTGGGACAAGATTGCCCCCACCCCAGAATCAGAAGCATCCACCTCCAAGATGAACTGCTTGGAGGGGTCAGGTTGGATGAGGATGGGTGCACTAGAGAACAGAGCCTTGAGTTTATTAAATGCAGCCTCAGCCTCTGCAGACCAGTGAAAAGTCCTTTTAACAGATGTCAAGGCAGTCAGAGGCTGAGCTGTCTGGCTGTAGTTGCGGATGAACCTTCTGTAAATATTTGCAAACCCCAGAAACCTTTGTAGTTGTTTTCGGTTCTTGGGAGTGGGCCAGTCCAGAACCGCCTTGATCTTGTCCTCAGACGGCTTCACCTGCCCGCCCTCGAGCACAAAACCTAGAAACGTGACAGATGGACGATGAAACTCACATTTCTCAGCTTTGACAAACAGCTTGTTTTCAAGGAGTCTTTGAAGAACCAAACGGACGTGCCTCTTATGTTCAGACATGTTTTTGGAGTAGATCAGAATGTCATCAATACAGACAAAAATGAAGATGTTCAAAAAATCTCTCAGAACATCGTTAACCAGGGCCTGGAAACAGGCAGGGGCGTTGGTCAGACCAAAAAGGCATAACTAGATACTCAAATTGCCCTAGAGGAGTTTTAAATGCAGTTTTCCATTCATCTCCTTCTCTGATTCTGAGGAGATGATAGGCGTTTCTTAAATCCAACTTATTGAAAATCGTAGCTCCTTGGACGGGTTGAAAGGCAGAAGCTAACAAGGGTAAAGGTTATTTGTTCTTAACTGTAATTTGATTTAGAGCTCTGTAATCGATACAAGGTCGCAGAGATCCATCCTTCTTTCCCACAAAGAAGAAACCGGCCCCGAGAGGAGATGAGGAAGGTCAAATTATACAGGCGGCTAAGGACTCATTAATATATTTTTTCATGGTCTCCCTCTCGGGCTTGGAGATATTATAGAGCCGACTGTTAGGGAGGGGGGCTCCAGGTAGAAGATCAATAGCGCAGTCATAAGGTCTATGCGGGGGAAGAGATAGTGCACTAACCTTACTGAAAACAGGTGCCAGGTCGGGGTAGTCAGGAGGTACTAAGGAAAGATCAGGCGGGTCAGCCTCCTGACGACTGGCCGGAGACTGAGTCGAAGGTGCGGCGGAGCAGAGACAGGAAACATGGCAGGATGCAGACCAGGACTCAACATGTCTTTTGGACCAATTGATGTGTGGGTTATGATGTTGAAGCCACTCAAATCCAAGGACTATGGATGAGCTGGCTGATGGAAACACAAAAAAGGATATGGTCTCTCTGTGGTTACAAGAGATTAAAAGTTCGAGCGGCTTGGTTTGGTGTGTGACCTGAGGTAATCTTTTACCGTCGAGGGCCGAGACTCTCAGAGGCTTATTCAATGGGTTGGTTTCTATGTTCAATTGTTTAACCAAACTGGAGTCTATTAGATTCTTCTCACAGCCAGAGTCTATTAATGCTGATAACGTGAGGGATTGATCCGTGAGAAACAGAGTTGCGGGTAACAGCAGGCGAGGAGATTTCTCAGTTTCTCAGTTTTTCTCAGCTTTTACCTTAG
>JAGKQL010000031.1:520780-537159 GCA_018398635.1 Cyprinodon brontotheroides | reverse complement strand
GTTGGTTCAAAAAGGAAAGTTTTAAGCTAGCCTTAAAAAGTAGACAGGGTGTCTGCCTCGCGGACTAAAACTGGTAGTTGGTTCCACAGGAGAGGAGCCTGATAATAAAAGATCTGCCTCCCATTCTACTTTTAGAAATTCTAGGAACCACTAGTAAACCTGCAGATTGAGGCGAAGTGCTCTGTTAGGAACATAAGGAATGTTGGAATACAACATATCAGATGGAGCTTGGCCATTTAAGGCTTTATATGTGAGAAGGAGGATTTTAAATTCTATTCTGGATTTAACAGGAAGCCAATGAAGAGAGAAGCTAGGATGAGAGATATGATCTCTCTTTTTTAATTTTCATCAGAACTCTGGCTTGCAGCATTTTGGATCAGCTGAAGGGTTTTTAAATCACAGTTTGTGGACTTCCTGATAGTAAAAAGAATTACAATAGTCTAGCCTTGGAGAAGTGGCACAAATGCATGGACTTCAGTTTCTCAGCATCACTTACCCTGGACAGGGGAGATTTCTCATTTTGCAATATTCCTCCAGATGAAAGAAGGAAATTCTAGAAACCTCTTTTGATATGGGATTCAAATGACAGGTCCTGATCAAAAACAACACAAAAGATTTGATGGTTCTGAAATTAGTTTAATCCCATTCCAATGAAGTGACGTGCGTGGAGCTGTCATGAAACATAGTTTGTTCCTCTTAATATTTAAATGTGGTAAATTATTTCCATTAAAAGCCTGAATAATATGCAAAGTAAGATTTAAGCTGAAAGCCCAGCAGTTTTGGTTTCACAAGCAGACCAGCAGGACTATTGCCATAAATATTATCACAGAATACAGCAATCAATAAAATAAAAAAAAGTTAATAAAAATTGCAAATAAAAACATCAAAAAGCAAAAACTAAAGATTCTTTATCCATCCAACACCAACGCCCCATTTCCTTACAAAACATCTATGGTCTTTGTCAACTTCAAAACTCAAATTCTACTGTAACACAAGCAATTACCAGTCTCTTAAATAACACACAAGCATCTTCCGTTTGATGAACATTAATTTTGTTCTTTCTTGATCCATATTGCTAGTTTTGCCATTCCAGAAATGACATTTAAAAGCACATGAACAGATACCGTTGACCATAAATAAAAATACAGCTAGAGGACTGAACACCAAAACCCTAAACAAACCATAGAACAAAAAGAGGATTCAATCTTAAATATTCAACAAAAATATGATGCAATGTTTCCTCCTGTGAACAAAAAGGGCAGTTAACACTGGCTCCAGGATTAAGGTGAGCCAGACACTTGTTTGCAGCTATTTCCCTGATGTACAATCCTCCACTGGAGGTCACCCACCCGTTTTTCAACCGGGGGTTTGTACAGGGACCGCCAACATCCTCTTGAGTTAGAGCTGGTGCCAAAAACCTCAGTCCACTTCGACACCTTTACCTCTGCCAGAGAATGTAAATTCAGAACCTTTGCACAAATAATGTACAAGGCCTTCTTCCCCAAGCCCTTAAAATGACC
This sequence comes from Cyprinodon brontotheroides, assembly GCA_018398635.1. Taxonomy (NCBI): domain Eukaryota; kingdom Metazoa; phylum Chordata; class Actinopteri; order Cyprinodontiformes; family Cyprinodontidae; genus Cyprinodon; species Cyprinodon brontotheroides. The sequence continues at coordinate 535,639 of JAGKQL010000031.1, read as the reverse complement.
TAGTGGTGAAACTTGGAAGGACAACGGCTTCTCTGGCTCATCACGCCATTGATCCACTGCAGGAGAGACACTAATTGAGGGAAATGCATATTCATACTCGTCATCCCATTGGTTCAAATGAGTATTATCAGCAGCAAATGCTCTGACATGGTCTGGCAGAGAAGCACAGGTTTCCTCCCTCATCCTTAACACAAGCCTGTTGGATTGCACATCAAGAAGCTCAGTTAGGTTGTACACAGATAACTTCATCAGATAATTCAGCTTCACACATCTGGCTTCTGTCATTTTAGATCTTAAAGTAGCAGATGACAACAGCTGTGATGAGATGAAATTGTTTTCAAACAGAGGTTCTTCAAAGCCCTCTCCCTGGGCTGCCACCTTATGGTGGTGGAGGGGTTTGACTGTCCCAATGACCTTAGGAGCTATGCTGTCTGGGGGCTTTATGCCCCCTAGTAGGGTCACCCAAGGCAGACAGGTCCGAGGTGAGGGGCCAGACAAAGAGCAGCCCAAACACCCCTTATGATGAATACAAGAAATGGACATAGTGTTTCCTTGCCCGGATGCGGATCACCAGACCCCCACTCTGGAGTCAGGCCTGGAGGTGGGGCACGCTGGCATGCGCCTGGTGGCCGGGCTTTTACCCAAGGAGCCCGGCTAGGCACAGCCCGAAGAGGAAACATGGGTCTCCCTTCCAATGGGCTCATCACCTGTAGGAGAGGCCAAAGAGGTTGGGTGCATTGTGTGATTGGTGGCAGTCGAGGGCGGGGACCCTGGTGTTCTGACCCTCTGCTGAAGAAGCTGGCTCTTGGGACATGGAATGTCACCTCTCTGGTCTGGAAAGAGCCTGAGTTAGTGCCTGAGGTTGAAGGCGCATGGCTCTGGCTCTGGAACCAGTCTCCTTGAGAGGGGCTGGGCATTCTTCCACTCTGGAGTTGCCCCTGTTGAGAGGGGCCGAGTAGGAGTGGGCATACTTGTTGCCCCTCATCTTGGTGCCTGTAAGTTGGGGTTCACCCCGGTGAATGAGAGGGTTGCAACCCTCCGCATATGTGTTGGGGAACGGGTACTGACTGTTTTTTGTGCTTCTGCGCCACACAGCAGTTCAGATTGTCTGTAGAGGGGGTACTTTAGCGTGCCCATCCTAGGGACTCCCTTGTTCCTCTGGGGGACTTCAACGCTCACGTGGGCAATGATAGTGAGACCTGGCGAGGCATGGTTGGAAGGAATGGCCCACCTGACCTGATTTGAGCGGTGTTCTGTTGTTGGACTTCTATGCTCGTCATGGATTGTCCATAACGAACACCATGTTCAAGCATAAGGGTTTCCATATGGACACTCTAGGCCACAGTTGACTTTGTTTTTGTTTCATCTGACCTGCGGCCGCAAGTCTTGGACTCTCGGGTGAAGAGACGGGCGGCCTTCTCCACCGACCACTACCTGGTGGTGAGTTGGCTCTGATGGTGGGGGAGGACGCCGGTCAGACCTGGTAGGCCCAAACATATTGTGAGGGTTTGCTGGGAACGTCTGACAGAGTCCCCCGTGAGAAGGAGCTTATTGAGTCTGAATGGACCAGGTTCTGTGCCTCTATTGTTGAGGCGGCTAGTCGGAGCTGTGGCTGCAGGGTTGTCGGTGCATGTTGCGGCGGCAACCCTCGAACACGCTGGCAGCAGTGAGGGAAGCTGTCAAGCTGAAGAAGGAGTCCTATCGGGCTTTATTGACCTGTGGGACTCCAGAAGCAGCTGATATGTACCGGCAGTCAAAGCGCAGGTGGCTCGTCTTGTTCCTGAGGCAAAAACTCGGACGCAGGAAGAGTTTGGAGAGGCCATGGAGAAAGACTTCCGTATAGCTTTGAAGCAATTCTGGTCCACGATCCGGCGTCTCAGGAGGAGGAAGCAGTGCAGTACCTAACACTAATTATGGTCGGGGTGGTGTGCTGCTGGCGTCGACTCGTATGTCGCTCGGCGGAGTGAATTCGAAGACCTTCTTAATCCCACCAATTTGTCTTCCATTGAGTAAGCAGAGCCTGAGGGCTCCCGACTTGGGTCCTCCAATCTCTGTTGCTGATGTCACAGAGGTGATTAAAAAGCTCCTTGGTGGCAAGACTCCAGGGGTGGATGAGATTCGCCCTGAGTACCTTAAGGCTCTGGATGTTGTGGGGCTGTGTTGGTTAATGCGGCTCTGCACAACATTGCGTGGACATCGAGGGCAGTTCCCCTGGACTGGCAGACCCGGGGTGGTGGTCCCTCTATCTAAAAAAGGGGACTGGAGGGTGTGTTCCAACTATAGAGGAAACCCACTCTTAAGCCTCCCTTATAAGGTCGGTTCCGGGGTTCTGGAAAGGAGGGTCCGTTGGATAGTCGAATCTCTGATTAAGGAGGAGCAGTGTGGTTTTCGTCCTGGCCGTGGAACACTGGATTATCTCTATACCCTAAGCAGAATTTGGGAGGTTGCATGGGAGTTTGCCCAACCAGTCTACATATGTTGTGTGGATCTGGAGAAGGCATTCGACCGTGTCCCTCGGGGGGTCCTGTGGGGGGTATTCCGGGAGTATGGAGTACCGGGCCCTATAATAAGGGCTATTGGGTCTCTGTATGACCGGTGTCAGAGCCTGGTGAGGGTTGACTACCAAGTTTGCCCTGCTCACCCATTCTGTTCATAACCCTATAATAGAATTTGTGGCGCAGCCAAGTGCTGAGGAGATCTGTCTTTGGTGGCCTTAGGATTGCATCTCTGTTGTTCGCGAGATGATGTGGTTCTCGTCGCTTGATCAGGGGAGAGGGACGTTTGGGTCTCTTTACTGAAGCTGCTACCCCTAACTGACCGGTAAGTCGAAGAAGATGGATGGACTAAAATAAAAGCTTCTTCCTTATGCAATACTCATTCCTTATTAAACGTATGGTTCGTAGCTATGACACTACCAAGGCCTGTTGACAACACACCCTAAGTGCACATTTCTTAATGAAGCTTTAACATTTTCACTGTATTAAACCATCTACAACTCTCGCTAGCAGATGCTTTACATTCTGTCAACTTCCAGGTAAACAGATACTTTTTGACTTTTTCTTCTGGTTAATCAACTTTAACTAAATGTTTTGCTTTTAAGATGAGTATGTTTCTGTCACTATTCTGCCAAATGATTCTACCCTACAAAATCTTTAGATGATTCTACTGTTTTCTGCTGTTTGAAGTTTCTGATTACGTCCTATCATATTTTCATATGTTCTTCAGCTAATCTCTGCTTCTTTTCATTAATGCAGTTTCTTTAGCTAATTTTTCTGTTTTCATTCAGCAGAAAAAAACATTCCCACTTTGCTGTTTCTCTGAAACAGTTTTTTCCAGTTATTTTTGGATTAGTTATTTTTGGATTAGTTCTTGAGAATATACACTGTACACTATACACCCAACAAATTATTTCCATGTCATTTCCATTCCATCAGCCTTAATCAGCATGTGAAACAGCAGATCTGCAGACTGAGGCAGCAGGAAAGATGGAGAAAGTTCTTCTGCTCATCATTGTTGCCTTTAGTAAGTTATGATTCTAGTTATCAGCTTTTAATCATTGGTTTATTTATTTTCAGTATGTACGTTATTCACTGCAGGCCTGAGTGCAAACTGCCAGCCCTCTGACCATAAATACATGATCATCGATGAGCTGAAGGACTGGACTGAAGCTCGGAGTTACTGCAGACAGAAGTACAGAGACCTGGCAACCATAGAGGACATGGAGGACATGAGAACTCTGAATGACATGGCAGCATCTATGGGAAAAAACATAGTAGGTATCTGCATTTCTCCCTGATCGTAATAATGAGAGAGAAGATAAACTCCTGAAGGTCGACCATGTCTCTGTGGAGCCATGATGGAACAAAAAGTCCCCAAACTTTTCCTACTGAATGAATGTTCTCCTGTTTATTGTTAGTTTTTAGTTTGCAGTGATGTCCAGAAGTCCTGCTTTGGCTGTGGAGATAAAGAGCAAATATAAACTCCCTGTAATAAAAACTTTAATCAAATCTCCCCCATTTTGTCGTAACATTGATAGAGGTTTCAGGAAGCCTGGATCGGGTTGCACCATGATGTGAGCACCTGGCGGTGGTCCATGTCTGACTCAGACTTCTACCAGCATCAGGAGAGCGAGTTCAGGAGCTGGGCAGCTGGAGAACCTGACAACTATGGTGGACAAGAGTACTGTGGAGCGATGAACTTTGATGGATCCTGGGCTGATAAATCCTGCTCCAATAACCAAAGTACCATCTGCCTTCAAGTCAGCGGTGAGTGCTGGATGATTCCAGAGCTAGGAATAATGTTTGCTGTTTGCTTTGGTGGATTTTCCTTCATCACCTGCAGCATATTTCCTGGCTTTTATTCATCTTTGGTCACATGAAGGTCTGATCATCCGCTGCCTTGAAACCCTACTAAAGGTGGAAAAACCTGAGCAGCCGCTGATGGCTGCCTCTGATAAAAGCGGCTTCAGGCAAAAAGTCAGTTAATTGTATCGTTTCTTTAACATCAATCTGCAGAAATATCTGGGAAAGCAGCAAAGCAGTGTGGAGTAAAAATGAGCACCGGGAGATGATTTGCAAGGAAGTAAAAAGTTTTATTCTGCTCTGCAGAGGAGAACAACACAGAACAGCTAAAGACAGCTCCCTGTGTGATTCTGAAACATTCAGAAACACACCCCTACATTTAAAAAGAATCCACAGCATACACACACATAAACATTGAAGAGAAACACTTCATCAAAAGACATAAATTTACGTTCAGATAAACATTTCAGACAAATGTTTTCCATTCGTTCACACCAGAGACAGGACATGACGATCTTAAACACAATAAGGACTCAGTTTATCTTACCCCTATCTTCACCACCCGCTAGGCGCGACTATACGTAAAAAAGGCTAGGTCTCAAAGGCGTGCCATTACTGTATTTATCACATCACATGAGGTGCGACCGGACTATAGGGCGGGTGTTTTATATACAGGAAAAGGCGTTCCCCTACTAGGTTTTAAATACCCTCTATCATGTATTTAAAAATAGAGCGAGCAAAAACTGGAGTGGCGATTGTGTTTTATTCAGCGTATTTATTACAAAAGGTTAACCAAACCTGAGCTGGCCATGAGTATTGCATACATCTGATAATACAGAGCCGCCAGGATCACCCTCTGGAAACAGCTTTATTGATGCATAAATTAACTTTAAATGCAGAAATCTGCCGGGGCGGAATATGTTCACTTTTATTTATCCCGGTGCCCGCAGCTTAGGATTATTTTTGATGAAAACACGCAACAGCGTCAGCAGGAACCAAGTGAGGAGGCGACCGCCAGGCCGCCGCCGAATGGGATCCTGTACCGGCCGCCATCTTCGGTATGTGGGGTCTGAGCGCTCCGGCAGGAAATAATACTCGGAAGGGCAGGATAGCAATCTGGATGAACCCATCGTGCAGTGATTAAGTTTTCTAGTTGGACTTCTTCTCACTTAAAACATATTAAAACTACTTTTATTCTCACTGATCACAAAGCAAATATAGCTACCAAGGCAAAGAAAGCGATAGAGTAAAGCTCCACCAACGCTGCGGTCAGAATAATACTTTTGCACTGCGCAGCCAGAGCTGCAAAGCTGCTTCAGACGCACGTCAGTCACTACCAACTGGTACAAGCAGCAAAAATGAAGCAGCAGACGCTGCATTTTAAGCTGCTCTTGCTGCGTCTGGTGTGAAAGCAACATTACTTTGAGCGGCCGGTTCGCACCGATGTCGAGCGGTTGAAGTTCGCTTTGTCATACCTCCTGCACCAACAGCAAGCACAGCGTTAATTTGTTTCACCATGTTTTTCACATGCGGCTGTGAGATGGGCACGCATGATGGAGTCACAGATTAACTGGCGATGGTGGAAGTGGAAAAACGACCTGGTCTCCTCACATTCACCTCCCTCCAGCCACTCTTTCATCATCTCCTCAATGAGGAGATGAGGAGTTCTGCATAAAGCACATACCTGTTCTTTTATACACAATCCACGCTCACACTTCCCCCTTTAACATTCTCATGGTGGTCTCAACAACGTCCGCAGTAACAACACACATAGGGCGCACCGCACTATAGGGCGCGCCATACATTTTGAAAAAAAAAGACGTTTATATGCACCTTATAGTTGCGAAAATACGGTATGTTTCCCCCTTATCTAACCTAGGGAGGAAACTCCTTTTCAAACCTCCTTCCTTTCCCTACATCTCAGCATAAAGTATGGAACAAAGCCTCTAACTGATCACCCCTATTCAGAAAGAAAGAAAGGCACACTTTAATATTTAACCTTACTAACATCCAAGGGAAAAAACACAAATCACAGCAGGATAACCAGGACGTATAAGATCTAATCCTTATAACTGACTCCAGCATGAAACCTCGTCTGTTTTCCTGCATATTAAACATGTTCATCCTTTTATCTATTATTCATCCTGATAGTATGATAAAAGGATTTTTTAGGCTTGGCAACGGATGATCAGCCACATATAGTTTATTAAGTAGCAAGAGCAATAAGAGCCATTCTACTGAGAGGGAAGCATCAGAGTGAAGCGTAAAGCACAGACTCTGAGCTAAGCCACGCAAAGACACATTTTTTCACAAGCACAGCTGGAAGAACAGAGTTAGAGAGAGTTCATTGCACAGTACCGGACTATTCTGGGTTATTTTCACCCATCTTTAAAGATGGGCTACCAACAGCTACGTCTAGTAAATGGCAGTTCACAGGTTTACTATTCCAGCCATGGGAAGCTAACAGACACCCATTTAAGATAAATATATTAGATATTTAATGCAGATATTTAATTCCATGTATCTGAATTCTACCAATATGAGGAAAACTGGACTACTAGCTCAGCGAGGAGCAGCCAATCAGATGTCTAGGTTTCAATTGGAGCAGCCCTGGCCCCGCCTCTTTGACCTTGATGGATGTGTAACAGTTTATATCATGAGTTGCTTCAGAAGAGGAACATGAAATCATTTATTAAATAATGAAAAAAACGAATCCTTAAAATAAAACCCCTTTATTTGAGCTTGTAATTATCTATCCATGTATTTATTTCCAGTTTGAAACCATTAAGGACTAAGTGAAATTATTTGGTTATTCATAGTTGCAGAGCAAGCTGTTTGCATGTCAGCAGCCATGATAATAACTTCTTGTTTTTACTTGAATTCAATCAAATGTTTTTCAGGATCAAATGTTTCCTTTGTTCACATCAAAACCTACATGAACTGGACGGAGGCTCTGAGCTACTGCAGAGAGCATCACACAGACTTGGCCATCATCAGGAACCTGGATGAGAACCGGAAGGTTAACAACACCATTCCAAAAGACAGAGTCTGGATCGGCCTGTACAGAGACACCTGGAAGTGGGTGGATGCCAACAACTCAACATTTAGGAATTGGAACAAAGAAAACAATGAACCAAATAGCCACGGGAAGGAGGAATGTGCAGCGGCTAACTTTGGGAGATCTGGCCAATGGGAGGACTGGAACTGTGGGGAAAGGAAGGCCTTCATTTGTTACAGCGGTAGGAACCAGTTTGATGTTTTATGGTGATCTGCTTGTAAAGCTGCCTCAGAACGTGACTGAACTGAATCTGATAAATCAGGCTGTTCCTAGGCCTGTCACGATAACAAATTTTGCTGACCGATTAATTGTCTCAAAAATTATTGCGATAAACTATAATATTGTTTGAAGACACTGATTTAATGGAAATGACGTAATAATGTATGCAATTTCCGGCCAAAGATAAACACACTTTATTTTCAACAATACTTAACACTGGAACCGGTTAACAAAATAAAACAAGAAATAAAAATCTAATGGATTCTTAGTCTCTGTTAACTAAAAATACACTTGAATAAAAACTAAACACAAGATAAAACCACAGTGGAAATAAAAATGTTGTTGTATGTACAACATATCACGTTGGCGATATGTATGTTTTCCTCGGGAGTTCATCCTGTCTATCAAATGTCTGCAACATTTTTCGAAATGCCGGCTTTTCAGCAATATTAAATGGGAGCATCTCTTAGCAATTAAATGAACTACGCTGTCGGTGAGCGCGCGCCACTTTGCACCGTCCTTTCTGTAAGCTGCCCTGTCCTGCTTTTTGGCTCATTTAGAATCACCCCTGGACTGCTTTAGAATAGCTTGCATAGACGCATGTCCGACCATGTCCTTAAAACAACCTTTGTCCTCAGCTTTTTAAAATATGCTACTCACCGGGTGGTCAGTGCTGTTCAATGACGCTGCAAAAAAAGTTTCGGTTGAAAAAACGTTCCTGTAGTGTTGCTCATTAGCATGTGTCAAATCCCATTGAGTTCTGTAGTGATATGTCCACTCTCACCGGAAACGGAAATGGGGCCTGCTTACACTTTTCTAGTCTAAACTTCACTGCTGTAGGCTTACTCCGACGTCGAGGTGCTAACACGTCTCTGTTAAACACTTTAAAAAACTCTGAAAATGGAATACGAAACCTGGATTCTTGATTCTCCAGTGGGGTTGAGATTCATAAATGCATTAGGAGCCACACACACAGACCCTGTTAGGTGAAACAGGGAACCTTTCTCCTGTGGTTTTAATTTGCATTTGGCTGAGTCTCATTTGTTTTGTAGAGTAGGTTTAGCCAATTCACTTGTTGCTCCATCCTCAAAAAGAGATGAAGAAAAGCTAAACCATGCCAGTCGTTATCCAACATGTTCAGACAAAAGGCTTCAGCTTCTGGTGAAAATAAAAAACAGAGATCACATTTCTCCTGTATCAGCCTCTCATTATTGGCTTACAGTTAAATCCATTTATATGTTTTAGCATGCAGAACTCAGTAATCCAACCTGACACAGTTAAGGTTTATAGACATGCGTGAGGATGTTGCAGACAAGGGGCAGGCAGGTCCTGGAGATGAGTCCAACAGTTCATGCAGGGGCAGACCTGAACCAGAGTAGATGACAGCATCAGGCTGGACAGTTGGCAGAGAGGATTAGCCCATCACTTGGAGGTGCTGAAAAGATCTGCCGCAGCTAGAACCTGTAGTGAAGGTCCAGAAGATGAGGCCATCAGATGCCCATCAGATGCCCAGAAGGTCAGACGATAAGTAGAATGGGAGGCAGATCTTTTAGTTATTTGTGCTCCTCTCCTGTGGAACCAACTACCAGTTTTTAAGGCCCCTTAAAAGCAGACACCCTGTCTACTTTTAAGGCTAGACTTAAACTTTCCTTTTGATGCTTTTATATGCTGAGTGGTCTGTGTTTGTCCTTGAGCTATCTCTATAGTTATGCTGCTATAGGCTTAGACTGCTGGAGGACATAGGACCCCTTTTTCATCATTCTGCTTCACTCCATTTCTATATATATGCTGCTATAAGCTAACTCTTCATTAGGTCTGTGAAAATGTGAGTGTAAATGAACTCCCAGAATTATTGAGTGCACCATCCGTCCCATGTGTAAAGCAGCCCTCCTTCACTGTTTGCATTAAAAATTTCCTTTCTAACTAAATGTTTTAACTGAGCTTGCAGAATGACCAACACAACCTGACACTTCTTGTTTATTACAGCCATGTGTAACATCACCTTCTAATGAAGTTACTCTGTGTGTAGCTGGGTCAATTTAATGGAAATATGAGTAATTCCCATTTTCTATTGTTCTTTTTTAAGACACAGTTAATGATTGCCAATTTCCCCTGTCTCTTTGACGAACTTAGTCATTAAACATGTTAAACTTGGATTGAAATAACATTAAATTTAGAGACTAAATCATTTGATTGTAATTGATCTTAATATGATATATTGCTAGGATATATAACCAGTTTTTGAAGCACTTTTATAAAACCTCAAACAGTGTACAGCAGCTCATCGCACCCATTATTTCTGCAGCGATTCTAATGCAGACGCCTGATTCTATTGCTGATGATCTCAGTATTAACAGGCAGATACGGATCTCTGAGTGTGAGCTACGGCTGCAGTAGTAGCTCTATTCACCATCCTCAGTTTTTCACTCTCTCATCATCCATTTCCTGTTGCAGCACTTTTAAATAAAAAGCTAGTGGTCCCCAGAAAAACCAGACATCTGCTGTTCTCTGGTGTTTGTCTCTGCAGTGCTCTGCAGCAACGCCTCAAATCCTGTGCGTAAATACTTCTTTGTTGAAGAGCTGAAGAACTGGACTGAAGCTCAGAGTTACTGCAAAGGGAATAACTCGAACCTGGCAGTGTTGGAGAGCATGGAGGACGTGAAAACACTGAACAACATGGTGGCATCTCTGGGTAAAAATTCGGTATGTTCACATTAAACCACAGGTTATTAAAACCATTTAATTAAAACAGGGGAGCATATAACAGATGAGCCAGGATTATCCAGAGCTTTAAACACTCTTTGCAGATAGCCTGGATTGGGCTGTACGATGATGTCAACAGCTGGAAGTGGTCTGATTCTGCATCTGACACGAAGCAGAGGGATCAAAATGAGTTCACAAATTGGGCAAATACTGAGCCCAATAATCTAAGAGGAAAAGAAAACTGTGTGCAAATATATAGCGATGGATTCTGGAATGATAACTCTTGTTCTCAAGAGCTAAGTTCGGTCTGCTCAGATATCAAAGGTGAGAGTTTTAAACATAAATTCTGCTTTTACTCTCTTTTTTCCCCAATAAGCCAAATTCATCAGTTTTACAGATTATTGCTTTGATCTAAATTGTAAGACTATATTTAATGAACAAAGTCCTTGTTTCAGGTACGGATGCGAAATTTGTCTACATCAGTCTTAAGATGAACTGGACCGAGGCTCAAAGCTACTGCAGTGAACATTACACTGGCCTGGCCTATGTGAGGAACATAGAAGAGAACCAGAAGATTAAGAAGTTAATACCAGCAGGAGAGAGAACGTGGATTGGTCTCCGCAGAGTCCTCTGGATCTGGGCCGATGGAAGCCAGTCCTCATTCCGTCACTGGGGCTCTGGGGAACCCAGCACAGCTGATAAGCTTTGTGCGATAGCAAACCTGGGAAATTCTTGCCAGTGGGAGGAGTTGGGCTGTAATGAACTACGGCCATTCGTCTGCTACAAAGGTCAGTCAAAGTCAGGCATTTAGGTCTACCCACATTTACTTCCAGTGGGTAAAACAAAGACCAGATCTGGACATTTCAAACTTCACGGATTCCCCAGAGGTCCCTCAGTGCCTGATTGGGTAGTTATTCGTACTCCTAATCCTACTCCTAATAGTGAACAAAATAAAGGAAAGATGTTGTTTTGTTAATGCAGCTCTGGGAGATAATGTCATGATGGGTACTTATTTCTAACCCAAATGCAGAACACCAGGAGACAGAGGAAAAAGTTAACAGTTTATTTAGGAAAACCACAGGTCAGGGATAAGATGCTAGAAACAGATCAGGGCTGGTCACACAGGGTTCGCTGTTCAGAGTTTCAGGCTGAGCGTCAGAGGGAAGGTACCGGTTGGATCCAGAGACCGCAGGATTCAGCAGAGAGCTTAGCAGTGGCACGGCTTGGCTTCAGACTTCTGAGGTTCAGACCTTGAGTAGATCTTCAAGTTCTCTCCAGAGAACTGGCAGACAGATGCAAACGGTAAATCTTCAGGTTTGGATTGTCAGAGCAGGCAGGCTGGTTTTCAAACATGAGCTCCACCAGAGCTCCAGGTTTCAGTCAGGATCTTCCTAGAAGAACAGAGAGGACAAAACTGATCAGGATCAGGTTCAAGGTTTCAGGAGAGTCAGAGAGTCAGGCAGACTGGTTGGCTCCGGTTGGCTACCGTGACTTATTCAACACTCTGGCACTGAAGAGAAGTCAAGCCGCTGCTTATATAGTTGGTCTCCTGATGGCATGATCAGCCTCAGGGGTGCAGGTGGCTTCAGCTCAGGAGACCCAGGGCGCCCTCTGCTGGAGAAAGGTGGCAGATCTCCAGATCGCAACAGATAAAAACGTTTCTCTGGTCATGCAACATGTTTAGAACTTTAATCTGCAGTTTATCACTACTTTTAATAACTCATCCTGCAGGATCAAGGTTAAATAACAACATCCTATTTATATACAGATATAGCTGCAGAAAGGAACAGCTGATCATATTCACCTTCCCAGTTCAGATTACCTTAGTAAAGTCCTGGAAATAAAAAGGGTTTTTAGATTCATTTAGGACACTTTAACCCAGGGATGTCAAACTGGTTCAAGAAAGGGCCGTGTGGCTGCAGGTCCTCTTTCCAACCAAGCAATAGCACACCAGACTCAATTCATCTCACCAAGTCATTGTGTTCAGATTGGACTCACTTAATGAGATGACTGGACTCTGGTGTGCTACTGCTTGGTTGGAAAGAAAACCTGCAGCCACACGGCCCTTTCTGGAACCAGTTTGACACCCCTGCTTTAACCCAATACTGGCTTATAGATGTTTGTAGATCATTAATATTAATAATGGCATTTGTATCTTGGGGCTCTCCATGATGCGCGACGGTTGGAGCCACTCCTCCCCCCACCCGCTCTGCAGCCACACCTGCCGCGCTCAGCAGGAACAAAGCAGCTCTACCATGCCTCCAAGTGGGAAAACCCACCCAAAAACCCAATCAGCGCAGCCAGCCCATCCACACAACCCCTGCCGGAGCCGCCCAGACCCCCACACACCAGCGGTGCGCCGCCAGCAGGACTCCCACCCAGAAAAGCCCCCACATGCGACAGTGGACACCGGACATACATACATATATATAAATAAATAATAACAAAAATAAATAAATAAAAAATAAATTAAATAAATAAATAAAATTCCCTGTAGAAAAAATGCAAGCAGAAAAAACAGAGGCCAAAACAAAACCCAAGACCTGCACCTCACCATACGTGCAGCTCCTGTTTTACAAGACCGCCATTGGAAATGCGTAAGCCCAGGGAACGACATCCGGAAGCAAAGGCACCCGACTTACCGAAAATCCCAGAACTCCAGCCCACCGAAGTGAATCCGGTCGAGGGCTCTGGGCCCCAGGAAGTCAACCCCAGACAGGAGCCCCAGCAAGGCCCCGGCCTCAGACGCAACCACCCATGCACCCCCCCCAGGACAACGCAACCACGCCAAGCGCCACGGCCAACCACTGAAACCCGGCACCGAAAGACGAGGCACCTGCAGAACCGAAGCACCCTGCAGAACCAAAGCACCCCAGCCTGCACCACAAAAGAACCGCTGAACCGCTGCCTGGCACCAAGCCCCACCCAGCAGCAGCACAGCTACAGAGCCATTAGCCCATGTCCGGCCACCACTGAACCCCTGCTGAGCAATTCTGCACACGCCAAGAGGCCTCACAAGACGCCCCAGGTTCCACCTCCTGGATAAAGGCAAATAGACCCCAGGGCTAGAATCCTGCCGGTGCACTCAGCCCGAAAGCACAGCCCCAGGAGTTTGCAGGACCCCGAACCAGCCTCAAGCACTCTCATAGACTGCCCAAATGTAGCCTCACCACACTAGTGATGGAGCCCATCAAGGGAGCCCAGATCGTCTGATGGGGATGCAGATGCTGTCTCAACATTAATATGATCCAACAATAGATCTCTGTACTGATTGATGCTGAGTTTATCCTTACTTTTCCAATTCATGAGCATAGTTTTCTTTGCGATACATAATGCAGTGAAGGCCATGCAAACTGATTTTTTTCCATAGAGCTTCCCTCAAAGTCACCCAGCAAGCAAACTGGAGGGGAAAGTGGGATTTTACAACCCTTACATACCTGTACCCAGAATCTCTGAACCGGCCCACATAACCATAGCCTGTGCACTGTAGACAGATGTTAGATTGTGCAAAACTCATCTTGAATAATCTTTGACCTCTATAGTGCACTCTGTATTTTTTTTATTGTATTAATTGTAAATTGGGGTTTCTAGTCATGTTAAAAGTTCTTAGACATATCTGAGCCCAGATGTGTTTTTGTTCAATGCTGACTGATAAATCCTCCTCCCATTTAGTAATAGGAAGAGATATTGTATCATCCAGTTTAGTCAGTGTCCTGTATAATTTAGACAGTAGTTTGGGGGGTTTAATTCTGATATATTAGTTGGAATTTTCTGCAGTGCCCAGTATGCAGCAGAACAACACCACGGAAACAGATGAAAAGTTTAACAAGTTTTTATTTGAATACAAGCACACATGGAATTAACACAGGAACTGGTTCAGAGCCTGCGGGGGACTGGTTCACTGGGGTCTGTGAGGATGATAGTTCAGTTAGCTTTGGGAGCAAGTGAGTTTGGATTTGAAGAGTTTCAGATTTATACCTTGAGGAGTCAGGGTTTGGCTTTGAGAGAGGAACTGTTGGGTCCAGAGATTGTTTAGTTCAGCAGGGTTCAGTAACCGCTTCAGCGTCTTGCTTCTAGCGTGAGGGCAGACCTTGGCTTTGGGGTTTCCAGCTCTTAGTCCAGAGCAGCATGGGAATCCAGAGGAGAGTCTTCAGGTCTTCAGGGATTAGAATCCAACCAGGGAACAGAAGCAATGAAGGTTCTCAGAAGAAGCTAGGCTCAGGTGCTAACCAAACTGGATAAACACTGCGGCGTCGAGGCAAGGTCTGAAGGCCGGTTATATACTGCAGGATCCTCTGATGATGAGATGCGCCTCAGGTGTGTCGAAGGCTCAGCTCAGGAGGATCCACGGCGAACTCTGCTGGAGAAAGGTGGAACTTCTCCAGATCCCAACAGTACCCCCCTCTCAACGAGCGCCTCTTGGCAGTCCAGAAGACGTCGACGGGAGGGAGCACTCATACTCCTCGATCAGAGATGGGTCGAGGATGTAGGAGCCAGGAACCCACTGGCGATCCTCCGGACCGTAGCCCTCCCAATCGACGAGGAACTGCCAACCGCGACCTCGCCGACGGGAGTCCA
>JAGKQL010000031.1:482776-519192 GCA_018398635.1 Cyprinodon brontotheroides | reverse complement strand
CCTGCTTGTTCCACAGCAGAAGCCCCTACATGTTTAAAGGCAGGTGTGGTTGGGGGTTTGTTTGTGTTGAGCCTACTGGATGCTGATTCTGTCTATTCTGATGCCTTTCACAGTTTCTTTTGTACTAGCACAGCATTAGTTGGATTAGCGCGTTGAGGTAACTATGTGAGTTTTCACTACAGTTGTACCAAAATTGTCCAGCTTTTTTGAGATTATCAGGAGGAGCAGTTGAGACTGGGGGAGCTGGACTGCTTATTTTAGCTCTTTTGGGAAACCTCCACCCTGCTCTTTTACCTCTGAGTGGGGGGTCATTTTAGGCTGAAGTATTCTTATGTAACACAGCTTCAAGTTGACTGATCCTCTCCTCAAGTTGCTCCCTAATATTATCTGACACATTGGTGCTAAGAGGTTCGGGCTCAGCAGCAGTCAAATGTGCCTTAGTAAGGACTTTGGTGGAGCTATCCCCCCATGTGTTGTTTTCTCTGTATTTCCTTTAGCTGGCTTTCTTTCTCATAAGTTCTAATTTTAAAAAGCAGTTCTAAGAATGTCAGAGTTATTTTGAGAGTGCCAGTTAGACTTCTTTAAATTGTAATGTGTTTATTAATAGGTCATCCCAGCAGCCTCTAAGAAACAGTTTTAAAAGCTGGGCATCAGCATCGTGTTTGGTCACTCCATTGCTTTCAACAACTTCCTGTAGCAGCATATGAAGCTGGTGCAGATAATCGGATGCTCTCTCTCCACAGTTCTGATGGGTTTCTAAGAATTGAATATACAAATCTTCCCCTCCTGTTACATTGCCGTAAACCTTGTCTAATTCTCGTAAGTAGGCACTGAGTGGCTACTGGCTTCAATCAAGAGAGCCAATGTTAAAGCAGGGGCCAATAAACTTTAAAGCAATGTGCGCCCCTGCTGCACCTCTGGAATACTGAAGCCATTTAGTACCTGTTTAATCCCGAGCCACCAAACACCATAGTCCACCTCAGAGGGAGGCTTGGGGACATTTCCAGAGAAAAGACGTAGCTCTCGTGTGGGAGGAAGATGTACGGGCAAGTCATGCTTAACCATATGCTCTACTATGACTTTCTGGACATCTGCTGGCAGAGAGTTAATAGGGAGAGAGTCAGTAGGAGTCTGTTTACTGCCACATGGATGACTAGAATCAGTGGAGACTACATATCTTGGGCTGTCGGAAGGCTGTGCCTTGAGAGAAGCTGCCGGGGTCGATGCTATTGGCCCTTTAACATGATCAATTTTTCCACAAATCTGATTCACTGCTACCTTACTCAAAGTGGTGGGACTGACGTTTGTAGCAACGGCGAAAGCTCAGGCCAGGATCTGGAAGATGGGATTCTGGGGTGGGGGTGTCGCATTACAAGTATCCTGATTTATTCCCGAGAGCTCATCCATCGTTTCACCCGCCGGGGCTTTACAGCCCGAAGAACAAAATGCGATGTCGGTGACAGAGAACTGCGGTGGCTGGCCTGGAAAGAATACGGGCGACCGAAACGGGGATAGATCCACGAAAACCCGCCGCCCGTTCGTCGCAAAACGATCAATCCCGTCGAGCCAGGTGATTACACCTGTTTTCTCCGCGTTTTAACCTGATTATCTCCCTACCGGCCTGGTTCCAAGAACATCAAACCTGACTCTCTTTCTCGCCTCTATTCTCCTGACAAACCTGAAACTCCTGAAACCATTCTTCCCTGCCAGCTGTATGTGTGGCTACTGTCTCCTGGGAGATATCCTCCAGTCTGATAAAACTGGCCCAAGCTTCTGAACCCGACCCAGGTAACGGTCCGAACCCAACAAGACGCCATGTTAGCCTCTTTCAAAGTCCAGATCCCTTACTTCATCCACTGGATGCATTCAGCAAAATTGCATCGCAGCACCACGGGTAGCTAAGCAGAACCGCCAGCCTGATCTCGCCGTTTCTGGTGGGCCGTCCCTCCACAAGATACTAAGAGAGTATCGTTCTACGCCATAATCCCGTCTGGCGCTTCGTGAAACAAACCCTCACATCAGCCTCCCTCTGGTGCTTCTCCATCCAGCTACCTGTTCCATCTCTAAGCCCCTGGTCCCACATCGCCGTGGATTTTTGCTTGTGCCGGTTTGCCCGCATCCAGAGGAGATGACCACCATCGCTACACCCGCCGGCCGGACCAGATTCTCAAAAGCCTGCCATCTTGTTCCCCTCAGGAAACTTCCGACTGCCTTCCAGACAGCTTCCAGACAGCACAACTACTCGTCAAAGCACGTTTTCAAACTCCATGGTATTCCCCAGGAGATTTTGTCGGACAGAGGAGCCTCGAATTCACCGCACAGGTCTGGAAACACTTCTGCTCTGCTCTTGAGTTCTAACATTTCTCTGACATCAGGTTATCATCCACAATCCAATGGTCAAACAGAACGATCTAAAGCAGGAACTTGAATCAACCCTCCGATGCTTCACTTCCACCAACCTGCGATCTGCTGGAGCTAATACGCTTCACGCGGGTAGAAGCCATGCACACAACTCCCACACATCTTCTGCAACCGGTCCTGTCCACGCACTTTGAAATCTCTCTAGTGCATAAAGAAGCCACTTGCTAATTCCCACGCCCGACGAAAAGGAAATCTGCTGTTCCATCAGTTCAGCACCACATCCGCCGTTAATCGCCAAGATCTGGAAGGACACAATATCGAGCTCTGAACCGGACATCTGCCCAAAACAAACTCCCAGGTCGCTGACCGCGAAACAACGCACCACCTATACACCAGGACAACGAGGGTTTTGGCTCTCCACACTGCGTGACATCCCTCTCAAATCCATGTCCTCTGCAAACTCTCTCCCAGGTTCAAGCCAGAGTTACATACAAAATCGAGTGAGTCATCAACCCGTCTGCCGTCCGCCTGCATCTGCCATCCTCACTCCGGGATCCATCCAACATTCCACGTCTCTCAAACAGCAAGCCTGTCCTGACCAGCCCTTTACAATAAATCTTTAAACTTTTCTCCTGCCTCTGCAGTGTTGCTGCATGTGGATTAGACACCTGAAGCCAAACATGACAAGCTTCAAAATATCCTGCCTGCTTTGAAATTGATTGTCATTTCACCAATAGCTTGGGCAAGGGGCACTAGGCTATCTCTAAGTTGCTCAGATGGAGAAAACTTGTCAATCTGGATAATCTCACAACGTGAATCATGAACTACATATTCATTGTCCAATAACATTGGAGTTATAGACTTATTAAACTGGCACAGGATGGTATGGGGAAGACCATCAATAGGTTGCACTCTAACAACGTCATCTAATGTTGCAAAAGCCCCTTTTACTTCCACTAATCCCACTTTATATGGGGCATCCCTTATTATCATAGAGAACTTTGGGTCAAACCCATACATGTCACAAAACTCCATTGTTAACCCTGAAATGGTTAAATTCTCAAATGAATATACAAAGAGAAAAAAAAGAAAAAAAATTAGCTTGAGGTGGATGCACCAATTTATTTTTACTGTTATTGTTGTAACCACATAACCTGATAGCAGTTTACTACCAACCAGAATTTATTTATTTATGAACCACACCTCAGTATCTCTTACTAAAAAAAAAATAAAAACAAAAAGAAAAAAATATATAATTATATATATATTTATATATATATTATGATATATATATATATATATATATATATATATATATATATAGAAGTTGGTCAGCAAAAGGAAAACACGCAGTGACGACAGTAACCCATATATCCGCGATAATAAACTGGCAGAGGTTTATTTTGTTAATTTTGAATGACGTGCTCACAAATGAAAATCAAATTCACCGCGTCGGTAAAATTGAATACGTGAAAAGGCACCGATGCTCTGCCGCCAATTCCCAGCTAATTAACCCACCGCAAAGCTCTTAAATGGCCTTTCATACCTCGACACCAGTGTGTTTGCCAGTTTTGGGTACTATAGCCAAGCTGAGTTTGCTGAGTCAACTGAGTTTTTGTCAACCTGAGTTTTAATCTTGCTTTTTGTCTTTGCCTTTCGGCAGGAATCTTCCTGCAAACTGGACGTTTCGGACCGTCTCTCCCTGGAAGGATCAACTGAGCCTCAAACTGAGCTGGGGATACAAACTGGAGGTTTGGATCCACTTTCCTCCAAGGGATCGTTTGAGTTTCACACTGAGCAAGGGATTCATCTGCACCTCAGTCCGTTCAAGTACAGCAGGAAATCTGAGTGGCAGTCAGTTTCTCTGTTCACCTACAAACAACCGCATTCTGGGTAAACCCTGTCCGCCCTCCACCGAATGAGACAAACACTGCAACACCACACACAGACAGGAGTCAAAGAGTCAACCACACCTTTCTGGAAACGTGAGTCTGCTTACCTTTCCTCCTCTTCAAGATCGAGAATCAATTTTCCCACTGAACCTATCAAGAGTGCCATACGTTTTCAGATACTTCATTATGTTGGTTTTAACGATTATGGGATAGATTCTTTGTTTTGGCTGGTCTTCAGTACATTCTCAATTTTCTATTAGATGAATTTGAGATTTTCAATTTGTCATTGTAATCATCAAAATTAAACAAAGAACATCTCGAAAATATATGAGTTTGTATAATATGAATAAAGTCACTTTTAAATACGAAATCAATCTTTTCATGACTTGTTTTACATCATATATCTGGTATAGAGATATATAGAGATATATATATATATATATGGTGAGGATATATATATATATATATATATATATATATAATATATATATATATATTAAAGAACAAAAAGGTTCAAAACTTAAAAACTCGGCACAAGAGGTATATATTTAAACAAGATGAGTTTGTTTGTTTGTTAGGATCAGTCAAGCAAATTTGTGTTTTGTCCTGTGTGTTTATTCTTTTCCTTCACCAGGCCATCCAGAGTCACCTCGACCGTACCATCTAGCGACATTAAAATGTTCTGGCTGCTGAATCGCCACCACCTTCAGATGCCACGTGTCAGCTCTGATGTCCTGCACACTCCTCAAAACCCACGATTCCACGGGGGTGGAAAAACAAGCTTACTGTCGCAAACTGCCGCAATAGCGCTCAAAGAGCAATGCACCCCGAATGCAGAAAAAAACAGCACTAGTTACCTCTGGGATACAACTCCATCATGAAACCTTATCTTTTTTCCAGCATATTAAACATGTTCATCCTTTTATCTAACTATCATTTATCCCTATGGTTATATAAAAGGATTTTTTTAGACTTGGCAGAGGAAGATCAGCCACATATAAATTATGAAGTAGTGAGAGCAGGAAGAGATATACTGCTGAGAGCAAACCATCAGAGTGGAGCGTGAAACGCAAACTCTGAGTTAAGCCACGCAAAGACGCATTTCTGCCCAATCACAGCTGGAAGATGAGTTAGTCAGAGTTCAGCGTGCAGTATCGGATAATTCCGGATTGCTTTCACCCTCCTGCTGCTGGGTTGCAGGTGGACAGTGTGACCAAACAGGGTGCAGCAGCACAGCTGATACTGCTTAGCAGATTACAGCATGAGGATGCATTTTAATTGTCTAACAGACAACACACTAACATTTTTATTCAGTCTCTTCCTGTCAACGAAAACTCACACCCACGACTCATCATGTTTTAGTCATCAAAGATCCAGGTTTTCATTATCGTCATGAAAAAAAGAGTATCAATGAAATAATTTTGTTATCGTTGATGAAAACAACAGACTCACTCCGCCGACCACTGGGCGAGAAAGAGTCAAACATGTCATGGACTTTTATTTAGAATGTAGGCTGTTCTTTACTCCACCTCTATCTGGCTCCTACTTCCTTCTCTCAACACTTTCCTGCCATGGAAGGTCAGACCTACTGCGTGTAACTGTTGGTAGCCCATTATTAATAATAGGCAGCTTGGGTATCCATACCTGCTCTGGTTCCAATTGTTTCTGTTTAATGCTCCTGCTAGATTGACATGTTAAGATCAAAAGTCGTAAAATTGTTCAGGCTACCTTAACCAGCATAAGATGTATGCAAACCATCCCATCGATCAGTGGGGAGTATGAAATAGCTGTTTGCATGTCAGTTGCCGTGATAAAGACTTCTTGTCTGCACTTGAATCCAGTCAAATGTCGTCCAGGATCAGATGGTTAGTCGAGTCTGCTATCGAGGTAATTCCTGGATTGCCATGGAGGCTGCCAGTTGCAGGTATAGTGCATCAAACAGCGGCATGGCCATCTTCAGGATGGGCAGCATGAGATGCATTTTAATGTCTACAGACAAATACGAAATGATTTCATCCAGTTCTTCCGTCACCAAAACCTCACACCATCGCGGCGTTTTGGTCATCAAAGATCCACGTTTAGGAATTGGAACAAAGAAGGCAATGAACCAAATAGCCGCGGGGAGGAGGAATGTGCAGCGGCTAACTTTGGGAGATCTGGCAAATGGGAGGACTGGAACTGTGGGGAAAGGAAGGCCTTCATTTGTTACAGCGGTAGGAACCAGTTTGATGTTTTATGGTGATCTGCTTGTAAAGCTGCCTCAGAACGTGACTGAACTGAAT
This sequence comes from Cyprinodon brontotheroides, assembly GCA_018398635.1. Classification (NCBI taxonomy): domain Eukaryota; kingdom Metazoa; phylum Chordata; class Actinopteri; order Cyprinodontiformes; family Cyprinodontidae; genus Cyprinodon; species Cyprinodon brontotheroides. The sequence continues at coordinate 512,657 of JAGKQL010000031.1, read as the reverse complement.
CTGATAAATCAGGCTGTTCCATCTCCATTTAGTGCTGTCTGTCCTCGATTCATAGTTAGTAATGAGTCACGGTGCTGATCATTAGTCTTATTTAGCCCATTAATAACGGACGACACTGCAATTACTCCAAAGAATAGAAGGCATTCATGTTTTACTCCATTTCTTCTGCACTGTGTTGATTTTCTGCCGCTCAGTTCAGTCTGGGAAACAAATGCAGTTTGGTTTTAGGTTCAGACCAGGAAGCTGAAAGGGCCTCAGAGAGACGGTCAGGATAACCTGGGGGGACAACATGATGATACTGATTGGTTAGGATGGCGGTACGATGCTGGCGATTATGATACGATAACCAATAAAGTCCTTTAGCAAGTCTGTGACTGACATGATGCATGATGCAAACCTGTTAGCATTGATGCTGCTGCTACAGATATGCTAAAGACGAAGGTGTGGATGGAGGTTATGAAACTGTGCGCAATCATTTAATCACCATGAACTGGAAGATGGATCAGTAGCATTAAACCCCCAATAGTACAATCTAAAACATGATTAGCGCTTCATTTTCTATTCACCCCCATGCTGAACAACACTCTGAATACTTCACATCTGTCAAATGCGATTTTGAGATCTGCCCAGGTGCTTTATGCCGTCTGCTGACATTCCAAATAATGGATGTTCATAGGGCGCCGTGACAGAAAGGTCAGTCTATAAAACCACAAAAAATGTGTCAATATTCCTCCATACATGCTCCGCCCAATGTATTCCAAGTGTCCTGAGTGGGTAGCATCCAGAATTCTACCTCGAAACGAGAGTCATTTAGAATGCTTTTAGAGCATAAACAGTAGTGTATAGATTTCCTGAAAGCGCCGCCATTACGCGCCGCGCATACAACGCTATGGAAGCCGAAGACCAAACCAAATGAAAGTCGCGATCTCAGCGTCTGCTCTGGAGTCGATAATGCAAGCGTAGAAGAAGAAATGCTGTTTACCTGTGCAAAAGAAAGAAACAATGAAAGAAAAATGTCTGAGGACTTCAGTGTTGAGGAAGAGCATGAGTTCTTTGCTTCGACTTGGAGCTGCTTACTGCTATTTGTTCTGCGGCTTCCGTAGCGCGTCGCGGATCGCCAAGCATGTGCACGCCAGGAAATCCTATACACTACTGTTTATGCTCTGAAAAACATTCTAAATGACTTCGCTTTTGAAGAGTAAATTCTGGGCGTTACCCACTCCAGAGTTGGAACAGATTGATTCCAGCAGATGGATAAATCATGACCCAAATTTTGTGGACTTTACTGGACCACTTCTGTCTGTCTCGGGCACCATAGACCTCCATTATTTGAATGTCAGCGGACAGCAAGAAGCTCCAGTCTTCCAGATGCGTTGAGATAACCGAAAAAGTACTCAAGAGTGTCCGTTCAGCATGGGGTGAGGAAATTGAAGCTGCTTGAATCATGTTTTGGGTGGCAACTATTCCTTTGCTGCTTGCTTCAAACCAACCTGAGCTAAATGTGTTATTAGAACAGTCATTCTCCAGAGGAACAGCAGGAGGTAAAACCTTTTTTGTTCCCAGTGGGGTTAGATTCTCCATCCACTAGAATACACACAGACCCTGTTGGTGAAACAGGAACCTTTCTCCTGTGGTATTATTTACATTTATTTAGTCTTATTTGATTTGTAGAGTAAGTTCTTAATTCTGTTATATCTTCATCCTCAAAAAGAGATGAAGAAAAGCCAAGGGTGTAGGTTTGATTCCAGCTTTGGTAGGGATACTATTGGTCTTCAGTTTCATTGGTCATTTGCAAAAACATGCATGCTCTATTTTATGCTTAATGTGAGCATCAGGAAACATTTAGTTTATAAAGAGAACAGCAGCATTTCTGCTACATTAATATAAATCTTATCAGCTCTACACTCACTAGATGCTGTTTATCAATATTTAAAGCAGCACTGGTTTTGATCAATGTAGGTTTGTTGTTCTCCAGATTATTCAGGATCTGAGTAGCAGAAAACAGAGACAGAAGGTAAATCTCAAAAATGTAGGAAACAGATCAGGTTTAAGAAGTTATCGAAAGTTAGCCGGTACCAGATACTGGCAATACTCTGGCAGAGAAGTGTCAGCCTCCTCCTTTATTTAATATGCTCTCTCAAACATGCAGAAGATGGGGAATTAGGTGACGGCAGATGTCGAATTGTGCCCTCATGAGAGGAAGCGGTCTCAGGAACTCCCTCTGGTAGAGAAAAGTTGACAACTACACGCTGGATCCCAAGGCTGTAGTTACTCTGTGTCGCCCATTTCAAGTATTTCATCTTGGGCTGAAACAATTAATCATATTAATTAATTATTTAAATTATCATCAACTAATTTAGTAATTGATTAATCATTAACTGGAGAATAGGGCCACTAAAATATGCCTTTAGCCGACAGAGCGACCCACTTAGAGCAGGAATTATACCAAGATTGTAAAAATATGTAAACATTTTTTTTTATTTTTTATTATTTTATTTATGCATTTTCAGAGTTAAACGGACAAGACAAAAAAGAGAAAAAATAAAATAAAATACAGCAAAACAATTACAACAAAAACTAAAAAAACAAGACAGAACAGTGCCAGCAAACTGAAGAACTGATAAGAGAAGTAATTATATTATCGATTATATGTTTACAGCATAGCAAAGCAGGAGTCAGAGTCAGAGAGGACAACAAATAATCCCCAATGTGTCAAGCTGACCAACATGAAAAGCCCGTGGAAATCAATAAAAAGAGTACAGCATAAAGGATGATATTGAGATAATCAGAAATAAAAAAGAATTAAAAAAGAAGTTATCCGGTCCAGTGAAGAGTTTGGTTTTAACCCAATATTTTGAATATGTCTATTAAAAGGACCCCACACATCTAGAAACTTATCTTGATTGTCTGACAAAGAGTATCGAATTTCTTCGAGATAGATACAGGACACCATATCTTTGAGCCATTTTTTAAAGCATGGAGGTGTAGAGGATTTCCATTCACTCAGAATAAACCTGTTTTGCAACCAGCAAACCAAATATTAGAGCCTGCTGCAGAGACATGGGAAGAGTAACAGAGAATTTAGAGCAACCCAGAACTATCAAATGGTTTTCCGGATATAGAGCTTTGCCATAAGCGTTGGTAGGCAATTTGAATATTCTGTACCAAAAGTCCATAAGCGTAGGGCAAGAGCAAAACGATATGACCTAAAGTCCCATTCAGTTTGATTTTACATTTTTCACATATTGGAGAGACACTAGGATGGAAACAGCTTATTAAGTTTGGTTTTAGAAAAGTGCAAACCCGATGGTGTACAAACCTTGAATTGAATAAGTTGCAATCTGGAGTTAATGGAACAGGTTTTGATCCTTGACAGACTCAAATTCCACATCTCATCTGAAATTTCGACTAGTGTATCAGAAGCCCAGGCCTCTTTTATATGATTAGTAGAAGGAGATGAACTGAAAAGATTAACAAAGTGAGAGATAAGCTTTCTAGAAGTAGGGGGCTTTTTTATAAGCTCGAAGAAGCTTTGTTGCACTGATATGGTTTCAAAGTGAGGGAAATTTTGTCTGACAAAATTGCGAACTTGCAGGTACCTGAAAAAGTGGCTAGAAGGAAGACCAAATTTGGATTGGAGTTGCGTGAAGGAAGCAAAGCAGTTATCGATGTATAAATCCTTGACAACAGCTATGCCTCTATCTAACCAGTGCTTGAAAACTACATCCAAATTCCCTGGCTTAAATGCTGCATTCTGAAAAATGGGGGCATAAATGGAGAAATCAGAGAGATTCAGAACAGTTTATCTGCTTCAGAATCCTAAATGAATTTTTTAAGATGAAATTATCCTTTAGCAACTGAAAGGGGAAAGAGAAATTGGAGAACACTACAGCGGAAAGAGAGGAAGTAGTAAGTGCTATGGACGCAAGGTTTTCATTCAAGTGGCCAATTGGGCAATAATGAGTCGACCTCTTCGCCCCTTCGGATAAACATGACTCCAAAAAACCCAGGTTCTAGAATTACAAGCCCAGTAATAATGACGGAAATCAGGAAGGCCTAGGCCACCCTCAGCAGTAGGTTTCTGTAGGTGAGACTTAGAAATTCGAGGGTGTTTACCGGCCCAGATAAAAGGAATTATAATGGAATCTATCATCTTAAAAAAAGAAGCAGTAAGATAAATGGGTATATTTTGAAAAAGATATGTAAATTTTGGGAGGAACACCACCTTAACGGCATTAACACGACCAATCAAGGAAAGAGGAAGAAGCTTCCATCGATCCATCATAGATTTAAATTTGTTGATAAACTCCAGAAAATTGTATTTAAAAAGAAGTTTAGGGTCCCATGTGATATTTATTCCCAGATATTCAAAATGATTAGTGGAAACTTTAAATGGTAGGCTACTAAGAAAATCAGTGTCCAGACCATCAGAAAGAGGCATAAAAAGACTTTTGTCCCAATTAATAGTAAAACCAAGGACGTTCCAAATTTTTTTATAAGAGTTAGAAGCGGAGAAAGGGAGATTGTGACATCTGGAAGAGTCAAGATAACATTGTCAGCATAAAGGCCCATGGGACTATCTGTAGTATAGTCCGAGATGCCAGTGATCAACGGATGGGTCGTGATGGAAATAGCAAGGGGTTCCATGGCCAGTGCAAAAAGTAACGGTGAGAGACAGCACCCCTGTCTGGTTCCACGGTGTAATGGAAAAGAGGCAGACCTGTCGTGATTAGTCAAAACTGAAGACTTGGGGTGAGCATAGAGCATTTTTAATAATGCCATGAATTTATCACCAAATCCAAATTTTTGGAGGACCAAAAACAAATAGTCCCATTCAATTTGGTCATACATAACTTGTAGGAGTCGACGAGTATTAGAAAAAGAATATCTGTTAGGGATGAAGGCAGTCTGGTCAGGATGAATCAGGTGAGCAATGTGTTTGTTTAGACGGGTAGCTAATACTTTTGCAATTATTTTTTGATCGCAGTTTACAGTAGTAAGCTTAAAGGACGATTTGAGGCAACATTAGAGCAATCCCTGCCTTTCTTCAGGACGAGACAGATATCAGCTTCATACAAACTCTGAGGGAATACTTCCTTACTAACTGAAGAGTTCACCATACGCAGAAGAAGAGGGGCAACCAGATCCAAATGACTTTTATAAAATTCTATCCCAAATCCATCCGGACCACAAGCCTTACCTGAAGATAAAGAACGTATGGCAGCTTTAATTTCTTCAAGTGTAAAATTAGAATCTAAGTCTAACCTGGCGGATTCATCCAGAACAGGGAACATTTAAATTGTTTAGGAAATCTTTAGTATCAGAACTGGTGGCAATAGACTTAGAAGTGTATAACTTGCTGTAATAATTGAAAAAGGCGTCATTTATGAGTTTAGGGTCAGTTAACATTAGCCCAGAGGGGGAATACATTTTATGAATAGCTCTATCTGCAAGTGCGCCTTTGATTTGTCTGGAAAGCAATCTATCAGGCTTGTCCCCTAGTTCAAAATGTTTTTTTTTAAGTCTGCGAATGTAATTACCAACTTGTTCCCCAAGCATGAGATTGTATTCAGATTTTATCTTTAGGATAGCACCAAGTATATTTTCATCATTGGAATTCTGATAGCCATCCTCGAGAACAGTCAATTTAGCCTGAATATCTGTAAGACGCTGTGATATGGTCTTTTTGGATGAAGACTGATAAGAAATAATATTTCCCCTTAATACTACTTTAAATGACCCCCACAGAACTGAATCAGATACTTCTCCGTTGTCATTAAAAAAAAAGAAAATCTGATATTTTGGAGGAAACATAATCCTAAAATGATTGAGCAGGATTAATAGGGGGATTAAATTTCCAATTAAACGACGGAGAGTAAAGATTAAAGTGAATCTTTAATAAGAGAGGGGCGTGATCTGAAATCAAGATGCTGCGATACATTGAGCTGACTGTATGTGAAATAAATTTTGAATCAATTAAAAAGTGATCGATTCTAGTAAAACTACTATGGGAGGGAGAAAAAAAAGAGTATTTACGATCAGAAGGATGCTGATGCCTCCAGATATCAACTAAATTTAAAGACTGCATGAGATTATTTAGAACCGAGACTGATTTCAAAGAAGAGGCAGCTTTATTGGAGGACCTATCCAGCAATGGATCGAGATAGCAACTAAAGTCACTACCTAAGATGATGTCCCTATTATTACATTGTGCAACAATGTCAAATATCTTGCAGAAAAAATCGGGACAGTCATAATTTGGGGCATAAATATTTAATAAGGCAACAGGGATGGAATTGATATCGCCAGTGACAAGGACATATCTTCCTCCTGAGTCTGTAGACATGGAGTTAAAGATAAATGGAATGGTTTTGCGAATAAGGATTGCGACCCCGCTAGCCTTGGAAGAAAAATTTGACTGATAAACTTGTGACACCCATGAAGATCTCAAACGTCTCTGCTCATTTGGTGGAATATGAGTCTCCTGAAGAAAAACAATATCGGACGAAAGTGATTCCAAATGTGAAAAAACCTTTGCTCTTTTAAGCCCTTTACCAAGCCCTCTGCAGTTCCAGGAGACAAAATTAATAGGACTCATGCCTGGCTTAGAAGTATTATTATCCTGCATTTATCATAATGTAAAAAAAACAGCAGCAGACACGATGAACACAACAGAACAAAGGAAAATTAACAATAACAAAACAAACACAGAATCCCCATAATTCCCCTCAGCCGCAACAAAAACTAAGCGGCATGTCCCTCAATCTAAAGTGGAGGCTGCCGGATAACAAGAGAAGTCCTAAAAAAACTAAAACCTAAACCCAACAAGCCGTGTTTACCTCCTGAGGAACTATATAAATGTTAGTGTGCACCAATGCTTAAATGAACATTAGCGTATGATGATTTATATAGTCAGACGCTGTTAGACAGTGAGTTGACAAACAGCTCTGCATCAGCTGGAGAAGTGAAAGTTTTCACAGAGTCTTTTAAAGACACTTGTAGCTTGGCAGGAAAATGCAGGGAACATTTGGCACCAGCTTCCACCAGCCTTTTCCTCACGGTGTTGAATGCCTGGTGCTGTGCTGAAACCTCCGCTGTGTAGTCTGGGAATATGAAGACTTTCTGGCCGTGGTACAGCAGCGGCGCTTGTTGTCGACTCAGCCGCAGAATATTCATCACGTCGTGGTCGTTGTGCACTCTGGCGATGATGATCCGACGTCGTTCATTGGGAAGCGGCTTGGGTCTCAGGGCGAGGTGCGCTCTGTCTATTTTAACGGGCTTGGGAAAGTTGCCCTGTCCCAGCAGCTCCGAGATGAGCTTTGAGACAAACTCAGCAGGATGGCCGCCCTCTTCCCCTTCCTTAACGCCAACAATACGGATATTTTGTCTGTCATTCACCTTTGTTTTCAGAAGAAGGTTAGCCACCGTTAGCTCGCAGCAAGTTGCCTCCAGCGCTAAAACACGGGCATCTGTAGAGGATAGAGCCGCGTCCATGTCATCTAGACGTTGCTGGACCTCGCCATGCTCTGTCTGCAGGGTTGTTAAACGAGCCTCAATAGAGTCCAGGTGACCTTCCAGTGATTTCTTGAGAGAATCCACGAGGGAGTAAACTTTAGAAAGTTCATCTTTATGGCTATTGACAGCGGCTAAGATAGCCTCGTTGCTAACAGCAGAGCATGCCTGAGTTGTCAACTTCTGAGCTTCGTCTTTCCTTGGCATAATGTGAAATACCAAAACTGTTATATCCTGATGAAACAGATGCCTACTAGTCCCCCAGCAAGAAAACTTATAACTTAGATGACTTAGGTGCAGTAATTTGATTTTAAATGAAGGCAGTGACAGTTCAACAAAACACGTCTACTCAATTACAGCGCACTAGCGCCCCCCACTATGTAAACATCTTGCATTTAAGTAAAAAAAAAAAAGTTTTTGTCTTTTAATATTTTCCATCCAGAACTCCTCCAGGAAACGTTTCTGTTTCACTTGGTATAATTTAGTAAAAAAATCTTCTTTAAGGAACCTTTGGCTGATCTGATTAATCAATTAGCAGAATAATCATTAGTTGCAGCCCTAATTTTATGGTAACTTTCCAAACACATTTCTTCCATCATGCAGCAGTGAAGGGCAGCTGCTTCACCCTGAGGCTGCCCTGCAGCATTATATCTGTTTCCTACAATCATATAATGTTTCTATTATACAAGTGAGTTTTTAATAGTAAAGGATTAAATGTAACAAAACCTTTTATCATCATCCTATATTGCTGCTGACTGAATGTTTAAATAGCTCCTTATGTCTATTTTCTTTTTTAGTGACATCATCTACAAACACAACACTAAGAATGAGTTTCTTATTCAAATATAAAATCACTTTTAACAATCATAAAAGACAATATAACACTATCTTATCTGTAATGTAATAATATTTAAAATAAACAGCCAGATTCAAGCATTATTTACCAGACATTAATGTTTGTATTAATTTACTTATGGACTGTGTGGAAATCTAGAAAAATAGAATCACTGTAAATAGAGTTCCTCTGTTTGTCTTTATCCTATTTCTAGAAGTAGAATCAATTAAATAGAACTATTTTTATGTGGAAAACAAAAAATAGCAGATCTTTAGCATCATTCTCCCTTGCTCTTCTTGTTGTTATGATCTACAAAATAAATAAAACCTGTAATTTATACCTGAACTGCCGTGAAAATGAAAACATTAATAGCAAAAAATATTGGTGAAAGGGAATCAGAACTGCTGCAAAAACGCTGTAAATTATAACCATGTTGTTCACATCCAATTATTGGTAGGGAAAAATAGTTCGGTCCAAAATTTTGGTAGTGACATGTCCCTAGGGTCCCTATGCAAATCTAAGCCCATGGGAAAAGCTAAACCATGCCAGTCGTTATCCAACATGTTCAGACAAAAGGCTTCAGCTTCTGGTGAAAATAAAAACAGAGATCACATTTCTCCTGTATCAGCCTCTCATTATTGGCTTACAGTTAAATCCATTTATATGTTTTAGCATGCAGAACTCAGTAATCCAACCTGACACAGTTAAGGTGAGGATGTTGCAGACAAGGGGCAGGCAGGTCCTGGAGATGAGTCCAACAGTTCATGCAGGGGCAGACCTGAACCAGAGTAGATGACAGCATCAGGCTGGACAGTTGGCAAAGAGGATTAGCCCATGCTTGGAGGTGCTGAAAAGATTTGCCGCAGCTAAAACATGTAGTGAAGGCCCGGAAGGTCAGACGTATAAGTAGAATGGGAGGCAGATCTTTTTAGTTATCAGGCTCCTCTCCTGTGGAACCAACTACCAGTTTTAGTCCATGAGGCAGACACCCTGTCTACTTTTAAAGGCTAGGCTTAAAAACTTTCCTTTTGATAAAGCTTATAGTTAGAGTGGCTCAGGTTATCCTGAGCTATCTCTATAGTTATGCTGCTATAGGCCCTAGACTGCTGGAGGACATAGGGACCCTTTCTTTATCAATCTGCTTCATTCTATCTCTATATATATGCTGCTATAAGCTAACTCTGTTTCTGTCTGTGAAATGTGTGTGTCTGTAATGAACTCCCAGGATTATTAAGTGCACCATCCGTCCCATGTGTAAAGCAGCCCTCCTTCACTGCATTAAAAATTTCCTTTCTAACTAAATGTTTTTAACTGAGCTTGCAGAATGACCAACACAACCTGACATGACAGTAAAAGTACAACTTGACTGACAGCATCAGATTGCTGGAAACCTCTCCTTTCAGATGTCTGGTCCATGCTACTTCTTGTTTATTACAGCCATGTGTAACATCACCTTATAATAAAGTTACTCTGTGTGTAGCTGGGTCAATTTAATGGAAATATGAGTGATTCCCATTTTCTATTGTTCTTTTCTAAGACACTGTGAATGTTTGCCCACTTTCCCCTGTCTCTTTGACGAACTTTCCCATTAGTCATTAAACATGTTAAACCTGGATTGAAATAACATTAAATTTAGAGACTAAATCATTTGATTGTAATTGATCTTAATATGATATATTGCTAGGATATATAACCAGTTTTTGAAGCACTTTTATAAAACCTCAAACAGTGTACAGCAGCTCATCGCACCCATTATTTCTGCAGCGATTCTAATGCAGACGCCTGATTCTCTTGCTGATGATCTCAGTATTAACAGGCAGATATGGATCTCTGAGTGTGAGCTACGGCTGCAGTAGTAGCTCTATTCACCATCCTCAGTTTTTCACTCTCTCATCATCAATTTCCTGTTGCAGCACTTTTAAATAAAAAGCTAGTGGTGCCCAGAAAAACCAGACATCTGCTGTTCTCTGGTGTTTGTCTCTGCAGTGCTCTGCGGCAGCGCCTCAAATCCTGTGCGTAAATACTTCTTTGTTGAAGAGCTGAAGAACTGGACTGAAGCTCAGAGTTACTGCAAAGGGAATAACTCGAACCTGGCAGTGTTGGAGAGCATGGAGGACGTGAAAACACTGAACAACATGGTGGCATCTCTGGGTAAAAATTCGGTATGTTCACATTAAACCACAGGTTATTAAAACCATTTAATTAAAACAGGGGAGCATATAACAGATGAGCCAGGATTATCCAGAGCTTTAAACACTCTTTGCAGAGAGCCTGGATTGGGCTGTACGATGATGTCAACAGCTGGAAGTGGTCTGATTCTGCATCTGACACGCAGCAGAGGGATCAAAATAAGTTCACAAATTGGGGAAATAATGAGCCCAATAATCTAAGAGGAATAGAGAACTGTGTGCAAATATATAGCGATGGATTCTGGAATGATAACTCTTGTTCTCAAGAGCTAAGTTCGGTCTGCTCAGATATCAAAGGTGAGAGTTTTAAAGATAAATTCTGCTTTTACTAATTTTTGTCCCAACAAGCCAAATTAATCAGTTTTACAGACTATTGATTTAATCTAAATTGTAAGACTATATTTACTGAACAAAGTCCTTGTTTCAGGTACGGATGTGAAGTTTGTCTACATCAGTCTTGAGATGAACTGGACCGAGGCTCAGAGCTACTGCAGTGAACATTACACTGGCCTGGCCTATGTGAGGAACATAGAAGAGAACCAGAAGATTAAGAAGTTGATACCAGCAGGACAGAATCCATGGATTGGTCTCAGCAGATTCCTCTGGATCTGGGCCGATGGAAGCCAGTCCTCATTCCGTCACTGGGGCTCCGGGGAACCCAGCGCAGCTGATAACCTTTGTGCGATAGCAAACCTGGGAAATTCTGGCCAGTGGGAGGAGTTGGGCTGTGATGAACTACGGCCATTCATCTGCTACAAAGGTCAGTCAAAGTCAGGCATTTAGGTCTACCCACATTTACTTCCAGCGGGTAAAACAAAGACCAGATCTGGACATTTCAAACTTCACGGATTCCCCAGAGGTCCCTCAGTGCCTGATTGGGTAGTTATTCATACTCCTAATCTGCCCAAATAGTGAACAAAGACTGAGAAATAAAGGAAAGATGTTGTTTTGTTAATGCAGCTCTGGGAGATAAAAACGTTTCTCTGGTCATGCAACATGTTTAGAACTTTACTCTGCAGTTTATCACTACTTTCAATAACTCATCCTGCAGGATCACGGTTAAATAACAACATCCAGACTGCTTCTCTATCTATACAGATATAGCTGCAGATAGGAACAGCTGATCAGATTCACCTTCCCAGTTCAGATTATCTTAGTAAAGTCCTGGAAATAAAAAGGGTTTATAGATTAATTTAGGACACTTCAACCCAATACTGGCTTATAGATGTTTGTAGATCCTTAATACTAATAAGGGCCTTTGCTCTCTATGAGCCCCAAAATGTTACCAGCATGGGGGCGCCATGCTGCACTCTGGACTTGATTTGAATTCACCTGTAGACCCTCTACCAGACAGACTCTTTATGTCTTTGACTTATTTATACACTGAAAATTGCAAAAGGAGCCAAAACCACCTGAAGACCAAATATAAAATCTTTTACTCGAAGAAACAGAAAATCCAATAAGTAACAAAGAACACATTTACACATAAAATACAGCAATTAAAGCAACAAATAATGCCTGAACCATCAGCAGCATAACATCCTATCTCCCCTTTTATTTATCTGATTGATGAGGCAACAATTTATTGTTAAATCTTTGTTCAAGCAGGGATTCTCAACCATTTACCAGATGGTAACATCAGAATACCCTCTCAGCTGCTCTGGGGACACACTGTTGGTAGATGGACTGCAGGGACCTGTCCTTCCCAAGCTCTGCTTAGCGACTCTCTTAGATTTTAGCTGCACAGAGATGCTGACCTTCAAAAGCTGATGAAACATTCAGGATATTGAACATATTGGAAAAGGGTCATTTTGGTCAAATTTGGTCTTTTTCTGCAAATGTTAATGCATTTCTGCTTTTCATGCACCTCCACTCTGAAGAAAAGGAACCCAAAACAACTCCTTCTCTCCCTCACTTTGCTGGTCAATGTTTTGGCTTTCTTCCCAAAAACATTTCCTTGAAGGCTGACTCTAAGAAGTGTGCCCAGGAGGATACTTTGTAGAAGTTTGCAAAGGAACTTAGTTCCTAGAGGTTCACCCAGGAGGGTGGTTCCTAAAAGTTTGCTCAGGAAGGTAGTTCCTTGAAGCTTGCCCTGGAAGGTAGTTCCCAGAAGTTTGCCCATGAAGGTAGTTTCCATAGGTTTGCCCAGGAGGGTAGCTCCTAGAATGTTGGCCAGGAAGGTAGTTCCTTGAGGTTTTCCCAGTAAGGTAATTCTTAGAAGTTTGACCATGAAGGTAGTTCCCAGAAATTTTCCCAGAAAGGTAGTTCCCAGAAGTTTACGCAAGAGGATAGTTCCTAGAAGTTTGCCCATGAAGGTAGTTCCTAGAAGTTTGCCCAGAGGACTGTTCATATGAGTTTGCCCATCAATGTAGTTCCTAGAATTTTGCCCAGGAAGGTAATTCCTTGATGTGTGCCCAGGAGGATAGTTTCTAGAAGTTTAACCAAGAGCATAGTTCCTAGAGGTTTGCTCATAAAGGTAGTTCCCAGGTCTCTCTGGACCTTTAAGATTGAGTTTGTCATCAGCCCTGCTTTAGTTCCTTTAAAGCTCTCTACTCATCAACATGCACATTCCATTACTGTGCTTAGACTGATGACTCCAGGTTAGCTTCAGTCGTGCAGGATGCAACTCTTGGATTTGAGGTTGAGGGAAATGTGGTCTATATGTGCTGGTCCATATGTTTTTCCTTTCCTGTTCTACACTACATTGCAGTGTCCAGCATAATCTGTAAAACCTCCCTGTATAATTATAATAAAGCTATTTGCTATAGATAAATCAAGCGAACACTATTTCTCGTATAGCCTCATACTGCTCCACCCTTGTGAAAGTAAATCTGTTGGGCTCTTTTTGGCATCAAGACAATTATTCTTATTGCCACATTGCCAGACAGGACACTTAAAAAGAAAACAGAAAAAAAGAGAAAAATGAGAACCATACTTTAAAAGTCCTGCATCTTCATTTTGGACCATACCGTTATTTCAATCTTTGAGGCTTCTTCAACTTCTTTGAGATTCCGTATCCACTAAACTGATGAAGTTTATTTAGGTTTTCCTCATCTGCCAATTATCAGCAGAGCTGCTGAAGGAGCTGAACTCATGAGGAAGGCCTCAGACTGTTGGCATTACCAGCCTGGTAACCTGAAGGAGTCATGCCAACTACAGCTGGTACTCCTCTTCCTCAGTCCCTGTAACCTCAGCATCAACAAAACCAGAATCACTTAACTCCCGCTACAGAAAAAACTATTAATCTGCCCTCTCTGACCCTCCACAGTGGCCCTCCCACTCACTCACTTACAATTCTGGATCTTCTGAAATACTGTTTCCTCTGGGATGCCTGTTTCAGAGCTAAAAACTGAGCGCTATGACAGCACAGGCTGTTCCTGCTGTAAGAGGTTTAGATCTGAGGTCAAAGGTTCATGAGCAGAACCCTCTTTGGAAGGGTGGCTGTCCCTAAAAGTCCCTAAAAGCAAGGCAGTCTGACCCCCATTCACAAAAAGCAGACACACACGTTTAGTTTTTAAGGGAAAGAGAAAGATTTCCTTTGGTCGAAAGTAAAGAAAACTCTCAGTTTTTCCATAGTTGTTCAGGTCACATACATTTGTATTATTAACTTGGTTTCTTAAGTCCGTTCTAGAGGTTGAGTGTCAATCGGGTTTTAGATATTTCTGTGGTTTAACACACCTGATCCAGAAGAGCTCTGCTTAGCCTGAAAATCAGACACCACAGTGCTAAACATGCTGAGCAGTTTAACCAAAGTAACTCCAATACATGTTCTTCACTGCAGTGGCTTGTGGCAACTCAACCCTTCCTACCCGTCAATATATCATTGTTGATGAGCTGAAGAACTGGGCTGGAGCTCGGAGCTACTGCAGAGACCATCACACTGACCTGGCAACCTTGGAGAACATGGAGGATGTGAGGATGCTGGCTGACCTGGGAGCCTCTCTGGCTAACAGCTCTGTAAGTCCACCTTACTGTGATCTGACTGGGCTTTGAATGTGGTGCTGGGTGATCACAGGAAGCTATACAGAAGTTCTGTGGAGGTAGATTGGTGACACTGTCAATAAAAAAACTGCAGAAAATTCAGAGGAGGTATCAAAATGTCGGATTTTCCTGCAGCCTCTGACCAAGTTCTGCTTCCAGGCGGTCTGGATCGGATTGTATGCAGATATGAACAGCTGGAAGTGGTCCATCTCGGACAGGGATGAGCAGGAGGAGAAGCAGTTCTGGAACTGGTACACTGGAGAACCAAACAATGAGTTTGGAAGAGAGAGCTGTGCTGCCATTGGACATTGATGGGTCCTGGTATGACGTCCCCTGCTCTCTGACCCTAGGGACGCTCTGCGTTGAAGAAAAGGGTGAGGATTGTTTTCCTTCTGCTTTTCACTTCAACTTCTCTGATCCTCATTTAAAGTGAGACCATTTAATATCTTATCGTCTGAAAATCATCTTAATGGTGATTATTATTATTATAAGAGACTCGCAAGTTTCAGTACAACAACCAAGAAAGGACCTGGAGCGAAGCCCAGAGCTACTGCAGGGAGCGCTACACAGACCTGGCCAACATAAGAGACACCTCTGAAAACCAGAGGATTAAGAACTTGATCACACGGCCAGTCTGGATGGGTCTGTACCGAGACCACTGGAAGTGGGTGGAGGGAAGGAAGTCCTCCTTCAGGTTCTGGAACATCTGGAACCCTGATGACAGGAAGAATGAATGTGCTGCTGCCAACTTTGGAAATGGTGGGAAGTGGGAGAAATGGAGCTGTGCTGAGAAGAAAGCCTTCATCTGTTCTGCTGGTGAGGAATCCTGCAGCGTTAGCAGCTGCAGATCAGTTCATGTTTCAGTCATACTTTGAAATAGGACAGAAACACTGATCAATCACTCCAACATGAAATAAAAAAACGTTTGTTTGACCAACTGGAGAAAAACAGTTTCAAGCTTAACTCCCACTGAGAGAAATGTCGCGTTATGGTTTTAGCAATGATAGCGTTTCTAAAGACTACAAAAGCAAAGCTTGTGGTCTTAGCTGACATGAAAAACAATGATCTAATTAGTGAGGTTGTTACGGTTGCCAAAGCTGAAGAGGTACTGCCTTGCCCCTTGCTCACACTGGGCTCCGATGCGGTTATCACAGGAGCCGACGGAGAGCCTGCAACTCCGCGCACCACTCTCACACCGCCTTTTTGACCTACGCAGCGATTATGCGGTCTCTGCTGCGCCGGCAACAGGTCCGGAGATTTTAACAGAAGTTCTAACTTGAGTTCACGTAACTTTCCGCAGCGCGATAACCTACGGCCCAAATAAAAGGATTTTCTGTAGAAAAGCTTTGTTCCAGCGACCTCGGCGCCGCACGCCGCAGCGATAGCTTTCTTGCGGAATTTTCTGCAGCGCCGCCCGGTGTCTCGGAATCGCCTTGCGGACAGCATCGGCAGCCCGTTGAGAGAGGTTTTCACGTCTCTTATTAATGACTTGCTGGAATCACTGCGCGCCGCATTAACAATCGCGCACCGCCAATGAGTAGAGACACGGAGTTGGTATTGTGAGCCTGCAGCGACCATTGCAGGCAGTGATCAACCTTCCTTCATTCATCCCGCAGATTATCTGGTAGAAAAGCTCAGAGTCTGCAGAGGCATTTACTCCAGGAACTTTAATATCCATCCTCTAAAGGCGGTTTTAGTTTTGTTCTTTATCTTTATTGGTGATTTAGCTGCAGAAAACATTTTTCTTCTTTTGCCATCATTAAAGTCTGTAGGGAAGCGTTACATTTCCAAATTCTCCCGAGTGGTGCCCGACTTTACACGAGTGAATAAATTGAATGTGATTGGTCGATTATCAAGGGGGCGGGATTGTTATGGTGGAAGGTTCACAAGCTTTTTGTTTGTGGCCGGTTTGTCTGAAGCATCATGCTAACCAGTTAGCAACTTAGTGCTAGTAAGGTTCCCAATGGGAAATTCCATTGGGACCAAGTAGCACTACATTGGTGACTTAGAAGCGACGGCTGTCAAGGAACGCTATGGACAGCGGAAAGACATGCAGGAAGAGGAGGGAGAGGAGTTTAGGTGTGTGAGGTCAGGTGGATGAGTCTCCTCCGTCATACATTTTATTTAGAGGAGGAAAGCGAAGATATGAAGATGTGTTGGAAGAGGAGAGGCGCCAGGGCTGCAGAAGCTTGGTTTGGTGTAGAAGGCTTCCAGCATTGCATTATATGTTTGAGGAAAGCCCTTGCCTGCGCTAGCGCGCTGCCGCTTCTGGTTAGCTCTCATGCCTGCTGACGTTTGACACAGCGCGTGAATCCCTGTGGGGCTGGGACGGAACTCAATGGGAAAGGAAAGGATTCTGATTTCTTATTTCAACCATTGCGTATATTAGCTGCTGCTGCGACATATGAATCAAGATGCTCTGTTGGCGAAAAAATTTGATTGACAGATGACCGTTGATATATGATTGGCGAATTTAGGTGTTCAGGCTGACGAGAACTAACTAGCCTGCAAAGAAGATAATGGAAAAGAAACACAGATTTTAAGACAGGAATTTTTTTTAAAGTATGTGTTCTAAACTTTTGGGACAATATGGTCTGATAAAGAAGGTACATTTATACACATGACGGTCGACGCTGCTGGTGGAGCCGTGCAGTTAGATGTTTGCTATAAAGGAGCTTTCTGCTGCTGGAATGAAGCATGATTCCAGACTAACGGAGATCTTTCCTTCTCCCAGTTCCGTTCTCTAAGCAGATAGTGAAACTGAAGCTCCTCTTCTCCTCATCTGCAGCTCAGAATCAGCCTGCTGTTCTGGAGGAGCTGCTCACGAAGGTAGAACATCTTCGTTTATTGGATCAGAACCCCGTTTGTGTGAAGAGAGATTAATGCTCAGGAAATATCTGTGTTTCAGCTGAAGCAGAAGCTGCAGGACGATGGCGTGAGAGGAGACCTGAAGCTGAGCTGGAGGAAACAACCAGATGGACGGGTCCTCAAGAAGGACAAGAAGAAGAAAGACGAACTTTAAGCTGGAGTCTTTTTTTTTTAGGGTTTCTGGGTATAGATCTGTAGGAAATAGATTAAACCATATTAGAAATTAATTCCAGATTTCAACAGAAACTGTTAAAGGAGGAAACATCGAACCGTATGTCAGACTTAAAGATCTGCTAGGAGAAGGAGGACAAACAGGAGGAACAAACCTCCCTTTGAAATCTCCATTTAATCTGAATTAATAACAAAAATAAAGATTTTATTTAAAATCCATCAACTAAAGGTTATTGATTCCTGATCAAATAAATCATTGAATAAAACATCCAAATAATTTACTTCATTTTCATTGAATCGGTTTGAAAACATTAAATTGCTCTAAATGAGTGAATTTGATCACATCAAATCAAATACTTCAGGATAAACTTTGGTTCTTAAACATAAAATCATAATAATCTGTGAAATAATTGCATCATCGTCTCATTATGGTTTACAACCTTGTTTTCACTCTTTGTTCATAGTAGTTTAGTTTTAACAAGTTTTTAATCAGGAGTTTTGAACTGAAATCTGTTTGACTTGTAGCTGAATCTGTTTAGTTAATAAACTCTTATTTTACTGGAAGTTGCAGTGAATTTATTCCATATCTTTGCAGAATGATCTGATTTGAGCTCGATTTACACTTTGATCCATAGTTTTAACACACAGCCAGTAGGGGGCGTGTTCAGAAACAATATATGAAAGTCCAAATGTTATAGGGGGACATCTGATTAGCATCTTATTGATGAGCAGGACTTTGTCTCCTCCTAAAAGACTAAATGTGAGAATATTCTGACTTCATTCATTCATTCATTTCATTTCATTTTTTATTTTGAAACATGACATGATTTTACAATGTTTGCATAGAATGCTACCTAAACATACAGCATGTTTCAAAAAGGAGCAGGATGAAGCATAAGCTTATTAAACCCTACCCCTCAGTTACATAAGTCATGGTGGTAAAGGACGATTACAGTAAGACAAACAGTATAACTTTTTGTGCATTATTCTTTTTTGTATTCATCAAAAATACTTTTCTTATATTGTTTTTTGAATTGCTGGATGCTTTTACAATGTTTAATGTTTTCAGGCAAGCTGTTCCAGAGCTTCACTCCACTAACTGATAAACTGAAGGTTCTTTTTGTTGTTCGAACACACTTAGTTTTGAAATGTAATTTTCCTCTTAGATTATATTTTCCATCTCTATCTGTAAACAATTTTTGTATGTGTGCAGGAAGTAATTTATTTCTTGCTTTATAAAGAATTTGAGCAGTTTTGAAATCGATCAGGTCTACAAATTTAAGAACTCTTGAATCTAGGAATAAGCAGTGAGTGTGATCTCTATAATGTTTGTTATTCGTTACTCGTATTGCTTTCTTCTGCATAATAATCAGTGGTTGAATGTTTGTTTTGTAAGTGTGGCCCCACACTTCAACACAATAGGTTAAATAGGGCTGAAACAATGAGAAATATAATGTGTTTAAAGCTTGTTTGGTCAGAAGATGCCGGGCTTTATTTATAACAGCCAAACATCTGGCCAGCTTTGACCGGATGTGCTGTATATGTCCCTTCCAACTAATTTTATTATCTAAAATGACACCTAAAAATTTTATTTCATCAACTAATCCTAATTGTACATCATCAATACTTAACTTTATTTCACTACTTTTTTTAATGTTTCCAAATATCATGAACTTAGTTTTTTTCAAATTTAACGATAGTTTATTTATATTACACCATCTCTTTATTTTCATTAATTCTTGTGTGACTAATGCAAGTGTCTGTTTAAGATTTTCACCAGATGCAAATACATTTGTATCATCTGCAAATGATACAATTTTCATGTTCAGGATGTTGTTCAAGTCATTTGCATACATTAAAAACAAAATCGGTCCCAGCACCGAGCCTTGCGGTACCCCACTCTTTATTTCTAGTAGGTCTGATCTTATTTCATTTAATTGAACAAACTGCTTTCTGTGATCCATATAGCTTTTAATCCATGATAACACTATGCCTCTAATTCCATATCGCTCCATTTTTTGATGAGTAAGTTATGTTTAATGGTGTCAAATGCTTTACTAAAATCCAAAAATACACCTATGGCACATTTCTTATTATCCACACATTCTGTAATTTCTTCTACCAAATCAAGTAGAGCTAATGATGTAGATCTACCTACCCTAAAACCATACTGACTCTCTGCTAATAGATCATGTTTGTCAATGAAACTATTCAATCTTTTAATAAATAACTTCTCCAAGATCTTTGAAAATTGTGATAAAATGCTCACAGGACGGTAATTTGTAAAACAATGTTTTTCGCCAGCTTTATATAGTGGAACCACTTTGGCAGTTTTCATTTCTTGTGGAAATACTCCAGTTTGGAAGGATAAATTAAACACATACCTCAGTGGTTTTACAATTACTCTTATCAATTTTTTTATAGATTCCATGTCAATATTATTAGAATCTGCAGAGGTTTTTGGCTTAAGTTCATGCACAATTTTTAATATCTCTTCCTCTTCTATTGCATTCAAAAACATTGAATTCTTATTTATTTCCACATTTTTAATAGCTTCAGCTTCTGCCTCATCATCATCTTTGATTTCATCCGCCAAAGTGGAACCCACATTTACAAAAAACTTGTTAAATTCATTAGCAATACATTTAGTATCAGTTATTGTTGTATTCTCATGGATAAAGTAATTTGGATAAGAATGTGCTTTCTTCCCTTTTTTAATAATTGTATTTAAAACTGCCCATAATCCTTTTGTGTTATCCTTGTTCTTTTCCAATTTGGAGCTAAAATATTTTTTTCTGCAGCTTCTTAGAATACTTGTGAGTTTATTTTTATATTTTTTATACCTATTTTCAGCATCGATTGTTTTCGCCTTAATATATTCCTTATATAGCACATTTTTCTTTTTGCAAGCATTAATAAGCCCCTTTGACATCCATACATTTTCTTTTTTATTTATTTTCATAGTTATTCTTTTTAATGGGCAATGCTTGTCATACAACATACTGAATTTATTAAGAAATATGCTATATGCATTATCTACGTTTTCTTCTTCATAAACCTCACTCCAATTTTGTCTTAGTAAATCCTCTCTTAAGTCTGCAATTAATTGTTCTGATTTTTTTCTTATATATATACAATATTCATTTTGCTCTATAACATTCTCACCATCTATTGCTGCAAAAACTGGTAGGTGGTCAGTTATGTCACATACGAGTAAACCACTCATAGTAGTGTCTTCCGAATCATTGTAAAAAATATTATCTATTAATGTTGAACTGTGCTGGGTAATCCTGGTAGGTTTTGTGATCATCGGATAAAACCCGAGACTATATATCATTTCAATAAATTCATCTGTATTTTTATTATGGCTAGGGTTCAAAAGGTCTATGTTCAGATCACCTGTTATTATAGCTCTTTTCTGATAGCCTGAAAACATTTTTTCAATTATTTGTACTGTAGTTTCTATTTTAGACCCTGGGGTGCGATACATACAGCAGACCAACACATTTCTCTTTCGTTGCAAACTGACTTCAATGGTTATACATTCAAGCACATCATCCACTGTAAAGGACATTTTCTCTACCATTTTGTGACACAAACTATTATCCACAAACAGGCCTACCCCCCCTCCTTTTTTATTGACACGATCTACATGTAAGAGTTCATAGCCCTGTAAGTGAAAGTCTGTATATTTATCCGGTGTCATCCACGTCTCAGAGATCGCGATAATATTAAAACGCCTTTTAAGATGCCCCAAATAGTCTTTTATGTGTTCAAAGTTTGAATGAAGGCTTCTACCATTGAAATGGATCAATGATAGTCCACTTGTTACATTCAGAGTTTTGTTAAATTCATCCTCTGTCCAGTATTTACACATATTTGACATATCATGGAAGAAATTATTTTCTGGATCGATGTCCTGCTCATAATCAAGCGTGTTATGATCAGTGTACGTGAAAGTTTGTAGCGTGGAGGAAAACCCACCTAATCCATCGCATCGCTTCTGCTCCTCAGACGAATGATCTCGGATCATTTTGGTGTATTCCCCTGCCACAATATCATTACCTTTGTCCGTGTCCATACAGGTGTCAGCCATAGCGAGGTGTAGTGTGCGCGCACAGCTCGATTTGCTGCAGACTTGGCCCGCCCACAGCCAGCATATCCATCATATCCATTTAAAACAAGGAACTGCGTTACCTTATTGTCCAGTCCGTTGACCTCACATGTACTTATCCAAATCCGACATCTCACGGACGACGAGCACTTTCGCGTCCTCGGGCGAGCCCAGAAGTTTCACAAACACTTTACAATCTCTCACCCACGTCGCTTGGATCTTGTTTTGCTTCCTCAGGTAGCGCGCCTTCCCTGCGATTTCCGCGTTTTTCTTAATCAGATGGTCATTCACGTAAACATTGGTCCCACGAAGTTTTCGTCCTTGTTGCATCAACAGTCTCTTATGTTTTCTGTTCGCAAAGCGCAGTATAATTGACGGCTTGTCACTTTGATTTCTGCGCGGAAGGGGATGACACCCTTCAATCCAGTTTTCATCAATGGAGATTCCCTTACTATCGAAGAAGCGCAGCACTTGTTGCTCCAGTGAAATTAACTCCGCGTCAGATGAATCCTCGCCAGATGCCCCAGCCGTGGCTCTGGCGTAGGATCGATGTCGTGATTCCAAGCCGGTTATGATAACGTCATTGACGCGAGAGTACTGCTCCATATCAGTTACTCTAGTCTCCAGCATTTTGATTTTGGCATCCTTTTCTGCATTTTGCTTTTTTAACTCCCAAATCTCGCCCATTAAGTTCATAATGGTGCTCTGTTGTTTTGATATTTTTGCAATTTCCTCAGAAAGAAAGTTTAGGGACTGTTTGATTTCAAACATTTCCAATGCTCTCTGCTCATCTGTCCCGTCACACCTCTCAGCTGCCATTTTTTTTTTTGGCAGCCATGACTGATTAGCAGCATAGAAAAATAACACAAGAAAATCAGAATAAGGATTCATAAGGATGAAAATAAGCTTCAAACATTTTGTTAGCATTATTTAATTCAGCTAAGTGTTTTATTAGAAGAATTTTTAAAATCTGCTTCCACCCGTTTTTTGTTTTTTTTAAACCAGAATATTGAAATTAAAGCCTGATGCATCAGGCTGGACCTAAAACCGCTCAACCCTAAAGAAGGACCACGGCCGGTTTCACGTTTAGCACCACTGAAAAAACAACAACAACAATACAGAACCAATTCAGGAACTGTTTTTTATAAATGCAACATTTTTATTGCTTTCGGTGCTCTGGACGCTCAGGATTCTGGACGGCTGGCTCAGCGTTCTGGACTCTCAGCATTCTAAATGGGCGCTCTGCGCTCAGTTGTGGATGCTGCATTCTGGGTGCTCTGGCGTACGGCTCAGCATTTGTGGTGGCTCAGCATTGTGGGATGCTTTCGGTGCTCTGGGCGGCTCCGAGCTTTCTGGATGCTCGGCGCTCTGGATGCACAGCGGCTCTCCAGGAAGCTCAGCGTTCTGGATGCTTGGCGCTCTGGATGCTCAGCATTCTGGCTCGGTGCTCTGGACGCTCAGCGTTCTGGATCCTCGGCGCTCTGGACGCTCAGCCCTCTGGATGCTCAGCGTTCTGGACACTCAGCTTATGCACAGCGCTCTGGATGCTCAGTGTTCTGGATCCTCGGCGCTCTGGATGCTCAGCATTCTGAATGCTCGGTGCTCTGGACGCTCAGTGTTCTGGATGCTCGGTGCTCTGGACGCTGGACAGCGTTCTGGACGCTCAGTGTTCTGGATGCTCAGCGTTCTTGGCGCTGCGCTCGGTGTTCTGGATGCTCAGCATTCTGGACGCTCAGCGTTCTGGATGCTCGGCGCTCTGGATGCTCAGTGTTCTGGATGCTCTGTGCTCTGGATGCTCAGCGTTCTGGATGCTTGGTGCTCTGGACGCTCAGTGTTCTGGATGCTCGGCGCTCTGGACGCTCAGCGTACTAAATGCTCGGCGCTCTGGACGCTCAGTGTTCTGGATGCTCGGTGCTCTGGATGCTCAGCGCTTAATGCTCGGTGGACGCCTCAGCGTTCTGGATGCTCAGGAATGCTCTGGATGCTTGGCACTCTGGACGCTCAGTGTTCTGGATGCTCGGTGCTCTGGATGCTTGGACGCTGATTCTGGACCCTCTAGACGTTCTGGATGCTACGGCGCTCTAAAATCTGGATGACATTGGCACTCTGGACCCTCAGTGTTCTGGTATGAACCACAATATACGGGTGCATCTGGATATTTCTTTACTTTGGATCCTCAGCATGTCTGCAGAAGCAATTAGAGTTTGGAGGTAGTGGCACTCTACCCCAAAAACGTTCTGGATCAGCTTTTCTGGTTGGTTGATGCTCTGGCATCTGCTTGACGCTCGATGCTGATTGGTTGAAGTTCAGTTTACTGAACTCCAGCGTCAAACCCTCGCATGGTCAGAGGCTCCAACACTCTGCCCATAGAATTTGCATGTAAACCGGTTGCTTTGATGCTCAGAACACGCCTGGTCTGAATTCAGCAGGAGGGGGTCTATGGAACAGGGCAGGTCATGCTGCTGGATGCTAATTGGCCATTAAAAGTCATCATTCAGTCAGAACAGCAGTCTGGTTCTGAAGTGTTGCCATGGTTACTGGAGTTAATTATTCCACAGCAGCTATTTCCCTCTGTAGGGAGGAGTTTGATGTGTTTCAGCGTTGGTTAATGAAATATATGATGTTTGGGTTTAATTATCGCCCTGTTCCAGAGAACAGCAGCTTCCACTTCTCTACAGGTGGCTTCCTGTTTTTAGGTGATCTAACTCTCCATGACAACACTCTGACCTTAAGGCCAGTCTGATCAGCCCTACTGAAACAGCTCTTGCTAAGTAACCTTTCATATCATTATTTAACAGAAACCAGTTTTACTGGTGAGAGTTGCAGCCATCGCTAAATAAATCTTTAAATGTAGGATGCATTGCTGTAGATGTGATGTTGCTAAGTCAAGCAACATAAAGTTTGTTCCTCTCTTAATATTTGCATGTGGTAAATCATTAGCATTAAAGGCCTGAATAATATGCAAAGTTAGATTTATTTTTACTTTTTTTACTAGCCAAACAATTTCACTTTCACAAGCAGACCAGTAGGACTATTGCCATAAGGTTCCACTTAGAAAGAAAGAAAGAAAGAAAGAAACAAAGAAAGAAACAAAGAAAGAAAGAAACAAAGAAAGAAACAAAGAATTAATGGGAGAGAGACTGGAAAGAGTTCATAAATAGGGAAAGAATAAAACAAAACAGCAAAAATAGACACAGTAACTCCTAGAAGTGTGCTTCCACACCAGGATGAGACGAGAGGAACAGAACAGCAAATAATATAGCAGTAATTATATATCTGTAGCTGCAGCTTAGTATGAATCTGTGAACACCTGGAACCAAACAGGTGTATAATGGATTCACAAAGCTTCTTCAGAAGGAAAGTATGCCCAATAGCAGTTGTGGGCGGCCTAAGACTCACCCTACAGGGCGATGCCCAAATAGGCAGACATAGAGATGGCTGCACCCACCGGAGAAGGGCAGACGAGAGCACCAGGAGCCCAACCCCCTAGAGGTCAAACCCCAAAGAGGCAAGAGGCCCGGTCGCTGTTGGGCCCGACAACAGAGGCCATAATGCTGAGGATGGCTCTGGGTGTCATGATCTTGGCGCTGATTGCTGGCTTAATTGCTCATGCCATTCACCTGTCTACTCTGCCCAGTTGCTGATCACCGTTCATCTGATCCACCTGTTTCCAGCTGCTATTTATATGCTGCCTGTTTTCCTGCCATCAGGCCATTGTGAGTTCCACTTTGAGTTACAGCCCTCCGTGTTTTCTTCTCACCATGCTAAGGTGGCCTACGTAATCTCGCTACTAGCAGGCAAAGCTAAGTTGTGAGGAAAGTCGGAGTGGCAGAATAATTCTTTTCTGCATACTTCTTATGAAAGTTTCTCTAAAGAATTAATCCGAGTTTTCAGCCCAGTTCTCCCCAGCAGAGAAGCTTCGAGACTCCTGGCTTTAAGACAGGGAGATCGATCTGTGTTAGATTACATTATCAACTTCAACCTGCTTGCTGCCGAAAGCTCCTGGAATGAGGAAGCTCTCATAGATGTGTTCATTGCTGGACTCTGAGAGGATAAAAGGAGTAAAAAGGTTTTGTGGACTCTTGAGCTGATAGTTTATGATTGGGGATCTGGCCAGATGACTCGGCATAAGATGTCTTCCCTCACTGGACTCTCACAAGGTACTAGCCTTGGATGGCCATTGACCTAACCACGCATGTCTCATTACAGAACTGGTTGAGCTTGGAGGGTGGTAACAGGGGCGCAACTACATATTTTTGAGGTGGATGCGAAAACACATGATCGGCGCCCCCCCACAGTAACCAAAAGAACACAATGAGAGATGGTCATCAGGAATTCAAACCATTATGGTATATATGTTTTTGCTGCCTCCCTAATGTATTTATTCCCACCTGTCCTCACTTGTCTCTTCTATCACCGACCTCATGTCTGTCTCCTTCACCCCTTGTCTGTGGCATTCTCCACTAAGTCATATGGTCAAAAAGCATTATAAATTAGTTGTAAAAATTACAGATCTTAATACAGTTTGTAAAAATAATGTTTAAACATTATCGATGGGGATTAAGTAGCTGTTCCCTCACTTCCACCTAATATTAGACCAACCTGTTGCTTTCACCTGTCTGTCCTGATTCTTCCTCTGTCATCTTCTCTTCTTTCTCTCCATCCTCACAGCTGAATTAAATTAAAGTTATGTTAAGTAGGGTTAAAAAATAAAGCAGTCAAACTACAATAAAAATTAATATTTAAATTTGAATGATCTTCTTGTTGGATAACAGTTACTGACTGGACACTGCATCTGATCTGATTTATCAGATACATCACAACACCACTGTAGTGATACTGAATAAAACATTTAAACTCAAGTGTCCCCTGCCAAAAAGGTTGGTAACATGGGTCACCGAGTCTAAGGGCTATAATGACACTGGATTAATGTGTCTGATACACACATAAACTTGTACAACTCATCTTTAATTAAAAAATCAATAATAAAATATACATATGAGTGAATAAATTGCAGCCTAGATGGCTAAGCGTTGGACCATAGCTGGGCACTGGCCAAGACATTTTAGCTTTCCTGTGTTAATATTTCACAAGTTTTATTTCGGTCATTCTTACACTTAGTGTGTGGATATGTGTGGGTTACAGGCGTATGTATCAGATATTCATAGAAATACGGAACAAATCGCGTTCCTTAACGCTTCAATAGGGAACGCAACATTTAACAGCCAAAAATGGGACGACTCCGTATCAGACTAGCTTTATCTGACCTGCATATTTACAACCCTCCTGTCCTGTTGTCGATACACTGACAGAACTTACCTGCTGTCTTTCAACCACATTGAAAGGCTTTTTTTCATCCCGCCAACAACTATATCCTTCTCCCTTTTTCTTTTTCTGTTTTGCACCCCGGATAGTTTTTTTTTTTTTTTTTTTCATACCCATCTTGCTGTGAAGTGTTGAAGATAAAAAAAAAAAAGAAAAACACGCCTGAGTGTGCCTCTTAGGGGCGCGTGCGCAGGCCACCTGTGTGGGAAGGGAGAGCGACAGGAGGAGAGGCGAAGGGGGCGCATAATCAGTGCTGTCTTTCTGTTATTGATTGGTTTATGCTGTTAAATATAGAAAATTACAACTTGAAAAATTTATTTTCTAGAGGGGTTTTTTGACGCCCCCTCGAGTGCAGCACTCCTATACGTTGCATGCGCTGCATACCCGGTTTTTGCGCCACTGGGTGGTAACCATGTTGAAGTTATATCCTTCTTATTCATTGAACCACCTCAGGTTCCTGTCATTTAGGGTTTAACCTGGCTAACCAAACACAACCCACATATTGATTGGCAGAAGGTGGAGGTTTTAGGTTGGGCTTCCTGTCTTGGTTCCTGCCTAGGCTCAGCCAAGTCAGAGGCGTCAGCTAAGAGTGAGGATGGTGACCATTATCCTGATCTTTTTAAGCTTCCTGAGGAGTATCATGTTCTCTGAGAAGTTTTAAATAAGAGTAAAGCCACAGCTCTATCTCCACATAGGCCTTATGATTGCAGGGTTGATTTACTGCCAGGTACCACGCCCCCTAGGGGTAGATTATATTCTATATCTGCCCCAGAGTCTCTTGCAATGGAAAACTAAATCTCTCCAATCTTCCTCCTCAGGCCTTGTATTGATTTCAGGGGTTTGAATGATATTACAATAAAGAATCTCTACTCCATCCTTTTGATTAACTCAGCTTTTGATCAGATTCAGGGGCTACGACTTTTTCTAAGCTGGATCTCCATAACGCATACCACTTGATTCACATCGGTGAGGTTGACAATTGGAAGACCCCTTTCAACACCCCCCACCGGTCATTACAAGTATCTAGAGATGCCTTTTGGGCTAACCAATGAACCTGCTGTTTTTCAAAATCCTGCTAATGAGGTGCTCAGGGACATGGTTGGACATTTTGTTTTTCTTTACCTTGAGAACATTATTATCTAATCTCAGGACTTTGAGCCCCATCAGAGCTGTTCTGCTATGTCTGCTGCAGAAGCAGCTGTTTGTGAAGCCAGAGAAATAGGATTTCATGCCGACACCATGTTTCTGGGTTTTGTGGGAGACAGGAAGCAACTACAGAGGTTCCTGGGGTTCGCTAACTTTTAACGAAGATTCATCAGGAAATACAGTCAGGTCACTTCCTTCAAACTTAGGTTCTGTTGGACTGATCAAGCTAATCGGGCTTTTCAAAAGCTGAAGTCCTTGTTCACCTCTGAACCTCCCAATCCCAAGTGACAGTTTATTGTGGAGGTGGATGCTTCCAGTACAGGGGTTGGAGCGGTTCAGTCAGGAGGCGGGGGATAGGAAGATTCATCCCTGTGCCTTTATCTCAGAGAGGCTTTCATCTGCTGAACGGAAATATGATGTCAGGGACAGAGAGTTGCTGGCAGTTAATCTGGCTCTAGAGAAATGAAGACACTGGTCGAAGGGTTCCTTTACTCCTTTTCCTGTTTAGGCAGACAACAAGAACTAGGATTACCAGAAATCTGTGAAAAAACTCAGACAGGCGAAGTGAGCCCTTTTTTTGGTGGCTTTAACTGTTCTCTGTCTTAAAGGCCCGGGACCAAGAATGTTAAACCTGATGCTCTGTCTAGGGTGTTTAAGGTGGACGAGGAGTATATTCCAGTGCTGCTGAGGTGTTTGTGTTGCCAGAGTCTTTAAGGTGTTCTTAGAAGGACTTATTTTGTCATTTTGTATACACTTGTGACAAAATTACAGAAATTTCATTTAAAACAGCTCTAGACAATTTAATTTTCTAAAGTAAAGCCTTAAAAACATTAATAAATACATAAAAATAGTAATAAATATATTACTGTAGTTTGCTGTTTGCTTTGGTGGATTTTCCTTCATTATCTGCAGAATAATTCCTGGTTTTCCTTCATCTTTGGTGTCACTTGAAGGTCTGATCATCCTGCGGTCTCAGAAAATATTATGTTGAAACCCTACTAAAGGTGGACAAACCTGAGCAGCCACTGATGGCTGCCTCTGGTAAAAGCAGCTTCAGGCAAAAAGTCGTTTTTTACATCAATCTGCAGAAATATCTGGGAAAGAAGCAAAGCAGGATAACCAGGACATATAAGATCTAATCCTTTTAACTGACTCTGTAACCCTGAGATAAGTAGTGCTGTTTTTTCTTTTTTTTGCATTCGGGTGAGAGAGACTGCATAGGTGCCTGATGATCAATGAAATTTCATGACCATTCTGCAGGCAAACACACGCACAACATAAATATAAGAGCTATAAATTTGTTGTTTTTGCCTGGCCTAGATACTTTTTCAGAAATAGACTTCGCATTTGTATTGTCCCCGACAAAAGATAAATCATCAGCATCACTGACTTCATCAGTTGTCTCCAACACCTGAGTCTGACTTACCTGCACATGTGATAAGTTAAAATGGTAGATATTAACAATTAGACCATAAGAGAATTGATGATGGTAAATTCGTTGTTATAAAAAAACGGTAATATATTAAGTGGAGAAATTCATAAAACTGGGTAATATGGAAAATCATCTGATTTAAAAAGGGTTAAAACGCTACAAAGTGGTTTGTCTTACATGACTTATTTTCTTTCTGATTGTGTAATTTGTGGTTAAGATGTGTGAATTTAGAATTTACGTGTCACGTGTTGGTGGAGGTTCGGAGGACCCAAATGCAGAGGCAGAGAGGCTGAGGTGAATACTTGTAG
>JAGKQL010000031.1:470391-482766 GCA_018398635.1 Cyprinodon brontotheroides | reverse complement strand
TTGTGCAGTGCACACAACGCCAGTGCTGTGGTTCCTGTTGCAGAGATTGCACACCTGGCCTGCTTATAATAACAATGAAAAAATCTGAAAAAATTTAGTTTAGCATATTTTCTGAAAGAAACAGTTGTAGTATGATCCATATGTCTTGGACTAAATCTTGGACCCAAGCTTTTGCATTGAACAGAATTTTATAAGGCTGTTTCCATAGTTCTGTGTTTGCTTAAATTTTCCCATCAATTCCCATCCTAACAAATTAATGTGGTGAGTGTTAGTGATATTACTACAAAAACATGTAACCTTGCAATCTTTTTCCTAATCTTTTGACATCCAATCCTAGGATGTTTTGACTGTTTTGCCCCTGATTTTACAAACCAGGCATTTTAGATGGTTTTAGTTCCTACATTATCTTTTAATGCAAATTTTTACAGGCTCCTGAATTGCATATAAGTCTAACTGCTTGTCTAATAATTTGTTAGAACTATTCATGTTTTTCCCCTTTAATGCATTTATTTTTATGTCTCCCCATTTGTAAACACCTATTTTCAGATGAAAGAACTTATCTGTACTATTTTAATGGCTCCCCATTTGCTCAAACACCTATTCACACTTAAGATGAAGAACTTCCCCTGTGGACTCTTCCTTCCTGGTCTGCTTTACTGGTCTGGGCTGAAAAGCCCCCTTGAAGTTCTAGAACGCTTCCTGCATCCTTGATGCCTTTTGAAATTTCACATGTTTTGTTAGTGCAACAGTCTCTGCAGTTTACACGAATATGATGATTTTAAGGCAGCACTGTAGTTAGTTTTTAACTCATCTACAATTGTAAAACAACTAATTTCTGTCTGGAAACTGACACATCCACATAAAAATTTTTATAAACCCTCCTATGGTTCATCTTTTCCCTTGGGTGGTTAGGGTAGGCAAAATGCTTTCTCGGGATGAACCTGGAATGTATCCCAGGAATCGGGTGGTTGTGGGATCCAGGTGGTGTGTTTCGGAGATGAGCCTGAATGTATCGCATGTGTGTCAGCTGCATCTCTAGAGTAACTTCCCGCAGCATTTACATCTTTCTATGACTAATTCTCTGTCTGTAGGCTCTAGCACTCAATTGTACTCTAACAAATCTCTTGCCTAATAGATTAACTGGACAGTCTGGGCTTAACACAAAATCAGCTTCCACCCTGAATCCCTCTCTTCATCAGTGACCAATTGTTTTCACAGAAATGCGCTTGAGCTTCCATTCTTCCATCAGCAGAGACTACTGGGATCCATTTTAGTCCCGGTTTAACCTGAGGTATTGTATCCTCAGAATAGATATATATTGGGCCCGTGTCACACAGGAATTTTACTTTTACCCCCTTTGAATGTTTAAATGCCAGTATGGCTTGATGTAAGCTTAAAAAAGAAAGGAAAATTTGCTGTAGGTCCAGGACTTCCATTTGGTCCACAATTAACTGCATTTTGCTGTTGCACATGACCTCTGCCAAAGTGCTGGTAAGTAACATTGGTGACGGAGGGTCACCTATGTGGGTTCTGGACATTCTCGAGCAAAGTGGCCTCCTTATCACAATTGTAGCACCTATTGTGCTTTCTATGTGACACCTTATTTTTTCCTGTGACCACCGCCCTCCCTTTGTTTTTCCTCCAATTATGGTCCAAAACCACGCTTCATAGCTGTTTCTATGTTTTAGCTTGCACAGTCCACCTCCATTAATCCTCTAATTGTTTTATTCCTGGTTGTAGCTTGTATGACTAAAATAATTTTCTCGGTGAGTTATTATTATTATTTTTCTTTAATTTTCCGCTTCCTAATTTACAGTTTTGGGAGACCAAGCAGGCGATTAGGAAGGGTACAAGGACTTCAACGCTAAGTCATCGATCAATAGATATTGCTTCCAAGCTGCTGAAAATTCAACTGTCTCCCCCTAAACTGTGTTTCATTAGCTTTTGACAATAAGCAACTTAAAACTGACACACAAACATAACTTTAAAGAAGGAAACACATAACATTTAAAGACGGACCGAACACAAAATTTGATCTATTTATTTAGGTTTTCATCGTATCTACTTTGTGCATGTGTATCATACCTACACCTCATCATTTGGAGCTTATCTATTTATTTATCTATATATTTATTTATTTATGTATTTATTTATTTATTTATTTATCTATTTTTTAAGCACATACCATCTATTTCATACTTTTACTTCCACTCCTACAAGTATTTTAAATTACTTGGATCAATCTGACACAAACTTTTCATCGCTTTTAATTATTTAATCTCCCTTGCACTCTTTAGTTATTTTATTCTTAAGGTCTATTATTTATTATTATTTGGAATAGAGTTAGGCCCAAACGCATATTTTTTTTTTTTATTTTAACCATATATTCAAGTGTTTATTTTTGGTTGGATACTGCACTTCTACAAACTCTTCTAATCGTAGATTCTAAATTATCTCTAATTTTACTTTGACCTTTTCTCCCTTATTTGAAAAGAGGTTAGTCCAGTACAAACACTTAGGGTATTCTACAGACTGCATGTTTATTCAGCAGGACAGCACCCAAACACTGTTGTGGTAATTTCGCTTCTACCAGGAGAAATTCTTTTGCTCTGCAAGAATTGAGCGGTACTGTATTAATTCTTGCTGTTTTAGCAGGCGAACAATAGAACCCAACGTTCGATTGTTTCCTCGCATACTCTCGCCAGTCAAACACACCTATCCTAAGCTCCAAGCCCTCCCACGCACCGTATACCCAGATGCCGGATCTGCTATCCCTGCTGCGGCAGCTGCAAACCTTACTTAGCTGTGTTCTTATCTTAAAAGAACACAGAGTCCCAGACCCAAACGCACAGAATACCGATCCCAGATCTATCACAACAAAACCCTGTTTGTCAAATATTCTTGCGACTACAACCAGTTATAGCTTTCACATGGTCCCAGACCAACTTTTGATCAAAAGCTTTAGGCCTACCCTTGGCGCAGATGCAGTCCTCAGCAAGAGTCGTCACCAGGATGCCCAGGGCAGAGAGGGCTGGACCAACCTATTGGCCCGTCCGTGAGAAAGGCGGGATGGCTGTCAACAGTTTGTTGGCCTTGGGCCGCCGTTACTGGACGATGAATCTTGACTCGGGTTTCTGACTTAACAATGTTGGATTCAAATATTGTGAGTTCATATTTCATATAGGACAAAAATGAATCTGAAGCACAAAAGCATTTTCTAAACAGAGCTTTTCCTGCGGGAATGAGAAAGGCTGCTGCTCACATCCCAGCACCATTCTGACCCCCAACAGAACAGCAGAGTCTTTTTTTCACAGAGCAGAAACAAATGGGTGGGTTTTATCACCCTAGAATGACCAACTGGCTGAGAGGCAGGTCATAAAAGTTTATGAACCCTGTAAATGCCTTCTGGCTGAAGGCAAGTCTAAAATAAACACTCCTGATTGAATCACAGGACAGAATGTAGCATCTTTATTTCCAATGACATATGCACACACATTAGTGGGCCCGAGCAGCTAAGCTGGCTCACGGGAAGCCCTATGTATCTGTAATGTTTGTGTGTGTAGCTAATGCGGCCCGAGCAGCGTGCTGGCGCTGCTGCGAGGGGCCTATTGCTTATCTGTAGTGTTGCGTATTATTTTTCTCCTTACAGTAAAATGGCTTTTGGGCTTTATCATGTTAAACTCACCAAGTTTGCAGGCGCATCAGACCTGGTGAAATTTCGTCTTTAATGGCCCGTAAAATTGCTAACCAAGATGCCTCAACAAGCATATAAGTACAAAAATACCCACTCCCCATTGACCTTTTCTCCTTAAAGACATGAAAATTGGCACACTTGTAGAGCGTCCTCACACTTACAAATAAGTCAATTAACGTCATACTAAATTATGCTCAGGGAGTCCGCCATCTTGGATCAAATTTCAAATTTTGACTGTGATTTTGCATTTTTAGCCTCTATATTTGATCGAACTCCTCCTAGGGACGGTGAGCCATCGGCTTCAAACTTGGCATGTATGCAGATAAGGCATGTGAGATCTAAACTTATCAAACTTTTTGAGTTTTCCAGCATTTTAAAAGGGGTGTGGCCAGGCCTCGAAGTTGGCGTACTCGCCAACACTTTTCGAAGCGCAATAACTTTTACATATAAACGTGAAATGTCACGAAACTTGGTAGTATTAATCCTCTCTGGGTTCCCAACAAAACTGTATATTAAAACTTTGACATGATTGAAGCCACGCCCCCTGAGAACCGGAAGTCACGTTTTTTAATTGGAATGGTCCCTCTCTGTCCTACTTGACCTCAACAACCTAAAACTGTGTCAGCTGACAGACAACACGTTGTCCTAACTTCGTTTAAGGCACAGAGAGTCTGAGTTAAATGGTGTTGCCGTGGCGCCATGGCGAAGTGAGGTGTTTCGCCATGAAAATACGATTGGCTCTCATTTCCTCATTTATAATCAGATCTGCACCAAAATCACAAGAGATGATCCTAGTCCAACTCCAAACAGGAATCCAGAGGAGCAATATTTTGTGGGCGGGGCTTAATTTCACCACAGCGCCCCCTAGAAATAACAAATTTCAAACCACCAGCCCCAAGCCGTTTTTAGTCCTAGAATATTGAAACTTTGAACACATTTGCATCTCATCAGGCCCTAACTAAAAGCCTCTTGGAGCCATGGTCTAAACCCCACCGAAAGTCGGCCATTTTGAATTACATTTTACTCTGTTGAGAAAGCACTGACCTCTTTTTTTCAAAAAATTGTATAAAATCAGTATTTTATCCAAATGAGCTAAAACTTTCAAAATATGTTCTTTATAAAGCCTGCTGTAAGTTGGTTACAATAGCAAAGCGCTTCTTTAAAGTCTGTCACTCTGATTTTTCAAACGTTTGCGTTCTCGCCTAATAGTTGGCCAAGTGGACAGATAATGCCAGGAAATAATTCAGCCCCTAGCCATGCTCATTCCTAGGATAATGAAATTTGGCACACATCTGTATGAGTCCCCCACCTACAAAAAGTTTCATTGGAGCCATGGTCTAAACCTCTCATGAAGTCAGCCATTTTGAATCAAACGGCACCCTTATGAAAATAGAATCACTATGTTAAAATATTTCTAAAAAATCAGTCGAGTTCTCAAAAAAGCTAGGACTTTTGGAATATATTCCTTTAATCGCTTCTTGTTTGATGGTAAATACAGCATAGCTCTTCTTAAAAGTCCGTCACTCTGATTTTTCAAAAGTTTGTGTTAACAGGAAATTGTTGTTTTTCAAAAAGTTTTATAGCAATCCTAGCCAAATTTGGAACATTTATTGATAATTTGATTATAGTTAAGTTTGCCAAGTTTTGCGTAAATCTATGCATCTTTGAGCATCTTATGGGGTTTTCAACTGTCGTATATAAGGCATTCAAGTTTAAAGATTTTTCTTTCTTTAAATTATTTATTAGAATCATCTAAAAAAAATCTAGGACATGCAGGATGTGTTCCTTTGACATTTGTGATTTTTTTCAGGATTTTATTGTAAACTATGGATTTGAAATGATTGAGGAAGCAGCAGCAGGCATAGGCTGGCGAAGAGCAAGCTGAAGGGCGTGGGCAATTAAACGGTTCCAGCGGTCCAGCGACCTTAGTATGCGAGCTCGCAGAGACGTCAATACGCTTCGCGGTTTTAATTTTAATTATTCATTCAATAACTCATAGCAGCGCCAATGGACATTTACATCTAAATGGGATTTATGAGTTGTGAAGATGCGTAACAACGCGCGCGGAAGGGGGCGGCTCGTATCTCTGGGATTTCCAGTGTTAAGGACTGTCATAAGTCTTTCCTCATGTTCCTCCAGCGAGCTGGAGAATATTATGAGGTCATCCAGGAAAGCAATAACTTCCTGGAGATTAATGCCCTCCTTTACCCTCTCTATGGTTCACTGAAAGGTTACTGGAGAGTTGGTCAGGCCCTGTGGCATCCTCCTGAGTTGCCACATGCCAAAAGGGTTTTGTGAATGCTGTCTTTGGCCGATCAGTTGGTTCAACCTCCAGCTGGTAATAACCACTTTTGAGGTCAAGCACAGTAAACCATTTTGAGCCAGACATCAGGGTGAATGTTTCCTCTATACTTGGCAGTGGGTAGGCATCTTTTTTTGTCAAATTGTTCAGTCTGGGGTAATCTACCACCATCCGCAACTCTCCATTTTTCTTTCGGACAAGAACAATTGGAGAGGCAAACTGTGTGATTCCTCTATGATGCCTGCAGCCGAGAGATCTTAAAGATGCCTTTTCAAATAATTAAAATCTGCAGGTGAAACATGTCCGCTCTTTGAATGGTACATGTGGCTCTAGTTCTTTATAATGAGTAACCCCTGTCACACCTCCAACATCCAAATCATGTCTTGAAAATGCACTGTGGACCTCTTTATTTATTCCAGCCTCTATGTGCTCCTTTAAATGTGGGGATTCAGAGGGAAAAAGAGGAACAGCCCAATCAATGGCAGAACACTCAGGAATGACTGCCTTTGGTTACAGGATGATGTCATGTCTGGAATCATTTTACAGCTTAAAGGGTCCATTTTAAACAACGATTAGCCTTCATTTCTCACCCCTTGCTGAACAACACTCTATGAATTACTTTTGTGCCTGTCGGCGCGTGCATCCTGGAGATCTGGGAGGCTTTAACTTGCTTTATTCCGACTCAGCAGTTCTACATTTTGAGACGAAAGGTGCATAAAAGTCAAAAATGTATAATCATTCCATTCTCCATACGCTTAATCAATGTATTCCAGTGTCCTGAGTGGGTAGCATCCCGGGTACCTCAGAAACAAGGTATTTTAGAATATTTGAGGCAGGAAATTGGTGCGTTATGGGATTTCTGGTAAGTTCACTGTGTCGAAGCGGCGGACCAAACCGGAATGAAATCGCGGGCTAAGTGCCTGCTCTGCCAACTAATGCAAGCTTAGAAGAAGAAATGTGCTGTTTACCCTGCTTTGCAAAGAAAGAATTAACGAAAGAAAAAATGTCTCCGAGGACTTTAGAATGCAGTGTTGAGGAAAACGTGATTCTTTGCCAAACTGAATGCGCTGGTTTGGTCTGCCGGCTTCCGTAGCGTCGTGTGAGCGCCATTGTAATGGCCAGCTTTCAGGAAATCCTATACACTACTGTTTGTGCTCTAAAAACATCAATGATCTGATCATAAATAATCAGGCTTCCTGGTGTGGGAATCTCCTCTGCACCACTCACAAGAGCTTGGATATCACCACAACCAGGTTTAGAGTGACATATGACTTTCAGTGTGTAAAACCTGCCTCTTTTCAAGCATACTGGTACTTTGCTGCTGAGAGTTACACGCATAACCCTAGCTTCTTTTGTTTCAGAATCAATCAGTTTATGACACTCTGCATGTGCTTTTTGCCATTTTGCCTGAATGGGCAAAACTTCTAAGGAAGTTTGGAACACCCTGTTTTATGCAATCTTGTCTCATTGGGCATAAGATGTTGGTGCCAACTAAAAGGTAATTCATGGTATTGTATGACTGACCTGGGGTCACTAAAGCCAGAATATGAAAATGTCTATCTGTGCCACACACATCCTTAGGAAACTAAGTATCAACTTCCACGTATCCCACATAAGGGACCCTTTGTCCAGCTGCACCTTCAATATCCAGTGCCCCTTTAATGGAAAATTACTCCCTGTGAGTAAGGTACTGAGAGTAAAATGACTGAGATATGATTGTCACTAGTGAACCCATGTCAATAATGCAGTTGCAATGGATGCCATCTAGCCAGGTTCCACTGTTACAAAGTCAATAGTGACTGTCACATTTGGGGGATGCATAGAATGACTCAAAACAGAGAAACTTGTTTGACAGCAAGCTCCTGCTTGTTCCACAGCAGAAGCCCCTTCATGTTTAAAGGCAGGTGTGGTTGGGGATTTATTTGTGCTGAGCCTACTAGATGCTGATTCTGTCTATTCTGATGCCTTTCACAAAGTTTCTTTTGTACTAGCACAGCATTAGTTGGATTAGTGCGTTGAGGTAACATATGTGAGTTTTCACTACAGTTGTACCAAAATTGTCCAGCTTTTTTGAGATTATCAGGAGGAGAAGTTGAGACTGAGGGAGCTGGACCTCCGCCCTGCTCTTTCACTTCTGAGTGGGGGGTCATTTTGGGCTGAAGTATTCTTATGTAGTACAGCTTCAAGTTTCCTGATCCTCTCCTCAAGTTGCTCCCGAATATTGTGTGACACATTGGTGCTAAGAGGTTCTGGCTCAGCAGCAGTTAGATGTGCCTTAGTAAGGACTTTGGTGGAGCTATCCCCCCATGTGTTGTTTTATCTGTATTTCCTTTAGCTGGCTTTCTTTCTCATAAGTTCTTATTTTGAAAAGCAGTTCTAAGAATGTCGGAGCTCTTTTGAGAGTGCCAGTCAGGGCTTCTTTTAGTTGTAATGTCAATGTTAATAGGTCATCCCAGCAGCCTCTTAGAAACTGTTTTAATAGCTGGGCATCAGCATCGTGTTTGGTAACTCCATTGCTTTCAACAACTTCCTATAGCAGCATATGAAGCCGATGCAGATAATCGGATGCTCTCTCTCCACTGTTCTGATGGGTTTCTAAGAATTGAATATACAACTCTTCCCCTCCTGTTACATTGCCATAAACCTTGTCTAATTCTTGTAAGTAGGCACTGGGTGGGTACTGGCTCCAATAAAGAGAGCCAATGTTAAAGCAGGGGCCAATAAACTTTAAAGCAATGTGCGCCCCTGCTGTACCTCTGGAATACTGGAGTCATTTAGTACCTGCTTAATCCCGAGCCACCAAACACCATAGTCCACCTGAAAGGGAGGCTTGCGGACGTTTCCAGAGAAAAGACGTAGCTCTCGTGTAGGAGGAAGATGTACGGGCAAGTCATGCTTAACCATATGCTCTACAACATCATCATTTGAGTGCCTTCACTTCATGCTGTCTACAGCCCCCCGAAAGCCACCTCCTGCTTTCTACATGAATTCTCGGACCTGCTGGCTTCGGTCTGCCCCATGTCCCCAGCTACTCTCATACTGGGTGACTTTAACATCCATGTAGACTCCAGCAGCTGTTCCTTCGCTGTGGATTTTCTCTCATTGTTGGACTGTTTTGACATTAAACAACATGTACAGGGCCCTACACATGCCAAGGGGCACACCCTGGACCTGGTGTGCTGTGTTGGCTTAAGCCCCTTCAATCTCTGCTGCACGGACCTGGCTGTTTCCGACCACCAAGCCATTCTGTTCTCTGTCCCACTGTCCCTCCCTAAGCAGCCTAAAAAAAGGTTGATCACATACAGGAACATAAAGCGTGTGTGCATACCTACACTGGCTAACATCCTAGCTGCCAACCCCGCCATCCACCCCTCTAACCGCACTGTTGACGGCTTGGTGGAACACTATAACAGCGCCCTCGCCCTCAGCCTGGACTCTGTTGCTCCACTCATCACCAAACTGGTCTCCTACACCCGCCCCGCTCCCTGGTTTACCCCAGAGCTGCGGAGGCTTAAGTCCATGGGGCGCCGGCTTGAGAGGCTTTACAAAAGATCCGGCCTGACTGTCCACCTCGAAGCCTACAGAGACCACGTCAAGTGCTACAAAGAGGCTCTCACCCAGGCAAAAACACTCCACTACTCCACACTTATAAATAGCCAACAAAAGCATCCCAAATTGCTTTTTTCCACCATCAATCGTCTTCTTGACCCCCCCGATGCGCCGCAACCTTCTGATGCCGCTGATCTCTTCTCCAGATTCCTGGACTTTTTCCAACAGAAAGTGGCCACCATCCACCAGCAGCTCCAGGCATCTACACCTCCCCCGCCGGCCACACTATCTCGGCAGGACATGTACTATCCTTCTGCCTGCCCACCACAGCACTGCCTCCCTACCTTCTCTCTGTTGGATGCTGATCAAGTCCTCGCCCTTCTGACCAAAGCTGGGACCTCATCCTGCAGCCTGGATCCACTACCCACGACCCTTGTGAAGGCCTGTCTCCCCACCATCTGCCCCCTGGTGGCTGACATCATCAACGCCTCACTTGGCTCTGGTGTGGTACCCTCCAGCTTCAAGCTGGCGGCCGTGACTCCAACACTTAAAAAGCCAGGCCTGGACCCAGATGACCCCAACAACTACCGTCCGATCTCTAACCTTCCGTTCCTGAGCAAGATCTTGGAAAGAGCAGTGGCTGCTCAGCTACAACATCACATGTCCCACCATGAGCTCTTTGAACCTTTCCAATCGGGCTTTAGACCCCATCACAGCACCGAAACCGCCCTCATTAAAATAACAAACGACCTCCTGATTGCTGCAGATGACGGCCTTGTCTCCGTCCTCATCCTCCTTGACCTATCTGCTGCCTTTGACACTATTTCCCACTCGATCCTCCTCTCCCGTCTCTCAGACCTCATCGGCCTCACCGACATCACTCTCTCTTGGTTTCAGTCTTACCTCTCCAACCGTAAACAATATATCACTCTGCAAGGCTCCAACTCATCAACTGCAACAGTTAACCATGGCGTTCCTCAGGGATCTGTCCTTGGTCCCCTGCTGTTTACCATCTACTTGCTCCCCCTCGGTCAGATCATCCGCAACCACGGACTCAGTTTCCACTGTTACGCAGACGACACCCAACTGTATGTCAGCACTACGCCCTCCTCACAACTCCCACAAATACAACTTAACAACTGTCTCCTTGATATCAAAACCTGGATGACCAACAACCTTCTGAAACTCAACACCCACAAAACCGAGCTCATGGTGGTGGCCCCAGCACCGCTGCTCAGGAAGGTTGGAGACCTCACCTTGGTCATTGATGGCTGTCCCACCTCCCCATCGCCCAAAGTGCGGAACCTGGGTGTCATTTTGGACTCCACACTCTCACTCAGTTTCCACATCCAGAGCATCACTAAATCTGCCTTCTTTCATCTCCGTAACATCTCAAGACTCCGGCCGTCACTTACCGACTCAGTCACCGAAACTCTCATTCATTCATTTGTCGCCTCCCGTCTGGACTACTGCAATGGTGTCCTGTCTGGGCTGCCCAACAAAGCCCTAGACAGATTGCAGTACGTCCAGAACTCAGCTGCTAGGGTGTTAACCCACACCAAGCCCTGGCAGCACATCACCCCCATCCTCAAGAAACTCCATTGGCTGCCAATCAAACAACGCATCAGCTACAAAATCCTCCTCCTCACTTACAAAGCACTTCATTCTCTGGCACCCAAGTACATCACTGACCTTCTTCACCTGCTCACTCAGTCAATGGTCCCTGCGCTCCACCAGCAAGAACTTACTTTCCATCCCTCTCGTACCAGACTCCAAGACCTTTGGCTTACAGGGCTTTCTGTGTGCAGTGGCCCCGGCTCTTTGGAATGCCCTCCCCCTCCTATCCGTTCCGCAACTTCCCTGACACAGTTCCAAAAGCACCTTAAAACACACCTTTTCTCTCTTGCCTACCCTTCCTAACCCCCTCCCTGTCCCTACCCCCCCTTACTTCACCTCTTGTAAAGCGACCTTGGGTGTCCTGAA
Source organism: Cyprinodon brontotheroides (assembly GCA_018398635.1). Taxonomy (NCBI): domain Eukaryota; kingdom Metazoa; phylum Chordata; class Actinopteri; order Cyprinodontiformes; family Cyprinodontidae; genus Cyprinodon; species Cyprinodon brontotheroides. The sequence goes on along the minus strand of JAGKQL010000031.1, from coordinate 471,238 downwards.
AGGCGCTATATAAATCAAAGTTATTATTATTATTATTACTATGACTTTCTGGACATCTGCTGGCAGAGGGTTGATAGGGAGAGAGTCAGTAGGAGTCTGTTTACTGGCACATGGATGACTAGCTCATCCATCTACTCTTTGAAATTGACTGTCATGTCACCAATAGCTTGGGCAAGGGGCACTAGGCTATCTCTAAGTGGCTCAGATGGAGAAAACTCACTCAATCTGGATAATCTCCAAACGTGAATCAGGGAACTACATTGTTCATTGTCCAATTGAATTTGGAGTTAAGTAGACTCATTAAACTGGCACACGATGGTATGGGGACTTACCATCAATAGGTTGAACTCTAACAACATGCCATTCTGAATGTTGCAAAAGCCCCTTTTACTTCCTCTAATCCCAATTTATCTGGGGCATCTCCTTATTGGTCATGGAGAACTTTGGGTCAAACATATACATGTCACTTAAACTCCTCATTTAAGGAACCCTGAAATGAAGTTAAATTCCTCAAATCTTAAATATACAAAGGAGAGAAAAAGTATGAAAGAAAAAAATTAGGGTGAGGTGGATGTACCTCTTGGTCTTTTCAGCACCATTTTTTTTACCTAAGCGGTTGTTAAACCACATGACCTGACAGTTTACTACCAACCAGAATTCATCAATACACTTCTGGGACATAAATGAACCACACCTCAGTAGCCTATCTCTTACCATTCTAAAAAAAAAAAGAATTGAGTGACCCTCATCTTCCATGTCTCCCTCCATCGTTTCAACCCCTGCAGAAAAGGCTCATCATCCTCAAGCTCGGGTCCTCTACCAGAGGCCTGGGAGTTTGAGGGTTCTG
>JAGKQL010000031.1:429034-454798 GCA_018398635.1 Cyprinodon brontotheroides | reverse complement strand
TATGTGTTGGCTTGCTCTACTTGTGCCAGAAATAAGGCTTCACACCAACCACCTCAGGTTTGCAGCAGCTCTCCCAGTGCCTACGCCATGGTCCCACATCGCATGATTTCGCTACTTTGCCTCCCAATCTCTCGAGGTGCCCGCTACAGCCCACCATAGTTGATCGATTTCCAAGTCCTGTCACCTTATCCTCAGAATCCTCTCAAACCGCTCAGCTTTTGGATCAAACATCGACGCTGACTCCATGGAATCCCTCAGGACATTTCTGGATCGTGGGACCCCACCCATTTCCTGTGCTTCAAAGGCATTCTGTTCCGCTTTAAACTGTAAATCATCTCTAACCTCTGGCTATCACCCGCAGTCCAACGGCCAAACCGAGAGGATGAACCAACACCTCGAGTCAACCCTCAGATTCCTAACTTCCAATAACCCCACGGTTGGGTACATCACCTGGATCGAATACGCCCACAACTCTCTCAAGTCAGCTTCCACCGGTCAATCGCCTTTTCAGGTCCGGTCTCGGCTATCAACTCCTCTTTTTCCCGCGAGCGAGAGAATGTCGGTGAAATCCGTCAATCAGCACATCCGCCGTTGCCAGCGCATCTGGGATACCATCACCTCTCAACCCGTTCCTCTGGCGACCAAAGATTACCATGCCCGACACCAAGAGGCGTCCTGCCCCTGGTACTGGGGTGGGACAGGAAGTATGGCTGTCCCACGGACATTCCCCTCAAGGGTATCGCGTAAGCATCTGCTTAAGTTCGCCGGTCCGCTTCAAGATTGTCCAGGCCCAATCAATCCATTTTGCCATCACGGTTGCAACTTCCTCCCGACCCTCACAGCATCCATCCCGTTCCACGTCTCCCAAAGTAAAACCTGTCATCTTGAGTCCTCTTTGCCTCATCGACTCCCCTCCACCCGCCCTGGAAGTCGATGGACATACTGCCTTCACCGTCCGCGGTCGTGGACTCCGTGCGGCCAGTCGCTGGCTGGCAGTACCTCGTCGATTGGGAGGGCTACGGTCCGGAGGACCGCCAGTGGGTTCCTGGTTCCTACATCCTCGACCCATCTCTGATCGAGGAGTATGAGCGCTCCCTCCCGTCTACCTCTTCCGCACGCCCAAGGCGTCGTTGAGAAGTACTGTTGGGAGCTGGAGGTTCCACCTTCCTCCAGCAGAGTCCGCCCGATGGATCCTCCTGAGCTGAGCTGCCTGCACACCTGTGACTGATCATCTCATCAGGAGGACCACAGTATTTAAGCTTTAATCTTCAGACCTTGCATCGACGCCGCAGTGTTTAATCAGTTTGGTTAGCACCTAAGCCTAGAACCTCCTGAGAACTTTGCTATCTCTGAGTCCAGTTTGGATTCTAACCTTTTGTCTCTGCTTCCAGGTTACCTGTTTTTCTCCTGTGAAGCTCTGGAAGAGCTTAACCTGCCGAGCCTGCCCTCTGAGCCAAACCTGAAGACTCTCTTCTGGATTTCCAAGCAGCTCTGGATTTAGAGCTGGAAACTCAAACCAAGGTCAACACCCTCACTAGAAGTAAGACGCTGAAACAGTTATCGGACTCTGCTGAACCAAACCATCTCCGGACCCAACAGTTCCTCTCCCAAAGTCTCTTCTACGCATCTCAAGGTACAAACCAGAAACTCTCAAGATCAATTCCAACCAAGCCAACGCTAACTGAACTGTCTCCCTCACAGACTCCAGTGAACCAGTCCCCAGGCCTGAACCAGCAAACTGTACATTTACTACGTGCTTGTGTAACAATAAACTTGTTAACCTTTCCCCTGAGTCCGTTGTGTTCTGCATCTTGGGCCTCTCAGTAAACCCATCATGAGAGTACTATTATTTAGATAATTTCTCTCTTTGCCCCAACTCCCCTAACTGTCAATTTAGGGAATAATCTTTGTACATTATTGGTTTTAATGAAGGTATTTTTGTCTACAGTATATTAAAAAAAGTGTCATGAAACGAGGACAGAAGGACCAAGTATTGAAGGAGAAACAGTCAGTAGGAAAGTTCAAAATGTTTATTAAATAAACAAAACAAAAGTGGAGCTGTGGTTCGCAGATTCTGCAGGAGGGGGGCAGGGCACCGCCCAATCTGTGGGAGAAACACAGGTAAGTGACCACGATCATCTGACTGAAGATGATGATCTAAGTGAGTCACTTACCTGGTTTAGCAGTTCAGTCCATACCCATTGAGGGGGGTGCAAACCAGCCGATGGGCTGACAGCTGACGCGACTCGCGTCACCCAGAGTGTCCCGGTGCAGCAGCTCTGGAGGACTTGCAGGAAGGAAGCTTGAACCAGGGCAGGATACAGGGCAGACAGGAGCAGGCAGATCAGGTGGATCCAGATCAGGCGGGGCGCACACAGGTGACGGATCCAGGCTGAGCAGAAACAGCTCCCCGAAGACAGGTTCAGGGGTCTGACAGAGTTCAGGCATTGACCCGAACCGTCCCCACGAGGAAGCAGACCGTGCGGCCTATCTGCAGAGGGACGTTGGCTTTCGATAGCCGTAAGTAACCTTTCACGATCTTTAAAGCCCATTAAGTTCCTCTGCTGGAGCATCAGACTGATCTAAATTAGGGTTAGGGTTAGGACGTGAACCAAGCTGAGGACGAACCGCACATCGGAGCTGGTCTGCCTTACTGTGTGTTTCCTGGACGTGAACCCCAGTCAGTCGGCCTCAGCAGATGGCCGCCACACTGAGCCTGGTTCTGCTGGAGGTTTCTTCCTGTTCAAAGTGTTTTTTTTCCACTGTTGCTACACATGCATACTGTGTGTGAGGGATTGCTGAAGAGTCAATGAGTCTGTTGGTTTCAATCCAGAGAAATGTGAGTTTAAAAGATTAAGAGGAAAATGATCAACACAGAGACATGGATGTGTAACGTCAACCTCTGCAGTAGGGGAGAAAAGGTGTTGGCTCAGAAACCAGTACCTTCTCACACAGATCCCTTCATAGCAAAGCCTTTTATTTACAGTTTACAACATCATAGGGCGGGCCTTAAACAGAAAACCCAGTAATGATTATCTTGGAGGATGCAGGTCATAAGATGACCATCTGGCTGGATGGAAGTCACACAACCGTGTGATTCTGCCACATGACCTACTGAAAGGAGGTCATAAAGTTATGACCCTTCTGGTTGAATCACAGGATAGAAATGTAGCATCTTTTCTTTCTTTCAATTTTTCATATGTCCACACAATAATTTATAATTATCACTCTAACAAAAGTCCACCTCCAGCTGGTTTTCCTTAGATGAAAACTTTGAATCAATCTGACGGATGATCTGGTGAACTGGAGAGTGCTTTGAGATGCCATGTGTTGTGAATTCTTGGTGAGGATTGCTTAGCTTTAGGAAATAAATAGAATAGAATTTGAGTGAATTTTTAACTGTAGTGTGGCCGTGGTTGAAAACCATCTGATGATAGGCGCTGCACTCCTGTCCTCCTCCCTTTCATCATATGGAAGGGGGTTACACACACATACCCCCTACACACACAGCCCTGCTCTGACCTTTTGTAGAACAAACTTCTGCTGCTGTTGTTAATGCATTTTTACCATTTATCATTTAAATGTATTTTATGTTGTTTTAATTGCACTGTTGTCATCATCATACGGCTGCTGGCCTGCGCGGACATTGAGTAATGTATTAACATCGGACTTATCTTGGACAAACTCAGAAGCCAGTTAAATGGACTCTTGGGTTTTATTCATCTTATTGTGTGTAGTGTTTTTCATTTATTTTAGATTTCTGCAATTCTGAATTATTGTTTAACTTGCAGTTGTTTGTGATTCATATACAAATGGTTTATAACTCAGGCCAGATCCACCCTCTTTTGGTAATAGTTTGAATAAACATAGATAAATAGTTCTTTGATTGATAATTAATAGCTCTGCTGATAACCTAGCCTGGGTCCCTAGATTGGTGTGGATACCTGGATTTTAACAGCCAGTCCAGGAACCCTCCAGAGGTGAAAGGCATACACACTGGTAAGTAAGCAAATTAAAGCTACAATTATTCAAATTAAACGCTAAACTGATTTCACCTCCGGTTTTGAATGAGTTAAATAATTAACTAACAATTGCACTTCTAGTTAATCATTTATTCATTATTTGCAGGATATCATTTTGCACAATATATAAAGGCCAATTAACAACACTTCATCTCAAAGGCACTTTTACAGTTCACCAGATCATCTAGTCAAACTGATTCAAAGTTTTCTATTTAAGGAAAACCAGTTGATTGCATCGACTGACTCTTCAGCAATCCCTCACTAAGCATGCTTGTAGCGACGACAGTGGGAGGAAAAACTCCCTTTGAACAGGAAGCAACCTCCAGCAGAACCAGGCTCAGTGTGGCGGCCATCTGATCTGCTGAAGGCAACTGGGGTCCAGGGAGACAAGAAGCAGAGGCCACAAAAATAAGCATAGATACAAAAAAGCGGCCTGTCAGGAAACACCACACAGCCAGGCAGACGAGATCTGAGCCAGCTCCCGCTCCCATGTCAGAGGATGAAGAGCACATCCAGTTAGTCACAGTCAGAGTGACACAATCAGCTGCCACACTGAAAAACCAGCCAAGCTCCAACATCTAGAAACAAAAGGTGTTGATGGCAGCAGCTAAGACAGGTGATGTTTCTCTCAGGATGGAGTCACAGCCAAACAGGAACAGACCAGATGAAGCTACTATGAGAAAAGTAGCAGAGAGAGCAGAACATTAGAAATTGAACTAACAGATTCTGCAGAGTGGGAAGAATAGATTATAGAATGAAAGCGAAATGGCTGAAAAAGGGGTCCCCTATGTCCTCCAGCAGTCTAAGCCTATAGCAGTGGAGCTATAGAGATATGACTCGGGATAACCTGAGCCACTCTAACTAGAAGCTTTATCAAAAAGGAAAGTTTTATGCCTAGCCTTAGAAGTAGACAGGGTGTCTGCCTCACGGACTAAAACTGGTAGTTGGTTCCACAGGAGGAAGGGCCTGAGAACTAAAAAGATCTGCCTCCCATTCTACTTTTTAGAAATTCTAGGAAACCACTAGTAAACCTGCAGATTGAGAGCGAGGAGCTGCTCTGTCAGGAACATAAGGAACAATCAGATCTCTGATATCCAGATGGAGCTTGGCCATTTAAGGCTTTATATGTGAGAAGGAGGATTTTTAAATTCTATTCTGGATTTAACAGGGAAGCCAATGAAGAGAAGCCAGGATAGGAGAATATGTTTTTGAACTAGAGGGTTGTGGACTTCCTGATGGTAAGAATTACAATAGTCCAGCTTTGAAGTAATAAATGCATGGACTAGTTTTCTCAGCATCACCTCTGGACCCACAAGATTTCTCATTTTTGCAATATTCCTCAGATGAAAGAAGGAAATTCTAGAAACCTCTTTGATTTGGGATTTAAATGACAGGCCCTGATCAAAAACAACATAAAGATTTTTTACTTTATCTTCTGAAATCCATATAATCCCATTCAAATGAAGTGGCGTGCGTGGAGCTGTCATGAAACATAAAGTTTGTTTCTCTCTTAATATTTGAATGTGGTAAATTAGCATAAAAGGCCTGAATAATATGCAAAGTTAGATATAGGCTGAAAGCCCAACAGTTTTGGTTTCACAAGCAGGCTTCTCTCATTTTAGATCTTAAAGTAGCAGATAACAACAGCTGTGATGAGATTAAATTGTTTTCAAACAAAGGTTCTTCAAAGCCCTCTCCCTGGGCTGCCACCTTATGGTGGTGGAGGGGTTTGAATGTCCCAATGACCTAAGGAGCTATGCTGTCTGGGGGCTTTTATGCCCCCTAGTAGGGTCACCCGAGGCAGACAGGTCCTAGGTGGGGGGCCAGACAAAGAGGAGCCGAAAGACCCCTTATGATGAATGCAACAAATGGACATAGTGTTCCCTCGCCCGGACGCGGATCACCAGGAGCACCACTCTGGAGCCAGGCCTGGAGGTGGGGCACGCTGGTGAGTGCCTGGTGGCCGGGCATTTACCCATTGAGCCCAGCCGGGCACAGCCCGAAGAAGACAGCATGGGTCCCCCCTCCAATGGGCTCACCACCTGTAGGAGGGGCAAAAGGGGTCGGGTGCATTGTTTCATGGGTGGCAGTCGAGGGCGGGGACCCTGGCGTTCTGACCCTCGGCTGAAGAAGCTGGCTCTTGGGACATGGAATGTCACCTCTCTGGTGGGGAAGGAGCCTGAGTTAGTGCGTGAGGTTGAAAGGTTCCAACTAGAGTTATTTGGACTTACCTCGACTCATGGCTCTGGCTCTGGAACCAGTCTCCTTGAGAGGGGCTGGGTATTCTTCCACTCTGGAGTTGCTCCTGTTTAAGAGGCACCAAGCAGGAGTGGGCATTCTTTTTTGCCCTTCATCTTGGTGCCTGTATGTTGGTGTTCACCCCGGTGAATGAGAGGGGTGCCTCCCTCCGCATACTTGTGGGGGAATGGGCACTGACTGTTGTTTGCGCTTATCTGCCAAACAGCAGTTCAGATTAACCACCCTTTTTGGAGAGTCTTTAGAGGGGGTACTGGAGCGTGCCCCTCCTAGGGACTCCCTTGTTCTTCTGGGGGACTTCAACGCTCACGTGGGCAATGACAGTGAGACCTGGCGAGGCATGGTTGGAAGGAATGGCCCACATGACCTAAATTTGAGCGGTGTTCTATTGTTGGACTTCTCTGCTCCACATGGATTGTCCATAACGAACACCATGTTCAAGCATAAGGGTGTCCATATGTGCTCTTAGCACCAGGACACTCTAGGCCGTAGTTCAATGATCGACTTTGTTGTTGTTTCATGTGACGAGAGGGGCGGTGCTCTCCACCGATCACTACCTGGTGGTGAATTGGCTCTGATGGTGGGGGAGGACGCCGGTCAGACCTGGTAGGCCCAAACGTATTGTGAGGGTTTGCTGAGAAAATCTGACAGAGTCCCCCGTGAGAAAGAGCTTTAACTCCCATCTCCAGCAGAGCTTTGAACACGTTCCGAGGGAGGTGGGGGACATTGAGTCTGAGTGAACCAGCTGTGGCTGCAAGGTTGTCGGTACATGTCGCGGTGGCAACCCTCGAACATGCTGGTGGACACCGTAGTGTGTCTGGGCTCTCCCTTAGAGATAGGGTGAGGAGTTCAGTCATCTGGGGAGGACTCAGAGTAGAGCTGCTGCTCCTCCACATCAAGAGGAGCCAGTTAAGGGGGCTCGGGGATCTGATTAGGATGCTGACTCCCCAGTCGCAAAGATTACGGTCAGCACTGATGCCAGAAGTCATGTGCACCAGAAGACAGTGCAGAGCAGGTAATTATGGACCCAGTGGAGGTCCTGGACCTACAGAAAATGTCCTTTTCTTTTTTCAGTGCATCAGAAAGACCATACTGGCATTTGACCATTCAAGGGGTAAATGTGAAATTTTTATGTGACACTGGAGCTGACAAAGGGAGAAACTACCCCAGGTTAAAGCGGGACAGAAATGGATCACAGTAGTCTCTGCTGATGGAAGAATGGAAGTTCAGCGCATTTCTGAAAAACAATTGGTCACTGATGAAGAGGGATTCAAAGTGGAAGCTGATTTTGTGCTGAGCCCAGATTGTCCAGTCAATTTATTAGGCAGAGATTTGTTAAGGAAATTGCAATAAGCACTGGTGCCGACAGATAAAGGGATAGAAATGAAAAGGTGTACATATTTTATGCTGCAAGGGGAAATTACCCCAGAACTGGAAACAGCTGACACACGTTATACATTCAAGCTCATCCCCAAAAACATTTTACTCTCTGGATTTAACCACCCAGGGGCCACGGGAAATAGTAACTCATTTAAGGAAACAGGTAGCCCCTAATGGTCAGTTTCAAAATCAATGGCCATTACATGTTACCATGAGAATAATGGACCCAAGCTCTACAGATAGCAAATATGACAGAGAGTTTCACAGGCTGCCACCCCAGTTTATCCAGATTAAGTATGTGTACAGCACAGAAGCTGGGGACTCAGTAGCATCAGTCTCTCTCAAACCCCAGGCACAGCCTTTGTTGCAGCAAGAATGGAGAATGTCCCCGCATGTTTCACTGTCCAGGAAATCAGGGAGACAGTGGCATGAACTAGGTTATTTGGCAGGATCAGCTAGCAGAATATTGGAAGGAGATTGGGTGGATAATTGTGCTGTTTTACCAAAATGGGGCCTGGTGCGGAGAAATAAATTAAAATGGACCACTTTAGCTCTTCCACAGAACCATTTGACAGAATGATTAATATTAACTGTGAATTATAAGTCCCTTTCAGTTCTAGCTAGTGTGTGGTCCACTGGAAAAACAGATGTAGGCTCACTCACAACTGCTAAACCTGTAGTAGTACAAGCAAAAACCTCCCATCGCCTGTAAACCTGTAATTGATGACATGTTGAAAGCTGGAATTTTGATTGAAGATCCAACTTGTGAATGTAACACACCCATATTTCCTGTTAAGAAACCTGGTACGGACAACTGGAGGCTGGTCCATGATTTAAGAGAAGTGAACAAAGCAGTTAAAACTAGAACTACCTGTGTGCCAGATCCACATAATCTTTTAAACTCACTGAACCCAGAACAATGTTATTTTTCTGTAGTGGATCTTAGTAATGCCTTTTTCTCAATACCTCTCGATTCAGATTCAAGGCATTGGTTTGGTTTCACTTTTAAGAATAAAAAATATACATATAATAGATTGCCTCAAGGGTTTGCAGATAGTCCCACTATTTTCTGAGAGCAGGCAGATAAGTCTCCATTGTTTAGCAGAACATCAGCACCCAGAAACCACACAGATACTGGTGTATGTGGATGACATTCTGGTTGCAAGCCCCACAGAAAAAGAGAACAAGGAACAGATTCAGAGGCTGCTGACCCATCTAGCAGCAACAGGAAATAAAGTTTCACCACATAAGCTACTGCAAAAAAGAAGTTATCTTTTTAGGCCGTAACATTTCTCAGCAGGGGAAATCATTAACAGCGGACAGGAAAAAGGGGGTGTTGAACGCTCCACAGCCTTAAACTAAAAAGCAAATGATGGCTTTTCTAGGTTTGTGTAATTACTGTAGGACATGGATTCCCAATTATGCTGAGGTTACTCAGCCACTGCTTGATCTCATTTATACAAATGATATGGCAATGATATATAAAATAGTGTGGACTCCAACTGCAGAGTCAGCTTTTTCACAACTAAAGGACCTGATTGCAAACTCTTCCTTAGTGGTGCTACCAGATTATTCTAAATCATTTATCCAAGCAGTGGATTGCAGGGGACAATTCATGACCTCTCTGCTAATGCAGAAACAAGGGGAAAAAATGAGGCCAGTGGTATTTCATTCTCAAAGATTAGATCCAGTTGCAGTTGCCCTACCACACTGCGTAAGATCAGTTTGTGCTGCTGCTCTAGCTGTGCAGAGCTCATCTGAAATTGTCTTGTATCATCCACTGACCTTGTTAATACCTCATGCAGTGGAACTGTTGGTCACATCAGCAAAAATGACTTTTATGTCTCCAGCCAGACATCTAAACATTATGACCACTTTGCTGTCTCAGCCTCACCTCATGCATCAGAGATATAATTCTTTAAATCCCTCAACATTGCTGCCCACACCAGAAGATGGTGATCCTCACCAATGTGTTGAAAGAACAACTATGAGTTGCAAGCCGCGTTCAGATTTAAAAGATGAACCGCAGGAAGGTTATAAAAATTTGTATGTGGATGGGTCAGCTTCCAAATCAGAAGGAGGAAAAAACTTTAGTCGGTTTTGCAATTGTAAATGATCAAGAAACCCTTTACAGTGCTGCTTTAAAATCATCATATTCTGCGCAAGCTGCAGAAATTGTTGCATTAACAAAAGCATGTGAAATGTCAAAAGGCCAAGATGTAAATATTTTTACAGACAGTCAGTATGCTTTTTCCACAGTTCATAATTTTGCTGCACAATGGGAGCGTAGGGGCATGGTTACCAGTGCGGGGAAAAAGGTTGAGCATGCAGATTTGTTTAAAAAACCTTGTTAAAACCTGTGATGTTGCCACGGGCCATAGCCATATGCAAATATAAAGCACATACCGATAGCCAAGATGTGATAAGCAGAGGAAACAGGAAGGCAGATGCTGCAGCAAAAGCAGCTGCTAGAGCACAAATTTTTCTGACTAATGCAGATGTGTCAAATGAATGCACAATAATTCCTACAGAAATTCTTATAGATATGCAGAAAAATGCTCCTGCACCTGAAAAAGAACAATGGAAAAGGGAAGGAGCGGTTACAAAGTCTGATGGCCTAATTATGATAAGGGATAGACCAGTTTTGCCACGAAGCCTGTTTAGAACAGCTGCAGTGATGATGTCATGGTCCGGGCCATGTCTCAACGGGAGGGATGATGAGTATAGTACAAAAAGTATTTTATCCCACTGCAGGTTTAAATAATTACTTTAGAAATTACTGCAGAGCATGTCTCACATGTTGTAAATACAATCCACAAGGAAATCAGAGACCTAAGCGAGGACAAGCACCAAGAGGTACAGCTCCGTTTGAAGTAATTAGCATGGACTACATTGAGTACTGCCTAGTCCTAGTGGACAATTTTTCTAAATGGGTAGAAATTGTTCCCACAAAACATGCCAATGCACTGACAGTAGCAAAAGCTTTGTGTAAACATATCATACCTGAGCATGGTATCCCAAAAATCTTACAAAGTGATAATGGAGCACATTTTGTGAATGAAGTGGTATCACTGATGTCCCAACATTTAAACATAACTTTGAAACATCACTGTTCCTACCATCCACAGAGTGCAGGATTAGTGGAGAGAATTAATGGAGAAATTAAAAATAGATTGAGAAAATTCATGGGGCAGAAACAGGAAAGCCATGGCCAGAGTGTTTGCACTTGGTAAAATTACTCATGAGGATTATTCCAACATCTGATGGTTTGACCCCTTTTGAAATAGTGAATGGGAGACCTTTTGTTCTACCTTTATGGGAAGGACAGCCATGGGCAGAAAAAGAACAAGATGACATTGACCCACTAACTAAGTGGATGCTGAAGCTTTTCAGCGACAAAACTGTTCGGAAAACATGTAATCTGCCTAGTGCTCCTTTGTTTCCCCACAGGAAGGCCTGAAGCCTGGAGACCGAGATGCTGAGTTACCTTCACAGGTCAGTCCATGGTCAAAGGGGTTTGGGTTTTCCTAGGACCACTCGTCTCAATGCTGGTGAAGAAAACAAACTAACCCAGCCCTTTAGAGTCCTAGTAAATGGGTGCTTTATTGGAGGAGCTGGTGAAGATGGGAAAACTAAAGACGTTCAGCTGCCTGGTGGTTACCGTTGGACTGGTGTTCCTAGGGACTCAAACTGACTGTCTGAAACAAAGGAAGAACAGGATGATTTTTGATGGATCCACAGAAAGTCATCCATACGGTGCCAATATGTGGTGGCAACATGCCAAACATGTTTGCTGAAGATTTGAACAAAACAGACTGTTATGTTTGTACTCATATGCCTACTTCTACCATTCAGACTGTCTATGCAGACAATATGTCTGAACGTCAAACTTACTGCCTAATGGCTCTTTCAACTCATCCATGAATCAGTGTTATTCAATCTAAAGCGAATTTCTCACAGCCACTAAAGATTTCAACTAGTCCTATATTGGGCCTGCCATGTATTGCAGATAAAGATGACACAGTGTTACCACAGGTTTCACTCCCAATTTCCACACACGTCATGATAGTAAGCGAAATATTCCCTGTGTGTGTAGAAGGTAATGGCAGCGTTTCAGTGGGCAATATTCCAAAAGGAAGATGTAATGCTACTTATTCTTTCTGCCCATATATAAATGGATATATGGAAAAAGTTGAACAACACCCCTATCATTCCCACCTACAAAGAAGGAAAGCTGAAAAAGACACAGGAATCTATTTCCCAGCATCACACTGGGGTGTGACCACAGACACAGGAGTTCCCATGGAATTTAGGATATGGGGGTGGGGACCTAAAGTCCTGCAAGGTATTTTTCCATGGGTGGGGATTGGAGAGGTTCGAGACCATGTTGAAATCAACAGATATGCCCTGATGAGACTAATAAAGGCCACTGAGGATTTAGGACTAGCAATAAAACAGGAATTCAGCCATGTTAAGCAGACCCTCATTCAACACAGAATGGTAATGGATCTGCTGACAGCCTCCCAAGGGGGTGTGTGTACCATTATTGGCCAGACATGTTGTACTTATATAACTAATAACACTAATGATGAAAAAATACAGATTGCTCTGGATGAGTTGAAAGATCTAAAGAGGTATGTTAACCATCACACTTCTGGTGCAGGTCCAGCAAGCACCATGGACAGTTTGGTTCACCATGGGATCATGGTGGCAGGTACTGATGAAGATAGCTTTACCATTTGTAGGATTGTTAATCATATTTTTCCTTTTTATTTGTTGCTTAATACCATGCCTGCAATCAATGATTCAGAAAATGATAGGATCCACTCTAATCCAGTATTCAGCTATCACTTATGCTCCAACTCCGCCGAGATAGCTGATGAAGTGTAATGATGATGATGAAGCTGTGTAATCTTATACAGGGATAAATGATAAGCCTCTCCTAGGGAGGGGTCGGGTAGGAATTTTCTCTCTATTGGAGAGTTTTGCCTACTCAAGGGACAGATTTTTTAAAACTTTTTACATTCTTAATAAATTTTACCTTTTTACTTGAATTTTCCTTTTAATATTGTTGTGTTTTGCATATTAAACTTTGATTACTGATTCCCTATCTGCAGTGCATTCATGGTGTATGTAGTGAAAATCTTTTTAGAAGTTCTATATGCTGATGTTTTTTATGTATATCAGGGGGAAAATGTTAGGGTTAAAATTATAAAATTAATGTGTGGGCATATGAAACATTGAAGAAATAAGATGCTACATTTCTGTCCTGTGATTCAATCAGGAGGGTCATAAACTTTTATGACCTGCATCCAGTAGGTCATGAGGCAGAGTCACACTGTTGTGTGACTTGCATCCAGCCAGATGCTCATTTCAGGGTCATTTCCTTTATGACCTGCCTCCGGCCAGTAGGTCATAAGGCAGAGTCACACTGTCTTATGACCTGCATCCTGCCATCCTGTTTTCTATTTAAGACCCGCCCTATTATGTTGTAAACTGTTAATAAAAGGCTTTGCTGTGAAGGGAACAGTGAGAAAAGGTGCTTTACAGTTGTGAGCCAGCAGAGGCTGATGTTTGCAAAATCCCTGTCTGTGTTTGATCATTTCGTCCTCTTAAACTCTTAAACTCACATTTCTCTGGATTTAAACCCAACAGATGCCTCCTGGACATCTCCCATGGTGAGAGTGTTCAGGCATGTCCCCAATGGAGGAGGCCCACGGAGAGACCCAGGACACACACTGGATGGACTATGTTTCTCGGCTGGCCTGGGAGGCTGCCGGATTCCACAGTGGGGAGGAACTGGCCCAAAGTGGCTGGGGAGAGGGACGTCTGGGCCTCCCCTACTGAAGCTGCTACCCCCACAACCCGACCCTGGATAAGCGGAAGAAGATGGATGGATAGATGGATGGACTCTACAAAATAAAAAGCTTTCTTCCATATGCACACTCATTCATTGTGTGCACGTATGGTTTTGTAGCTATGACCCAAACTGAACAAATTTCTTCAAATTACACTACCAAGGCCTGCTGACAACACACCTAAGTGTAGAGCACATTTCTTAATGAAGCTTTTCTTTAACATTTCCACTGTAATAAACCATCTGCCCAACAGCTTGTAAGTAGATGCTTTACTTCTGTCAACTTCCAGGCCAAGCAGAGATTACTTTTTGACTTTTTTTCTTCTGGTTAATAAACTTTTAACTAAAATGTTTTGCTTTTTTAAGATATATGAGTATGTTTCTGTCACTATTCTGCCAAATGATTTTTTCTTACAAAATCTTTAGATGATTCTAGTTTTCTGCTGTTTGAGGTTTCTGATTACTTCCTATCATATTTTCATATGTTCTTCAGCTAATCTATACTTCTTTTCATTTATGCAGTTTCTTTAGCTAATTTTTCTGTTTTCATTCAGCAGAAAAAAGCATTCCCACTTTGCTGTTTAACCGAAACAGCCTTTTCTAGTTTTTTTGGGATTAGTTCCTGAAAATATACAATGTACACTATACACCCAACAGATTATTTCCATGTCATTTCCATGGCATCAGCCTTAATCAATGTATGAAACAGCAGCAGATCTGCACACTGAGGCAGCAGGAAAGATGGAGAAAGTTCTTCTGCTCATCATTGTTGCCTTTAGTAAGTTATGCTTCTATTTATCAGCTTTTAACCATTGGTTTATTTATTTTCAGTATGTACGTTATTCACTGCAGGCCTGAGTGCAAACTGCCAGCCCTCTGACCATAAATACGTGATCATCGATGAGCTGAAGAACTGGACTGAAGCTCAGAGTTACTGCAGACAGAAGTACAGAGACCTGGCAACCATAGAGGACATGGAGGACATGAGGACTCTGAATGACATGGCAGCATCTATGGGAAAAAACATAGTAGGTATCTGCATTTCTCCCTGATCGTAATAATGAGAGAGAAGATAAACTCCTGAAGGTCGACCATGTCTCTGTGGAGCCATGATGGAACAAAAAGTCCCCAAACTTTTCCTACTGAATGAATGTTCTCCTGGTTTCTGTTTGCAAAGAGGTTTCAGGAAGCCTGGATCGGGTTGCACCATGATGTGAACACCTGGCGGTGGTCCATGTCTGACTCAGACTTCTACCAGCATCAGGAGAGCGAGTTCAGGAGCTGGGCAGCTGGAGAACCTGACAACTATGGTGGACAAGAGTACTGTGGAGCGATGAACTTTGACGGATCCTGGGCTGATAAATCCTGCTCCAATGACCAAAATACCATCTGCCTTCAAGTCAGCGGTGAGTGCTGGATGATTCCAGAGCTAGAAATAATGTTTGCTGTTTGCTTTGGTGGATTTTCCTTCATCAGCTGCAGAATAATTCCTGGTTTTTATTAATCTTTGGTCACATGAAGGTCTGATCATCCTCTGTGTTGAAACCCTACTAAAGTTGGACAAACCTGATCAGCCGCTGATGGCTGCCACTGATAAAAGTGGCTTCAGGCAAAAAGTTAATTAATCGTATCGTTTCTTTAACATCAATCTGCAGAAATATCTGGGAAAGCAGCAAAGCAGGATAACCAGGACGTATAAGATCTAATCCTTTTAACTGACTCTAGCATGAAACCTCGTCTGTTTTCCTGCATATTAAACATGTTCATCCTTTTATCTATCATTCATCCTCATAGGTAGTTAGTTTCTTCAAAGCACAGCTGGAAGATCAGAGTTAGAGAGAGTTCATTGCACAACACCGGACCATTCTGGGTTATTTTCACCCATCTTTAAAGATGGGCTACCAACAGCTACATCTAGTAAATGGCAGTTCACAGGTTTACTATTCCAGTCATGGAAAGCTAACAGACACCCATTTAAGATAAATATATTAGATATTTAATGCAGATATTTAATTCCATGTATCTGAATTCTGCCAATATGAGAAAAACTAGACAAATATAAATGATACACTAGCTTAGCGAGGAGCAGCCAATCGGAAGTCAAGGTTTCAATTGGAGCAGCCCTGGCCCCGCCTCTCTGACCTTGATGGATGTGTAACAGTTTATATCATGAGTTGCTTCAGAAGAGGAACATGAAATCATTTATTAAATAATGAAAAAAATGACTTCCTAAAATAAAACCACTTTATTTGACCTTGTAATTATCTATCCATGTATTTATTTCCAGTTTGAAACCATTAAGGACAAAGTGAAATTATTAGGTTATTCATAGTGGCAGTGATGCTGTAATGACTCGCTGGACTTTCACTGAGTAGCTTCAAAGACTTCCCGATGCTGAAGGGATGAAGATGCCCTGAGGAAGCCGGTGAGCTTTATCTCTGTCTTCATCAGTGTGATCTGAGGCTCCGCCTCCTGCTCTCCTCCCACCATGGCAAACTGACAGACAGCCTCATTCTCAGCGTCTCTTTCATTGCTGTGAATTGGTCCTTCCTCTAGAGACAGAAGCTGGCCGTTATCAGTAACGTCTACAGACTCGTCAGTTTGACTGTCTGCCCCAGGCTGTCTCTGCATCATCTGTTAGCATCTCTGGTTCTCTGCCTGCTGCTGAGAACCAGCAGCAGGCTTTTAGGCCTCCCTTCATGGCCATCCAGTCATGATAGTCAATATTTTCTCCATGGGTGGGATATTTTATAAATCATGTGTGTTATGTTGATAATTTGGCAGCTTGGGTATCCATACCTGCTCTGGTTCCAATTGTTTCTGTAAATGCTCCTGCTAGATTGACAAGTTTAGATCAAAAGTCGTAAAATTGTTCAGGCTACCTTAACCAGCTCAAAATGTATGCCTCCCATCCCATCGATCAGGGACAGCAGAGCTAGATGTTTGCATGTCAGCAGCTGTGATAATAAGTTATTGTTTTTACTTGAATCCAATCAAATGTTTTTCAGGATCAAATGTTTCCTTTGTTCACATCAAAACTATACTATGAATATGGACGGAGGCTCTGGTAGCACTGCAGAGCATCATCACACAGTAAAGTAGCAAGTGTTTCACGTACCTGCTTGGTCACATGAAGCTTAACAACACCATTCTGCAAAGACAGAGTCTGGAAAAACCTGTACAGCACACACCTGGAAGTGGGCGGATGCCAACAACTCAACATTTAGGAATTGGAACAAAGAAAACAATGAACCAAATAGCTACGGGGAGAAGGAATGTGCAGCGGCTAACTTTGGGAGATCTGGCCAATGGGAGGACTGGAACTGTGGGGAAAGGAAGGCCTTCATTTGTTACAGCGGTAGGAACCAGTTTGATGTTTTATGGTGATCTGCTTGTAAAGCTGCCTCAGAACATGCCTGAACTGAATCTGATAAATCAGGCTGTTCCATCTCCATTTAGTGCTGTCTGTCCTCGATTCATAGTTAGTAATGAGTCACGGTGCTGATCATTAGTCTTATTTAGCCCATTAATAACGGACGACACTGCAATTACTCCAAAGAATAGAAGGCATTCATGTTTTCCTCCATCTCTTCTGCACTGTGTTGATTTTCTGCCGCTCAGTTCAGTCTGGGAAACAAATGCAGTTTGGTTTTAGGTTCAGACCAGGAAGCTGAAAGGGCCTCAGAGAGACGGTCAGGATAACCTGGGGGGACAACATGATGATATACTGATTGGTTAGGATGGCGGTACGATGCTGGCGATTATGATACGATAACCAATAAAGTCCTTTAGATAGTCTGTGACTGACATGATGCAAACCTGTTAACATTGATGCTGCTGCTACCGTATGCTAAAGACGAAGGTGTGGATGGAGGTTATTGAATTGTTAATCATTTAATCACCATATTAAGATGGATCAGTAGCATTAAGCTGCTTCAAACCAACCTGAGCTAAATGTGTTATTAGAACAGTCATTCTCCAGAGGAACAGCAGGAGGTAAAACCTTTTTTGTTCCCAGTGGGGTTAGATTCTCCATCCACTAGAATCCACAAAGACCCTGTTGGTGAAACAGGAACCTTTCTCCTGTGGTTTTATTTACATTTATTTAATCTTAATAAATGTAAATAAAACCGAAAAAGCGAAGCTCTCAATTTACCGGTAGGTCTACGTTCCTTACCCTCACCTATGGTCATGAAATCTGGATCATGACCCGAAAAGAAACCGAGATCGGATACAGCGGCTGAAATAAGCTTTTCTCCGCTTGGGGTGGCTGGGCTCTCCCTTAGAGATAGGGTAAGGAGCTCAGTCATTTGGGAGAGGCTCAGTGTAGAGCCGGTTCTCCCCCACACATCAGAGGGAAGTCAGTTGAGGTGGCTAAGGACATTCTTCGCCCGGAGCCCCTTGATAGCCTCCCTGGGAGGGTGTTCAGAGCAAGATCCCACGGAGGGGCATGTCTCTCGACTGGCTGTGCTCAGGCGCCTAGGGCTTCCCCAACATAGCTGGAGGAGGTGTCAGCGGAGAGGGAAGTCTGGGGAGTCTCTGCTTAGTCCGCTGCCCCGCGATCCGGTTCCGATAAAGCGGGGACGACAGTACGAGTATTTAGTCTTATTTGTTTTGTTAGAGTAAGTTCTTAATTCTGTTATACCTTCATCCTCAAAAAGAGATGAAGAAAAGCTAAACCATGGCAGTCGTTATCCAACATGTTCAGACAAAAGGCTTCAGCTTCTGGTGAAAATAAAAAACAGAGATCACATTTCTCCTGACAGCATCAGATTGCTGGAAACCTCTCCTTTCAGATGTCTGGTCCATGCTACTTCTTGTTTATTACAGCCATGTGTAACATCACCTTCTAATGAAGTTACTCTGTGTGTAGCTGGGTCAATTTAATGGAAATATGAGTAATTCCCATTTTCTATTGTTCTTTTCTAAGACACTGTGAATGTTTGCCCACTTTCCCCTCTCTCTTTGACGAACTTTCCCATTAGTCATTAAACATGTTAAACTCACTCACTCATCACACCCATTATTTCTGCAGTGATTCTAATGCAGACGCCTGATTCTCTTGCTGATGATCTCAGTATTAACAGGCAGATATGGATCTCTGAGTGTGAGCTACGGCTGCAGTAGTAGCTCTATTCACCATCCTCAGTTTTTCACTCTCTCATCATCAATTTCCTGTTGCAGCACTTTTAAATAAAAAGCTAGTGGTCCCCAGAAAAACCAGACATCTGCTGTTCTCTGGTGTTTGTCTCTGCAGTGCTCTGCGGCAGCGCCTCAAATCCTGTGCGTAAATACTTCTTTGTTGAAGAGCTGAAGAACTGGACTGAAGCTCAGAGTTACTGCAAAGGGAATTACTCGAACCTGGCAGTGTTGGAGAGCATGGAGGACGTGAAAACACTGAACAACATGGTGGCATCTCTGGGTAAAAATTCGGTATGTTCACATTAAACCACAGGTTATTAAAACCATTTAATTAAAACAGGGGACCATATAACAGATGAGCCAGGATTATCCAGAGCTTTAAATACTCTTTGCAGATAGCCTGGATTGGGCTGTACAATGATGTCAACAGCTGGAAGTGGTCTGATTCTGCATCTGACACGCAGCAGAGGAATCAAAATAAGTTCACAAATTGGGCAAATTATGAGCCCAGTAATAGTGAAGGAATAGAGAACTGTGTGCAAATATATAGCGATGGATTCTGGAATGATGAACCTTGTTTTCAAAAGCTAAGCTCGGTCTGCTCAGATATCAAAGGTGAGAGTTTTAAACATAAATTCTGCTTTTACTCTCTTTTTTCCCCAATAAGCCAAATTCATCAGTTTTACAGACTATTGCTTTAATGTAAATTGTAAGAGTATATATTTATTTATATTATTTACTGAACAAAGTCCTTGTTTCAGGTACGGATGTGAAGTTTGTCTACATCAGTCTTAAGATGAAGTGGTCCGAGGCTCAGAGCTACTGCAGTGAACATTACACTGGCCTGGCCTATGTGAGGAACATAGAAGACAACCAGAAGATTAAGAAGTTGATACCAGCAGGACAGAAAACATGGATTGGTCTCACCAGATTCCTCTGGATCTGGGCCGATGGAAGCCAGTCCTCATTCCGTCACTGGGGCTCCGGGGAACCCAGCGCAGCTGATAACCTTTGTGCCATAGCAAACCTGGGAAATTCTGGCCAGTGGGAGGAGTTGGGCTGTAATGAACTACGGCCATTCGTCTGCTACAAAGGTCAGTCAAAGTCAGGCATTTAGGTCTACCCACATTTACTTCCAGTGGGTAGAACAAAGACCAGATCTGGACATTTCAAACTTCACGGATTCCCAGAGGTCCCTCAGTGCCTGATTGGGTAGTTATTCGTACTCCTAATCTGCCCAAATAGTGAACAAAGACTGAGAAATAAAGGAAAGATGTTGTTTTGTTAATGCAGCTCTGGGAGATAAAAACGTTTCTCTGGTCATGCAACATGTTTAGAACTTTACTCTGCAGTTTATCACTACTTTCAATAACTCATCCTGCAGGATCACGGTTAAATAACAACATCCAGAATGCGTCTCTATCTATACAGATAAAGCTGCAGATAGGAACAGCTGATCAGATTCACCTTCCCAGTTCAGATTATCTTAGTAAAGTCCTGGAAATAAAAAGGGTTTATAGATTCATTTAAGATACTTTAACCCAATACTGGCTTATAGATGTTTGTAGATCCTTAATACTAATAAGGGCCTTTGTATCTTGGGGGTCTCCATGAGCCCCAAGATGTTACCAGCATGGGGGCGCCATGCTGCACTCTGGACTTGATTTGAATTCACCTGTAGACCCTCTACCAGACAGACTCTTTATGTCTTTGACATTATACACTAAGTACAAAATAAAAACCACCTGAAGACCAAATAAACATTTTTACTCGATAAAAGCTGATCCATAACAACAAAGAACACATTTACACATAAGATACAGCAAGTAAAGCAACAAATAAAGCCAGACCATCAGCAGCATAACATCCTATCACCTGCTTTATTTATTTCAATTAATTAATTCACTATTATATAGCTGACAATTCACAGCACGTGTCATCTCAAGGCACTTTTTACAGTTCACCAGATCATACAGTCAATTTGATTCAAAGTATTCTATCTAAGGAAAACCAATTGATTGTCATTGACTCTTCAGTAATCCCTCACACTAAGCATGCTTGTAGCAACAGTGGAGAGGAAACTCCTTGAGAAACCTCCAGCAGAACCAGGCTCAGCTTGAGCCGCCATCTGCTGAGGCCGACTCAGTTCAAGGAGCACAGAAGCAGACATAGAAAAGCAGCTGTAAAAGGTGGCCCCTGTCCAGGAAACACAGCCTGGCAGTGACCAGCCAGCCAGTAGCTACCATGTCAGAGGTGTGATGAAGAGAGCACATCCAGTTAGTCACAAACTCAGAGAAACAGGACTACACTGGAAAACAGGCCATGCTCCAACATCTACAAACAAAGGTGTTGATGGCAGCAGCACAGCTGATATTTCTCTCCAGGATGGAGTCACAGCCAAACAGGAACAGACCAGATGAAGCTACTATGAGAAAAAGCAGAGAGAGCAGAACGTTAGAGATTGAACTAACAGATTCTGCAGAGTGGGAGAATAGGAGATAGAATGAAGCAGAATGATGAAAAGGGGTCCCTATGTCCCTCCAGCAGTCTAAGCCTATAATAGCAGCATAACTATAGAGATAGCTCAGGATAACCTGAGCCACTCTAACTATAAGCTTTATCAAAAAGGAAAGTTTTAAGCCTAGCCTTAAAAGTAGACAGGGTGTCTGCCTCACGGACTAAAACTGGTAGTTGGTTCCACAGGAGAGGAGAGCCTGATAACTAAAAGATCTGCCTCCCATTCTATTTTTAGAAATTATTATTTATCTGATTCATAGGACAACAATATATTGTTAAATCTTTGTTCAAGCAGGGATTCTCAACCATCAGCCAGATGGTAACATCAGAATACCCTCTCTTAATTCAATTCAGTTCAATTCAGTTTATTTCTATAGCGCCAATTCACATCATGTCATCTCAAGGCACTTTTACAGTTCAACCAGATCATCCAGTCAGATTGATTCAAAGTTCTCTATTTAAGGAAAACCTGTTGATTGCATCAACTCATTGACTCTTCAGCAATCCCTCACACCCTCAAGCATGCTTGTATCGACAGTGGAGAGGAAAAACTCCCTGACAGGAAGAAAACTCTCCAGCAGAACCAGGCCTCAGACAGAGATGCTGACCTTCCAAAGCTGATGAGACATTCAGACATAGAACTTCTTGGAAAAGTGTCATTTTGTCTACATTTGGTCTTTTTCTGCAAATGTTAATGCATTTCATCTTTCTCTGACAAGTATTCCAATGTCGAGGCCTGGCTAAATCCCTTCAACGTGACCAAAAATGTACCATTTTTAACAGCTTTTACACCCACATACCTTGACTGCATATTGAACTAGTTTTAAGCTGATATTTGAAAATCCCTAGAAGGAGTTTAATATTATCTGTGTCCTGTTTGCCAGCTCCGGGAGTAGCTCCCGGAATGGACGTGACAGAGCTAGATGATAGCCCAACAGCCAAAGCAGACCATTATGTTCTGCTTAATACTTAGATATGGAAGTTAATAAAAACTATTTAAGAAATGAAATCATGTGATGGAAAGACAGATAGAATAATAATTAATGGGAGATAGAGAAATAAAAGATGGAGCAGAGAAAGGAACGCAAAACAGCTAACAATTCAGAAGATATACAGTAACTCCAACCCAACCATCCGCAAGGAATGAGATAACAGCCACCAAAAAACCCACACCTGGAGAACCATCAATGCACCACCATTTAGAGCCCTCTGCGAAGAGCATAAGAAGGGGGAAGAGAACAGGATTGTCCTAGGCCCCACCTGTACTTGGGGACTAGGATGTTCCAGTAGAAGATTACAGGCACCACCCATACAGCCAAACCCTAACCCCTCACAGTGTTAAACTGGTGTTGTTGCCCAGTGAACTATTTAAAAACAGGGGGGAGGCTAGTTGTGCACCCCACCTCTCTTGACCTAAAGCCTAAATGCATTCCAACACCTAAAGGTGGGCCAGTGAATCAAAGCCAGAAAAGCTTCCCCTTCTCCAGAGCCCAGAATATGCCCACCATGATTAGCTACCATTTAGATACTAACTTTGATCAAAGTTTTTTGAGGTTTCAACAGGGTATTTCTTTTAGGAGACTAATAAACATTGGAATTACTACAGGCCATTTATTCTTCCAGCTGTTTCCAGAATCTCACCTTCAGTACATTGTCATTTCCTCCCTTTGCAAAAAGGTCTTTAACTACACAAAGGCCTGCTTTCCATGCACCTCCACTCTGAATAAAAGGAACCCAAACCAACCTCTTCTCTCCTTCACTCTGGATGGTCAAAAGTTTGGCTTTCTTCCCAAAAACATTCCCCTAAAGGCCGATTCTAAGAAGTGGGCCCAGGAGGATACTTTGTAGAAATTTGCCCAGGAAGGTGGTTCCCAGAACTTTGCCCAGGAGGGTAGTTCCTAGAAGTTTGCACAGGAAGGTAGTTCCTTGAAGTTTGCTGAGGAGGATTGTTCCCAGAAGTTTGACTAGGAAGAGGTTCCTAGAAGTTTGCCCAGGAATGTAGTTCCTAAAGGTTTGCCCAGGAAGGAAGTTCGTTGAGGTTTACCCATGAAGGTAGCTCAAGAAGTTTGCACAGGAACAAAGTTCCAAGAAGTTCACTTATGAAGGTAGCTCCAAGAAGTTTACCCCGAAAGGTAGTTCTCAGAAGTTTGCCCAAGAGGATAGTTCCTAGAAGTCTGCCAAGGAGGATTGTTCCTAGAAGTTTGCCCAGGAAGGTAGTTCCCACAAGTTTTTCCATAGGAGGATTGTTCCTAGAAGTTTGCCCATCAATTTAGTCCCTGGAATATTGCCCAGGAAGATAGTTCCTTGATGTTTATCCAGAAGGGTAGTTCCTGGACTTTTGCCCAGGAGGATAGTTCCTAGAAATTTGCCCATGATGATAGTTTTCAGACGTCTGTGAAGGAGGGTAGTTTGTAGAAGTTTGCCCAGGAGGACAGCTCCTAGAAGTGTGCCCAGGAGGATTGTTCCTGGAACTTTGCCCATCAGTGTAGTTCCTAGAATTTTGCCCAGGAAGGCAGTTCATTGATCTTTGCTCAGGAGGATAGTTCCTAGAATTTTGCCCATGAAGGCAGTTTTCAGAGTTTTGCCCAGGACGGTAGTTTCTAGAAGTTTGCCGAGGAAGGTAGTTCCTTGATGTTTGCCCTGTAAAGTAGTTCCTAGGTGTTTTCGCAAGAGTATAGTTACTAGAAATTTGCCTAAGAATGTAGTTCCCAGAAGTCTGCCCATTAAGGTAGTTCCCAGGAGGGCAGTTCCCAGAAGTTTGCCCAGGAGGGTAGTTCGTAGATGTTTGCCCAGGAGGATAGTTACTAGAAGTTTCCGCAGGAGGATAGTTCCTAGAAGTTTTTCCATCAGTATAGTTCCTAGAATTTTGGCTTGTAAGGTAGTTTGTTCATGTTTACCCAGGAGGGTAGCTCCTAGATGTTTGCCCAGGAAGATAGTTCCTTGATGTTTGCCCAGGAAAGTAGTTCCTAGATGTTTGGCCAGGAGGATAGTTCCTAGAATTTTGCCCATGAAGGCAGTTTTCAGAGGTTTTTCCAGGAGAGTAGTTACTTGATGTTTGCACGTGAAGATAGTTCCTTGGTGTTTTCCCTGTGTGGTAATTCTTAGAAGTTTTCCCAGGAAGGTACTTCCAGGAAGTTTGCCCAAGAGGATAGTTCCTAGAAATTTGCCCATGAAGGTAGCTCCTAGAAGTTTGCTCAGGAGGATTGTTCCTATTAGTTTGCACATCAATGTAGTTCCTATAATTTTGCCCAGGAATGTAGTTCCTAGATGTTTGCCCAAGGGTAGAGTTCCTACTTGAAATTTGCCCACAAAACTAGTTCCCAGGTTCCTCCGGCCCTTTAAGATCAGCCCTGCTTTACTTTCCTTAAAGCTATATACTCATCAGCATGCACCTTCCATTATTGTGCTTAGACTGATCACTCCAGGTGCTTCAGTTGTGGGATGCAGCTCTTGGTTGTTTGAGAATGTGGTCCTAAGGAGCAGACTTCGGTTTCCTGCAGCTTGATTTTGGACACTGCAGTTATCTCAATCTTTGAGATTCCATGTCCACTAAACTGGTCAAGTTTATTTAGGTTTTCCTCATCTGCCCATTATCAGCAGAGCTGCTGAAGGAGCTGAACTCATGAGGATAGTTCCTCAGACTTATGGTATTACCAGCCTGGTAACCTGAAGGAGTCATGCCAACTACAGCTGGTACTGTTCTTCTGGATCACTCCTCTTCCTCAGTCCTTGTAACCTCATCATCAATAAAACAGATCACTACACTCTCGCTACTAAAACAAACTATTAATCATATTTCCACCTTCCACAGTGGCCCTCCCACTCACTCACAATTTTGAATCTTCTCAAATACAGTTTTCCTCTGGGATGCCTGTTTCAGAGCTAAAAACTGAGCGCTATGACAGCACAGGCTGCTCCTGCTGTAAGAGGTTTAGATCTGAGGTCAAAAGTTCATGAGCAGAACCCTCTCATTGGAAGGGTGGTTGTCCCTAAAAACAAAGCAGTCTGACCCCCATTCACAAAAAGCAGACACACACCTTTAGTTCTTAAGGGAAAGAGAAAGATTTCCTTCAGGTGGAAAGTAAAAAAAACTCTCAGTTTTTCCATAGTTGTTCAGGTCACATACATTTATATTATTAACTTGGTTTCTTAAGTCCGTTCTAGAGGTTGAGTGTCAGCATGCACCTTCCATTACACTCCAGGTGCTTCAGTCGTGGGATGCAGCTTTTGGTTGTTTGAGAATGTGGTCATAACAACAGACTTCGGTTTCCTGCAGCTTCATTTTGGACAGTGCAGTTATCTCAATCTTTGAGATTCCATATCCACTAAACTGGTCATGTTTATTTATGTGTTCTTCGCCTGCCCATTATCAGCAGAGCTGCTGAAGAAGCTGAACTCATGAGGAAGGCCTCAGACTTATGGTATTACCAGCCTGGTAACCTGAAGGAGTCATGCCAACTACAGCTGGTACTGTTCTTCTGGATCACTCCTCTTCCTCAGTCCTTGTAACCTTAGCATTAATATAACAGATCTATACACTCTCGCTACGAAAACAAACTATTAATCATATTTCCACCCTGCACAGTGGCC
>JAGKQL010000031.1:417953-428169 GCA_018398635.1 Cyprinodon brontotheroides | reverse complement strand
TGCTTCCAGGCGGTCTGGATCGGATTGTATGCAGATGTGAACAGCTGGAAGTGGTCCATATCGGACAGGGATCAGCAGGAGGAGAAGCAGTTCAGGAACTGGTATCCTGGAGAACCGAACAATGAGTTTGGAAGAGAGAGCTGTGCTGCCATTGGCATTGATGGGTCCTGGTATGATGTCCCCTGCTCTCTGACCTTAAGGACGATCTGCGTTGAAGAAAAGGGTGAGGATTGTTTTCTTCTGCTCTTCACTTCAACTTCTCTGATTCTGATCCAAGGTGATCTTCTTGTCTGTATATCATCTTAATTGGGTCATGTTTTCAGAGACTCGCAAGTTTTGGTACAACAACCAAGAAAGGACCTGGAGCGAAGCCCAGAGCTACTGCAGGGAGCGCTACACAGACCTGGCCAACATAAGAGACACCTCTGAAAACCAGAAGATCAAGAACTTGATCACACAGCCAGTCTGGATGGGTCTGTACCAAGACCCCTGGAAGTGGGTGGAGGGAAGGAAGTCCTCCTTCAGGTTCTGTTACATCTTTAACCCTGATAAGGTATGAAGATTGAATGTGTCGCTGCCAACTTTGGAAATGGTGGGAAGTGGGAGAAATGGAGCTGTGCTGAGAAGAAAGCCTTCATCTGTTCTGCTGGTGAGGAATCCTGCAGGGTTAGCAGCTGCAGATCAGTTCACATTTCAGTCATACTTTGAAATAGGACAGAAACACTGATCAATCACTCCAACATGAAATAAAAAAAAAAAACGTTTGTTTCCGGGACTAACTGGAGAAAAAAAAAGTTCAGCAGAGTTTCAAGCTTAACTCCCACTGAGAGAAATGTCGCGTTATGGTTTTAGCAATGATAGCGTCTAAAGACTACAAAGCAAAGCTGTAGTCTGTATGAAAACAATGATCAGTGAGGTTGTTGGTACAAAGCTGAGGGAGGCTTAGGCGCAGTGATCAACCTTCCTTCATTCATCCGCAGATTATCTGGTAGAAAAGCTCAGAGTCTGCAGAGGCGTTTTATTAACCCTTTAAAGCTGAAGTCTGTAATTTTGTCATATTGGCTAAAACCGTCCCTATATGCCCGTGACAGCAGTATGTAACCTGTGAAAACTGGTTTCAATTGGTCCCAAAGATACTGCCTGTATTTCAATCTGGAAAGAATAATTCTGGACGAGTCAAAACAATCCAATCACAGCCAGAGGAGCGGCGTCGGATGGAGTGTCAATCACAGCTCACACACGCTGGATTTACAAAATGCTAATGTCAAGGAACGCTTATGGACAGAGGCAACATGCAAGAGGAGGAGAGTTTGGGTGTGAGAGGTCGTGGATGAGTCTCCTCCGTCATACATTTTTTTTATTTAGAGGAGGAAAGCGGGGATGAAGATGTTGTGGAAGAGGACGCCAGGGCGGCAGAAGCTTGGTTTGGTGTAGAAGGCTTCCAGCCGTACATGTTTGAGCCCTTGCCTCGCAACGCTGCCAGTTCTGTTAGCTCACGCCTGCACTGAAGACACACAGACGCCCATCCCCGCGAACACTGGGACGCAACTCAATGGGAAAGGAAAGGATTCTGTTTTCTGATTTCAACCGTTGCGTATATTAACTGTGACATATGAATCAAGATGCTATGACTGGAAAAATTTGATTGACAGATGACCGTTGATATATGATTGGCGAATTTAGGTGTTCAGGCTGACAGATAACTAACTGGCCTGCAAGAAGATAATGGAAAAAACACAGATTTTAAGACAGGAATTTTTTTTTTTAAGAAATGTTCTAACTTTTGGGACAATATGGTCTGATAAAGAGTACATTTATAGCATGAAGGTCTGACCGCTGGTGGAGCCGTGCAGTTAGATGTTTGCTATAAAGGAGCTTTCTGCTGCTGGAATGAAGCATGACTCCAGACTAACGGAGATCTTTCCTTCTCCCAGTTCCGTTCTCTAAGCAGATAGTGAAACTGAAGCTCCTCTTCTCCTCATCTGCGGCTCAGAATCAGCCTGCTGTTCTGGAGGAGCTGCTCACGAAGGTAGAACATCTTCGTTTATTGGATCAGAACCTCGTTTGTGTGAAGAGAGATTAATGCTCAGGAAATATCTGTGTTTCAGCTGAAGCAGAAGCTGCAGGATGATGGCGTGAGAGGAGACCTGAAGCTGAGCTGGAGGAAACAACCAGATGGACGGGTCCTCAAGAAGGACAAGAAGAAGAAAGACGAACTTTAAGCTGGAGTCTTTTTTTTTTTTTTTTTTGGGTTTCTGGGTACAGATCTGTAGGAAATAGATGAAACCATATTAGAAATTAATTCCAGATTTCAACAGAAACTGTTAAAGGAGGAAACATCGAACCGTATGTCAGACTTAAAGATCTGCTAGGAGAAGGAGGACAAACAGGAGGAACAAACCTCCCTTTGAAATCTCCATTTAATCTGAATTAATAACAAAAATAAAGATTTTATTTAAAATCCATCAACTAAAGGTTATTGATTCCTGATCAAATAAATCATTGAATAAAACATCCAAATAATTTACTTCATTTTTATTGAATATGTTTGAAAACATTAAATTGCTCTAAGTGAGTAAATTTGATCACATCCCAAATACTTCAGGATAAACTTTGGTTCTTAAACATAAAATCATAATAATCTGTGAAATCATTGCATCATCGTCTCATTATGGTTTCCAACCTTGTTTTCACTCTCTGTTCATAGTAGTTTAGTTAAACTAGTTTTTAATCAGGAGTTTTGAACTGAAATCTGTTTGACTTGTAGCTGAATCTGTTTAGTTAATAAACTCTTATTTTACTGGAAGTTGTGGTGAATTTATTCCATATCTTTGCAGAATGATTTGATTTGAGCTCGATTTACACTTTCATCTGTAGTTTTAACACACAGCCAGTAGGGGGCGTGTTCAGAAACAATATATGAAAGTCCAAATGTTATAGGTGGACATCTGATTAGAGGAAAGGATGAATTGTTAAGAAACAAGCAGCTAAAACAGAGAAATGCTGACAGGTCAGTCTTCCCTCACATTAACAGATTAGCAGCATGGAGAGGAAAAATAACACAAGAAAATCAGAATAAGGATGAAAATAAGCTTCAAACATTTTGTTAGCATTATTTAATTCAGCTAAGTGTTTTATTAGAATTTTAAAATCTGCTTCCACCCGTTTTTGTTTTTTTTAAAAACCAGAATATTGTAACCTCTGTTGAGATCCCAGTGAAGAGACACACGGAGTCAGATAGCCAGAACATTAACAACTTTAATGTGGAACACACAGGTCTTCTCATTCGGACAGATAGCCTTTTCACTCACGGTTTGGCACTCTTTTCTGCCGCTAAGCCTCATGGAAAACACATAACAACATAACAGCACCGTTTAACCGCTACATTGCCCCCCCTCAGACAGTTAGCTGTCCCAGCAACCAGGAATGCCTACGTGAAATGAACCACAACATTGAACAACAACAGAACTCTTAGTCCATTACGGATTAACTATAAAGTCTCTAAATCGTGCAGGAAGGCACTGTTGTCTGGGGTGAGCACGCCGGAACTCACCCTGAACAACTTGAGGTGTAGGAGAAACCACTGGCGGAGGATCCGTCTCCAGCTCGCCGACCGCAGGCTTGCCTGGCTGGTATGGGGCCAAGCGGTCCCGGTGAAGAACCACCAGCCGGCCCCTCTTGCGAAGCCGCACCCGGTACACCACATCAGAAAGTCTGTGAATCACCACAGATGGTCCAGCCCACTGACTGGTGAGCTTTGGGGTCAGTACTTTTTTCCGTTCAGGGCAAAACACCCAAACCTTGTCCCAAGGCTCAAAGTTCTTCCCCTGGCAGCGCGAATCATAGGCCCGCTTCTGCTTGAGTCCGGCTGCAGTTAGGCACTCCTGAGCCAGTTCATGAGCAACCTGTAGACGCTGCTTTAAATCACAGATGTAGCTCGGTCCTGGCCCAACGGGTTGCTCCGCTCCGGGGGGGTGGCCCAAACACCAAGTCCACTGGGGTGCGTAGTTCAAGGCCAAACATCAGCAAGGCAGGGGTGCAGTTAGTGGACTCCTGGACTGCTGTCCGGTAGGCCCACAAGTTGACAGGCAGGTGTAGATCCCAGTCATGTTGCCGTTTATCCACCAGAATAGCCAGCTGGGTGGACAAGGTCCGGTTGAACCGCTCAACCAGCCCATCGCTTTGAGGGTGAAGTGGTGTGGTTCGTGTCTTCTTGATGCCAAGCCTCCGGCAGACCTCCCCAAACACCTCTGCCTCAAAGTTCCGGCCCTGATCACTGTGCAGCTCCTCGGGGGCACCAAACCGACAGAACATCTCGCTCAGCAGTCTTTCAGCCGTGGTGGCAGTGCTCTGGTCGGGGGTGGCATACGCCTCTAGCCACTTAGTGAAATAGTCCATGGCAACTAGGATGTAGTGGTTCCCTCTTTCCGTCACAGGAAATGGGCCCAGTACATCCACACCCACTCGTTCCATTGGAGCACCCACCTGGTACTGCTACAAGGGGGCATGTGAGCGCTGGGTTGGCCCTTTCTTTGCTGTGCAAGCATCACAACAATGGACATGGAGCTCCACATCTTGGCGGCAGCCGGGCCAATGGAATCCTGACCGGAGGCGTTGCAGCGTCTTAGCGACTCCAAAGTGGCCTGCCCCCACAGAACCATGGACCATCTGGAGCACCTTGGCCCGCAACTGTTTGGGCACCAGCAACTGAAGAACGTCGCGCTGTGCTGCTGGGGCTTGCCACTGTCGATAAAGGAGCCCACTGTGGCAGCAAATGGTGGACCACTGGGAGTACAGTGCCTTAGAGCTGCTATCACCTCCCAGGTGGGCCGCTGGCCAGCCTCCACCCACTGCCTGATCCAAGCGAGAATAGGGTCCCGATCTTGTTCCTCCCGTAGTTGTTCGGCCCCCATAACTTCCACACCATCCATAGACCCTTCGGTCACCCTGAGACACCTAGGATGTTGTGGGTTGTTGCTGACCACTTGTAGAGCCACGGTCTGGGGGTCCATTGACCCACGTCCTTCCACCCGTTGACATTGCTTACAGTCAGTTCCTATTGCACACGGCCGGCGTGACAGGGCATCAGCATTGTCATGAAGCCGACCAGCCCGGTGAACGATTTGGAAGTTGTAATCCTGCAGTGCCTCTAACCACCGTGCTAGTTGCCCCTCTTGCAGCATTTGCCCAAAAATATGTTACGTCCTCAGCCAAGGACACAACATATTTGGAGAACAAACGAGACAACAAATTGAGGGTTCAAAAATTATTTTATTTAGCACTTCTCTTCAATTAGTTTTTCCTTGGTCAGCTTCTTCTGATGTTCTGTGAAGAGAAGAGTAAGTAAAGGCCCTCAAATCCCGTGCCCCCCAAAAGTAAAAAGAAAAAGGCCCAAAGTAACAACAGAAAGTTGGACCTGGCAGGCCGGCCAAATAGAAACAAAACGGTACAGCAGGGGCCAACCCTATACAGGGCCGTGGGCTTCCCTACTGGTACCGGACTAAAGACCAAAAAAATATCCTAAGAAAAGAAAAATCGAAAACAGGACTACCGTCCCGCCAGGCCAAAAACTCAAGAAAAAGTAAGAAAAAAGCGGTTAACAAAAAAATACCACATGGCAAGCTGGATCGCCCGCTGCAGGCCGCAGCAGAAAGACAAGTGCGCACCGCGCGCACGCTGGAACCAAAAGGAACAGGTGGAAAGCGGCGCCCCAAACGAGGTAGGAAAAAGGAACGCCATAGAACGAAGCGCCAGCTAAGGAACGCCGCTGCAGAGGGAACGCATCCAAAGGACGCCGCTTAACGCTAGCTGAAGGCCAGCCTATTTATAGGCGGACGACAGCACCAGAAATTAACATAATTAATTTCTACTAAAAGAATCCTAAAATATATTAACAAAAGGATCCTTCACACTAAAGTTTATAAGCAAACGAAGAAAAGAAATGAACAAAAATCATAATGGGCCTGGGGCACATAACACCCCCACCCAAAGACTCTGAATGGGGTCCGAAGCAAAGCTCAACCCATTCAGAGAAAAAAAAAGAAAGGAAAAGCGGGACTAGAGTCGGAGTGTAAGCGTCGGCCACTACATTGTCCCCTCTTCTTACAATAAAAAGCTGCGTTAAAAGGAAAAGCGGGACTAGAATCAGGAGAGTGTAGAGTCAAGCCACTACGTTGTCCCTCTTCCTACAAGAAAAACGCGTTAAAAGCTTTCACATCAAGACACAATCCAATGCGCTCTCAATGCCACCGAGCGCGCAAACACAGCCGATCCACCAACTTCAGTCTGCGTTTTTCAAAAAAACAGCCCCTTCTCCATCAAAGCCAGCTGTCCAAATTTGACCTGAAGTGCCTATAAACGAAACGGATCAGCTGCAAGTGAGGTTATATTCGGCGATTTCACCAAGACTCCGTGCTAAAACTGCAGCAGGATAAATATCCTTCGTGCACTAACCAAAGACATCCAAAGTGGCTCCTCGAGCAAACTCATCCAGGTCAGACTCCCTGTCCACCCCTGGAATCTAGCCACACTAAACGGGAACACTCCATCCAATGTAGGCTCTCGAGCAAACTCATCCAGGTCAGACTCCATGTCCACCCCTGGAATCTAGCCACACAAACTGTCAAGCACACACACAAAGCCACAAAAAAAAACACCAGAGTCAAATCGTCCAATCCACAATAACCTCAAAATGCTCGGCTTCCCGTGCATCTGCAGCTGCCCCGACACCTGCGTCACCTCGTTCACTGGAAACACAACTGATAGAGTTAAGCAGAGCGTGCGCACGTTCATTACCAGCAACCGATCCTTTGTGCATTTATGCAAAGTGTCCAATGTGGGCTCTCGAACAAACTCATCCAGGTCAAACTCCATGTTTACCCCTGGAATCAAGCCACACCAAATCAGGAACACCTCTGCACAAACAAAGCTACAGCACCACCAGAACCGAATGCTCCTAACTAATCAGCGCAACGCGCGTCAGCTGCGCAAAACACACACAAACCCAGCACAACCACCAACAAACAAGAACCAACCGTAGGACACGACCTGTCTCCAAAAGCACACTTTGTTTAAACAAGCCCCCAAAAATATGTTACGTCCATAAAGGACACAACATAATAGGGGACACAAAAGGCAAACTTTGTTTTGACAAGCCCCCAAAAATATGTTACGCCCACTGAGGACACAACATATCGGAGGGCACTAAAGGCAAACTTTGTTTTGACAAGCCCCCAAAATCACCGCTACACCCTGGAAGGACCAAAAAGGAACAGGTGGAAAGCGGAAGTCCCCAGACGAGGTAGGAAAAGCGAACGCGCAACGTGCGCACAAGGAACGCAAAGGGACGCAAAGGAACGCGCAAGGAACGTGCAAGAGCCAACACCTTTTCCATGAGGCGTTCAAAGGTAGCTGGAGCATTGCAGAGCATTGCAGAGACCAAAAGGCATCACCTTAAATTGACACAGTCCCTGCCCAATGGTGAATGCTGTCTTTGGGCGAAGCTTCTGGAGACAGTTCCACTTGCCAATAGCCGCTGCGAAGGTCTAGGGAACTGAACCAACTGGACCCAGCAATGTAGTCCAGCGTATCGTGAATGCGTGGAAGGGGGTAGGAGTCCTTGCGGGTGTTTTCATTCAGTCGTCGGTAGTCAACACAGAACTGCCAGTCTTTGTCTTTCTTTCCCACCAGCACTACCAGTGCGGCCCAGGGGCTATTGGAGGGCTCTATGACATCAGCCTTTAGCATCTCTTCGATCTTCTTCTCTGCCACGGCCCGCCTTGAAAAAGGCAGACGGTGGGGCCGCAGACGGATGGGTCTCGTTTCTCCAGTGTCGATGTCATGCTGTACCAGATTAGTACGAGTACACTCCTCATCCTTGGCAGCGAAAATGTCAATGTAGGCCTCCAGCAGGTCCTGTAACCGTTCACTCTGCTCCTGACCCAGTCCTCCACAGCTCTGCAGGCACAGCTCCCCGTACAGCCTGCCTTGTCTCCTCTGATGGCGGTTCTGCATGGGCCTCCTCCATCCCCATCAAGTCATTAGTCTTTGTGGGGCACTGCTGTGGTCTTCTGACAGTGTTGGTGCATTAACCTGTTGCACCCTCTCTTGATGTTGGGAGTGAAGTTGAACAGCTTTGTGGCCCACTCGGAGCGTGGCTGAAGTAACATCTATGATGCCCCCCCACACCGCCGGCAAGTCCAATCCAATAATACAGGGGTCCTGGATTTTCGCTAGCCAAAACATGTGTTGACTTTTCTGACTCTCCACCTCCACATCAGGGACCCGACAGCCTTTCATCCTTGAGCGCCCCCCAGTGGCCGTGGTGATATATTTCTTGGTTAGGGACCATCCTCTAGGACTTGGTGCCTCTGTCCCAGGCAGTATGCCCGGTCGAACCAAGGAGGCCGTGGAGCCAGTGTCTATCAGAGCACAGAGGGCAACACCATTGAGCCTAATGTTCACATATATAATGTGGGCTGCCTAGTCATCCCAACCGCATTGCATTTTCAGTAGTAGGGGTGTATTCTGGTGGTGGCAGGCCCCCTCCGGTACCACCCCCAATCAGTTTAAAGGAGGCTGTAGGTCTCTTTTACGTGGAGCTGGAGCTGGACAATCACGAGCCAGATGCCCCAGCTCTCCACAACGGTTATGAGAGTGGACACAGATATGTTCACGAAGTCTGGCTGGGCGAAGTCCCCTAATGAAGGCCTGGAGGGCAAGTTTCTCCTGTATCGCTTTCTCCAGATCAGGGTAACCTTGTGGAGTTTGTAGCAGAATGTCAGCTGCATAAGAGCCTAGGGACTCAAGATCCAGGCGCCGGCGATTAATCAGCTGCTCCCTTGCATGCTCAGCATAAATCCTCCTGCCAAAGCGCCTCCGAAGAGCTTCCTGGATCAACGGCCAAGTGTGGCGTTCTTCTGCGACTTGAAGTGCCGTTTCCTCTGGGGACCAGCTACCCAGTTTAGCAGCCATCTCAACCTGGACAAGGTAACCATCCAGGGCTGTCTCCCCATTATAACGAGGGAGCTTGGGTAGTTTTGCACAATGATGCCGTTGGGAAACCTAAGTCCCCAGCATTCCTGTTGTTGAATATTAGAGATTTTGCAGGATATATTTTGTAGATACATTGTTTAGATTTACTTATATATTTCTAACCCCTTTATAGAATAGAATAGAAAAATCCCTTTTATTGTCCCACAATGGGCAAATTTACAGCCAAGTAAGCAGAAAGATTATTGAAAATGGTCACACAAATGAGGACCTTAGGAAAATGTATAAGAATAACATAATAGGGAAGAGTTAAAAATATAAAAAAAAAAAAATTTGTAAAGTGTTTTAACAATATAAAACTGGAGAATTAATAACCAATATGCAGCTACACATTTTACAGTAATGGATATTTGAAAATAGCAGCAACATCAGAGATGTGCAAAATGACAGCAGCAGGTTATTTAACTGACTAAGGTTTCTATCATTACATTTTGATTTTGATTTGTTCCTGCTCCTGGTGGTTGGAACATTTATTCCACTCTGGATTCTTGTGAGTGTAGTCTTTATTCACTTTTAACTTTTAAGAAAATAAGTAAGCAAACAAACAGTTTTGAAAAACTTCCTCGTGTATTCATTCTTTTCCTGCTTTGTGTGTCAACCTTTCACGGGTTGCTAAGCAACAGAGCATACGGCGGTAAAACCCGCTGAAGGGTAGACGTGGTTCGGTTTTACAGCCAAAACTCTTCCCGTCTCCTCTTTTTATTTTCGCTAAGGACTTCGGCGATCCAGTCGTCTAGGTAGACCGCCATTCCCTGGAGGATGCAGCCCAGGTTTTCAACAGAGCCTCTGATTAAGAACAGGGCTGCCCGCACTGACGCTGCTCAGGGATTACGCCACACGGAGCGCCGCGCGCAGTGAAATCAGGACATTATTTCCTCACTTCTAAAACCCGGACTCCGGGACAGGACGCGGAAATACGGGAGGATATGTCCCGGAAATACGGACGTGCTTGGTCACCCTGTTACCCAGTTCAGCAGCCATCTCAACCTGGACAAGGTAACCATCCAGGGCTGTCTCCCCATTATAACGAGGGAGCTTGGGTAGAGTTGGGGGGTGACGCCGTTGGGAAACCTCCTCCCCAGCATTCCTCTCCGACTCTTGTCTTCTGATGGTAGTCGGGGAAGCAGGGACACGGGCACTTACCAGCCTTGACAAAGGCCGCCCG
>JAGKQL010000031.1:364484-409555 GCA_018398635.1 Cyprinodon brontotheroides | reverse complement strand
AAGAAGAAGAAAGACGAACTTTAAGCTGGAGTCTTTTTTTTTAAGGATTCTGGGTACAGATCTGTAGGAAAGTCAGGATGAAACCATATATTAGAAATTAATAGTTCAGATTTCAACAGAAACTGTTAAAGGAGGAAAAACATCGAACTGCATGTCAGATCTCTAAAGACTGCTAGGGAGAGAAGGAGGACAAACAGGAGGAACAAACCTCCCTTTGAAATTCCATTTAATCTGAATTAATAACAAAAATAAAGATTTTATTTAAAAAATCCATCAACTAAAGGTTATTGATTGATTCCTGATCAAATAAAATCATTGAATCAAAACATCCAAATAATTTACTTCATTTTCATTGAATATGTTTGAAAACATTAAATTGCTCTAAAATGAGTGAATTTGATCACATCCCAAATACTTCAGGATAAACCTTTGTTTCTTAAACATAAAATCATAATAATCTCAGAAATACCTTGCATCATCGCCTCTATTATGGTTTCCAAACCTTGTTTTCTACTCTTTTGTTCATAGTGAAGTTTAGTTTAAAAGCTGAAGTCTGTAAGTTTTTAAAAATCACTTTTTTGTCATATTGGCAAACACTGCCCCTATTCTTTCCAGACAGCAGTACATGTGGATATGTAACCTGTGAAAAAAACTGCTTCCAATTGGTCCCTACATACCGCCTGTATTTCTCTAATCTGGAAAGAATAATTCGGGACTAGTCAAAACAACCAATCACAAGCGAGTGAGGAGCTGCCTGATGGAGTGTCAATCACAGCTCACACACTGGAAGTTGTGGTGAATTTATTCCATATCTCTGCAGAATGATCTGATTTGAGCTCGATTTACACTTTCATCTGTAGTTTTAACACACAGCCAGTAGGGGGCGTGTTCAGAAACAATATATGAAAGTCCAAATGTTATAGGGGGACATCTGATTGGAGGAAAGGATGAAGGGTTAAGAAACAAGCAGCTAAAACAGAGAAATGCTGACAGGTCAGTCTTCCCTCACATTAACAGATTAGCAGCATAAAAAGAAAAATAACACAAGAAAATCAGAATAAGGATTCATAAGGATGAGAATAAGCTTCAAACATTTTGTTAGCATTATTTAATTCAGCTAAGTGTTTTATTAGAATTTTAAAATCTGCTTCCACCCGTTTTTTGACGACCAGAATATTTTCATGTGAAATTAAAGGTTGAAGCATCAGGCGGGACCCTAAAAAAGGACGACCATTTCATGTTTAACACTGAAAACAAAACAAAACGCAGAACTGATTCAGGAACTGGTTTTTATTAATGCAACATTTTATTTTAAAAGATTTTTTTTTCAATTTTCATAGAAAACCTCAAACAGGGGCAACAATCTTGATGCCAGGAACTGATAGCACATAAAAACAATGGATATAACCAACGATACAGCAGGAAGCCGAGGCTGCTGAAGTATTTCCACTCTTCTACGTGTCGGATAACGTAGCTGCAGAGGAGCAGTCCAGATGTGAGCACCGCTGGCTGATGATGTGGTCTCTGACCTCAGGGCTGGGATTGAACCATTAACCTCTGATTCTCGCCAGCGTCCTGTTCTAATGCTTCCAGTGTCATGAGGGAGACTCATGCTAGCTGAACTTTAGCTTTACCTGCAGACATTTAAATGGTCACAAATGTCTGAATAAAACCCATTTAGTAAAATAAGTGGAAAAGTACATTTTGAGTTGAAAACATTAAAAGGGCTGTTTGAACATCAACTACCTGCAGCGCCCCCTAGTGAGACTAATAGACCAGCCCAGGTTGGATGGGTTTAATTAGAGTCTCATTATGCTGCTATGATAGATTCATCTTTCATTTTTAGTTCATTCTGCTTTTCATGCTGAACTAAAGTCTGTTTTCAGAAACAGGAACCAAACAGAAGCAGAAGTTTCTGTTTTTTCCAATTAGTCTGAAAATCTCTAGAAAAGAAAACTGAGAGGAAAAGGTTTTATGTCCACATTTCTCTGCAGCGAATGTTTCAGAACGATGTTTGAAGCTGGAGGTCCTGCAGAATCGAGACACAGAGACACGCTAACGGTACTTTGAGGAGACCAAACAGCTAGAAAACAAACATGTAGAAGCGCTGGAGAAGAGCTCCAGTGGTACCAGGAAGAGTTCAGCAGTTCATCAGGTCCTTCAGCGCTCTGAACTCATCCAGTCTGCTTCGGTGGAGTCTCTCTCACCTGATCGGCTCTGAGATGAACTCACCAGCTTCTCTGGTCTCCACTGCCCTGTTTCCATGACGACGGCGATGCAGCAGGAGGTCTGTCTGCTCTGAAATGACAGGAAGAGCTGATGAGACCGGAATGATGATTCCACACGCAGCAGAGCCCCAGGAATGATGCTGAAACCAGAACACTGTTAGGACTAGGAACCAGGAGCACAACACAGACGCTCCTCCCTCAGCCTGCAATGCTCCTCCCTCAGCCTGCGCAGCGTTGCTCCTCCCTCAGGCTGCAGCAATGCTGCAATGCTGCTCCTCCCTCAGGCTGCAGCAATGCTGCTCCTCCCTCAGGCTGCAGCAATGCTGCTCCTCCCTCAGCCTGCAGCAATGCTGCTCCTCCCTCAGGCTGCAGCAATGCTGCTCCTCCCTCAGGCTGCAGCAATGCTGCTCCTCCCTCAGCCTGCAGCAATGCTGCTCCTCCCTCAGGCTGCAGCAATGCTGCTCCTCCCTCAGCCTGCAGCAATGCTGCTCCTCCCTCAGGCTGCAGCAATGCTGCTCCTCCCTCAGGCTGCAGCAATGCTGCTCCTCCCTCAGGCTGCAGCAATGCTGCTCCTCCCTCAGCCTGCAGCAATGCTGCTCCTCCCTCAGCCTGCAGCAATGCTGCTCCTCCCTCAGGCTGCAGCAATGCTGCTCCTCCCTCAGGCTGCAGCAATGCTGCTCCTCCCTCAGCCTGCAGCAATGCCGCTCCTCCCTCAGCCTGCAGCAATGCTGCTCCTCCCTCAGCCTGCAGCAATGCTGCTCCTCCCTCAGGCTGCAGCAATGCTGCTCCTCCCTCAGCCTGCAGCAATGCTGCTCCTCCCTCAGCCTGCAGCAATGCTGCTCCTCCCTCAGCCTGCAGCAATGCTGCAATGCTGCTCCTCCCTCAGCCTGCAGCAATGCTCCTCCTCCTTTACGCGAGTGTGTGCTTGCAAGCGTAAAGAGGGTAGTGGCTAAAGGAAGCGAGGTAGGAGGGCAAAATAGGTTTAACACCACCGCAGCACCGGAGTCAGATTACATCCAGGAGCAAATGGATCAAAATAGAGGAAAATAAAAACATGAACCGATACTCTTGCAGACGTGTCGATGCATCGGATCGTCGGGTGTTGGATCGATGCATCGCTACAAAACTATTATTATTTACACCCCTACCAGTGGCCCTTGGCGGCGGTGCTCCTCCTCTGCTGTGAGATGCTGTAGATCTCCTGGAGTTGTTTTTTCTGATCGTCACTGAGTGGAGCGGTCAAACACTGGTACCAGGCTGCATTGCTGTTCTGAATCCCTGAAACACAAACTCTCAGTGAGCCTCAGTCAGAGGAACAGCAGCTGACGTGGAAAACATCACCTGCATTGATGGAGGTACAGGTACTGCTGGGAGAACTCAACTGATTTCAGTTCTAGGTTTGCAACACAGATCCGCTCCGCAGCTGGAGATGATTTATATCGGTTTATCTTTGCACCTTTTTTAAGAAAGTTAACATGAAGCTGATGCCTCTAGGAAAGTAAAAACCCTGCCTAGTTTTCCTGCATCCTGTACATTTAACAGATGAAGGAAATCTAGAGGGTGATCTTCCTGCTGTTGGTGAGACGTATCGTGTTCACTTCCTGTCTGGATTAACTGAGTGTTGTTGCTGTCCAGACAATCTCCATCTGAAGTTATTTTTTCTGTGATATCTCTGGATCTGAGTGACTCTAACTGACAAGAACCACTTTAAAACACAGCGCCTTCTGCTGCAGCTTTTCTAGGATGAGCAGTCGTCAGTTTCACACGGTTTTATTTCTGATAGCAAGGAAAAGTAGCTTAGCCCAGGCTAGCGCTAGCTTTAGCATTGCTAAAGTGCTTCTCTCTCTCCCTCCCTTGCACTTTTTTTCCAACTCTTTTCCTTCTTCCTCTCCTCTCTCCTGCTCTCTGTCAGATGTTCAGTTATTCCCTCTGCCTCCTTAGTGATAATGGGATGTGGTGTAATAAGTGTAGTATTTTAGTAGCTTTGGAGAGGCGTAGGGTGTCAGAGTTAGAATCCAGGCTTCAGGCTGCTGGAAAGTTCAGGAGTTAAAGTAGGCCCACCACGTAGCGTGTCCTCCTCCAAAAAGTGCCTGAGCAGCCAGGCGATTGGGTAACTGCACGCAGAAGTCGTAGTCGTGGATCTTCTACCCACTGGTCACCACCACCCCGCTCTTACGTATTTCTAACCGGTTTCCCCCACTCAGTGACATTCACCCAACTGAGGAGCCCATAATTTGGTGATTGGCAGTCTCCATAGTCAGAAACGTGGCACATTCTCAGACACCAGGGACCATAGTCAACATGTTTGCCGGGGCCAGAACGGGCTTACATCAAATCCTACCTGAAACCACTGGCTAAGGATGTAGGTTAAATACAGTAAAGTATTGTTATTCACGCTGCGTGGTAATGACAACCGTTACGCCGGACAGAGGTCACTAAATTAGTAGTTAGTTTCTCGTGTGTAAGTTTGCCAGCCAAAACTTACACTGGCCACACATTTATTAGTCCTCCACAAACCCCTGACCACCCAGGGTGTAGACCAGAAGCAGAGTTGTAGTTTAACACACATCTCTGCAGCTTCTACTGTTACCCACTCTTTACTCCATCCAGACAGTGTCTTGCCCACTTCCACCAAAATCTAATAAATAGCAAAGATTCCCAAAGGAGTAAATCATGATAATCTAATCAAAATCAAAATAACTTCAATTGGGGAAAAAGTTAAAACAATTAAATGCGGCCTGTTTAACATAATATCTCTTTCCTAAAAAAGTCTGCTAGTTAATGACTTGATTTGTGATAATCACATTGACTTGTGTTGCCTTTACAGAAACCTGGCTGCAGCAAGTGAGGATTATGTGAGCATAAATGAGGCAACCTCTCAAGCTATTTAAATTTTCACATACCCAGAAGTTCTAAGCAGGAGGAGGAGTAGCAACAATCTTCCAGTCTGACTTACTGATCCTCACTCCCAAAACAGTTAATACCTACAACTCTTTTGAACATTTAACCCCCTTAATTTCCCTGATCCAAATTTTCAAAGCAAGAAAACCTCTTCTTTTGTAACTTTGTATCAGCATCCACCAGGTCCTTACTCTGAATTTTTAGATGAGTTTTCAGAGTTCCTTTCTGATTTGGTATTAAATACTGACAGGGTCATCATAGTGGGAGATTTTTAACATCCATGCTGACATTGAAGGCGATAGCTTAAGAGCAGCCTTTAATGCTATCTTAGACACTATTGGCTTTTGTTCAAAATGTGAATAGTCCCACATTCTCATCTTCATACTTTGGATCTTGTGCTGACATACAGTAATGGTGCATAGAATGTGAAGAAATAACAGTATTTCCTCACAACCCCTGTCCTCTCTGACCACTTTCTAATAACCTTCAGGATTACTTTAGAGTTCTCCTCCCCCCAAAAGAAGGTTCAATTTTAACTTGTAGATCTTTATCAGATAGTGCAGTTATACATTTTAAAGAATCTGCTTCACTTTCTCTCCTCCTCTGTGTCGCTGAGCAGTGCTGCAGAGTGCAAAAAGCATTAGTTTATTCCCCTTCACAGGTTGATGATGATTTTGTTGATGGGTTTGCTAGTTCTCTCCTGTATCGCCTTAGACAACGCGCAGCTCCTTTGAAAATGAAAAACTTTATAAAAATAGAAAGCTTGCTCCTTGGTTTAATAAAGAGCCAGCGTACTTTGAAGCAAAATGCTAGGAAACTGGAGAGAAAATATTGCTCCACAGGCCTGCGAGAGTCCTTCCTAGTCTGGAAAAATAGTTTTACTGCTGTATAAGAGGAACGCTTTGTAAAGCAAAGAGGCAGCATATTTCCCATCATTAATAGAGGAGAATAAGAATAATCCTAGATTTATTTTTTAATCCAGTTGCCAAACTCACCCAGAGCCATAGCTCTGTTGAACCGTCCATTCCACCTGCTCTTAGCAGCTAATGATTATTTATATGTAAGATTGATCTTATTAAAAATAAGATCATTAGCACTCCTGTATCCGCCATGATTGGTTTGTCTCTGGAGGGGTGGGGCAGCATCTGAGGTAGTCATGGAATCTGAACCGGTTTTAGACTGCTTTGATCAGTTGAACTTTCAGAGTTAGCAAATTATTGTCTTCATCTAAGCCCTCAACTTGTATGTTAGATCCTCAACCAGGTTATTTAAGGAGGTATTCCTTTTGATCTCCTCCTCCATTTTAGATGTGATTAATCCTATCTTTTTACGGGGATATGTACCAAAAGGCTTTTAAGGTGGCTGGAATTATTTCTTCAAGGAAAACCAACCAACAAGTAAAAGCAAGCGTCTGCACTAAAAGAGCTACTTCAACATCCGCCTTAAGCAGCATAATTCTATAATGTCAACCATCCAACTTTCGGGAATGCAACTAACAATTATCTCCACCATAATTGATGCTCTCCAGTACGGGGTCGCTCTGCCAAGCTAAAGGCATGTTTTATACTCCAGTTAATGATGAATCGATTACTAAGTTACGTTAATGAGATTTCAATTAAACCGATTTCATCTGTGCAGATCGGTCCCAACAATCCCTCACGGTTTGTGAGTGGGCTACATAGGGAGTGTTGGCCTGAGTGGTTAGAGCAGTGCTAAGAAGGTTGTAAGTACCCGTTCGATCCCCACAGCCTGCTCCCTGAGGTCCCTGAGCAAATAAATAATGTAATTAAGATAGGAGACTATTGATTAAAAAATTCAGGTGAAACGTTCAAACCTTCAGCCTCTGAGTCTGCAGTCATGTCCTCCTATCTTCCTCATAATGAAGCAGATCAGTTTTTAAGCTAAAGCTGTTCTGTTTCCACTGCATCCAAGATAAAACTAACAACCAGGCCCCATTAGACAACCCTCATCATCATCATCATCATCATCATCATCATCATCACTTACTCAGCAGGGCGGAGGTGAAGAACTGGTACTCGTCTTCTCCATTGTCATAGTCCAGAGGTGTGCTGTACTCCTCAAGGGGCGTTCCCTCAAAGGCATCTTCATCCCAGTAATCATCCTCTTCATCATCGTCATCATCGTCATCCCCCTGACCCGCCGTCAGGCTGGCCTGCTGATGTAACTTGTTCTGGCTGTCGTTGACCTCGTCTTCGTCGCTGGGGATCTCCTCTGCTCACAGAGAAAAGCGATCATTCCCTGGATCTTAGAAATACTCTCCGAATTCGGACGGCTTGGTCTTCCTCTACCGTTCTGATCTTCATCATGGAGCCCAGCGCGTGCCAGCAGGTCGGGTTTGTTGATCTGCCGCGATGCATACAGGTGTTTGAGACCCAGGAAAAGGAGCAGGATGGAGGGGATGATCTGACCTGCTA
This sequence comes from Cyprinodon brontotheroides, assembly GCA_018398635.1. NCBI lineage: Eukaryota > Metazoa > Chordata > Actinopteri > Cyprinodontiformes > Cyprinodontidae > Cyprinodon > Cyprinodon brontotheroides. The sequence continues at coordinate 401,991 of JAGKQL010000031.1, read as the reverse complement.
CCCTCTGCAGCGCTGCCGGTTGGCTGGGCAGCTCCATTAGCACGCTCAGACCGATGATGCACATCTTCCGGTCATGGAGCCTGAGGAGGGAAGCGGATCATGCCTCAGGTTAGGCTGCTGACATGTTAAAGGGGAAAGATCATGAGTCTGCAGAGGCTGCAACAACCATTTAGGGCTCTGCCCTAGTTTTAGCAGGACGTCCTGGGACTAATGATCAGCAGAGGGAGGAAGAGGAGCCCAGCCTTACCCCAGGAAGAACTCTGTGTCATTGATCCACTGGTTGATGAAGTGGGCTGTGATTGGCTGAGGGCTGTGGGGGAAGTGCATGTTGTCCAGCGTCTGAATGAGCAGGGCGGGGTTGTAGTACAGCGCTGCTATGACCACCTGCAGACACATGGTCCTCAGCTCGCTGGACTTCACGCCACGCATCAGCCGCTCCAGCACCACCTCCACGAACAGAGGGATGCACTGCAGACAGAGAACCAGCTGCTTTCAGTCACACCAGCAGGAAACAGCGAGGAGGAGGAGGAGCCTGACCATCATGATGGTTTCTAGACTGACAGGAAACGGCAGCAGCCTAACAGGAAGTAGTGCATCTGACCTGCTCGATGCCTCTGCCTCGGCACTGCAGGATGATCACCTCCAGGAGTTTAGCAGCGTGACACTCTGCATCGTCTCCAGCATCTACGGTCAGCACCTGGAAGGAAGGAAGGAGCTGTTAAACATCGTCATCATCATCATCAGGCAGGGGGTCCTCCCCTCTCCTCTCCATCCAGACCTTTTTGCACATGCTGTAGATGACCTCCAGGTGCTTTGGGTTGGACAGCAGCATGTCTGTGTCCACCGTGACGTAGTTGTGCAAAAGCGGCATCATGTCTGCAACACAAACACAGAGTTCTTCAAATAAAACATCAAAGCACGTCTGGAAATGAATGCAGCCGTCTAGTTAAAGCCTGATGGAGTAGAAACGTCTTTAGCTGCTTCTTAGCGTCAGCAGAGTTTCAGCAAGGGAGGAGCCAACAACCTGCACTGAGGTTCAGTGTTTCAGGGTCATGGTAACCCTAAACCTTCAGGATGAAGCCCTGAACATCAGGAACATTTTAAAGTGAGACGCTGCAGGAGCATACATCTCAGTTCCTGATTCACCCACCAGGTATTGGATGAAAACTATTCACACTAAGAAACCAGAGCAGAACGGCACCATGACTGGGAGCTGACTGCTAATGGAGGAGGAAACAATTGAAGGAAGAAGATGCAAAGAAAAACTGACCTTTTAACAGGAAATGGTCAAATAAAGTTATTTATAATGAAGATAACTGCAGCTAAGAAGTCGATCAGTAGGTACTGGCTCTGAGGAAAGGGCTACGCCGCTCCCTGCAGGCTATGCTGCCCCCTGCAGGCTATGCTGCCCCCTGCAGGTTATGCTGCCCCCTGCAGGCTATGCTGCCCCCTGCAGGCTACAAGCCAGCACCTCTGAGGCAGGATCTGAGTTGGATCAGGTCGGGGTGTTCTGGACTTTAGGCTGCAGAGACTCTGAGGGAAAGTAGAACAATCAGGTCCAGGCTTTTGCTGGAGCTCCAACCGTCCCTCCTCACATGCTCCATTTCACGTCCCCCGCAGGCCTGAAGCCACCGACGCTGCGGGGTTCTCTACCTGTGAAGTAGTCGAAGCAGTCGTGCTGGAAGACGTCGTACAGCACCCCCAGTAACTGCCACATCTGAGGGGAGATGGTCTGGCAGGTGAGGCCGAAGGCCAGAGACAGGATCTCCTCGTAGAACTCTGCAGAAGGCAGGAGACCAACATCAGGGCTGGGCAGAGGGAGAGGTGGCCTCCATCACAGAGTGAATGTCTGCAGGAAGCCTTCAGAGGCCACCACCCCCACCAACACACACACCTGCCATACCTATGATGGGCTTCTGCAGCACCAGGCCGATCACCTGCAGGCAGATCCCCTCCAGCTGCTGCGTGATCTGAGGAGGAGCAGAAAACCAGCAAACGTTTCCACATGTGGAGCTCAGAGGGCTGCTGGGCCAATGACAGACTGACAGACCTCCCTGTGGTCCTCCATGACGGTGAGGATGGTGTCTATGGTGCTGAGGATGCCCAGAGCCATCACCGTCTTGTCCTCGTTCTCCTCATACTCCTCGCTCTGCAGCACTCTGGTGAAGATCTCCGCCTGGGGGCAGCAAACACAGTCACGCCTCTCCCTACTGCCTCAGAGTTTATCTACCGCCTCCTTCACGCCGTTAGAAATTAGATCTAGAATGTGGAACCTGAGCATCTTCCTACCAGGTTCTGGGTCATGTCCACAGCTATGGTCGCCATCTCCTGGTTGTATTCACAGATCATCTTCTGAATGACGTTGGTCAGGTCGTCGTTCTCCGTCTCTCTGACCACGTGGAGCAGCTGCTGCATCACCTGCCGGATGTGGGGCCTGATGTAGAGCTTGGCTGCGCACAGAGCAGAGGAGCAGTGAGACGAGCGCACGGCGCCTACGGTGCAGCGGACCGACGCTCGGCGCACCTTGTTCCTGGTTGCTGACCAGCGCCTGCAGAGCGATGGCGGCCTCCACCTTCACAGGCATCTCCTGGTCGTCTACCAGGTCCTGTCTGACCAGCTCCACGGCGTTCCTCAGCACCAGCTCGTCATGGAAACGCAGCGGGCTGAAGCAGTGCAGCACCCAGCAGGACTGGGGGACACGGCAGCAGGTTTAGCCCCGCCCACAGGAGCGTGACAGGCCGGCAGGGCGGCTACTCACCCTGGCTCTGAGGTAACCCATGGGGGCGTTGAGGAGAGGGAACACGTAGTTCTGCAGCATCAGCTCCATCTGCTCCCTGTAGATCCTCTTCTGTGAGGCGAGACGCAGCGACGCAAACATCAGAACCAATCAGAACCAGAGCTCAGCCACACAGGCGCGTCCCATGTACCTTAAGGAGGAGCTCGGCCAGCGCCCCGATGCAGTGCAGCGCCCCGTCCTTACTGCGCGGGTCAGCAGAGGGCTCCACCAGGATGTTGTGGCAGAAGTCCATCATCTGAGGGAGGATCTGAGCAGCAGAGAGCATCACGCAGGTTACCGCCGGTTACACACACCTTCAGACAACCACTCGGCCCTCATTAGAACCGGACGTTACCACCTCCCTGAGAACCTCAGTCTACTCAGTTTCACGCTGTGAATAATCAGGAATCCATCAGGGCTGACTACGATGGCGGCGGCGCTGAACTGAACCAATCAGAGTTCTCCTCATTTCATCCAGAACACAGACACATGGATGCTGTAGCTGGTTCTGGAACCGGCCGCCATCACGACCAGCTAATTGTTCCTCACCTCTTTCCTCTTGCGGGCGGCTTTACAGAGGAGGCTTTGAGCGGCGGCTGCTGGGAGGGAATGGTCGTCATAGAGGTCTGAGGCAGAGGAGCACAGCAGAGGATCAACCAGAACATCTACGGACAGGAAGGGGAAAGCGTGCGCGGCGTCCACTCACTGAACTTCATCCGGATGTACTCGTACGGGTCTTCCTGCCACAGGCGCTCGTCCTCCTCTCTGTAGCACATCAGAGGGAAGATGACCTCCTGGCTGATGGTCTGAAAAACACCAAAGAGTGGAAGGCTGCAGCAGGTTGGAAAGGTCAAAGTTCAGCAACCATGGAAGCAAAGGAGCAGGTTAGTAGGAGGAGCTCTGCCGCCTCGTCCAATCAGCTCCTACCTTCATGTGAGGCTTCATCTGTTTCCAGGTCAGGGAGTGAGACAGGCCCTGGTTCAGGTAGGTCAGGCACTGCTGCAGAACCCGCGGCGTGACGTAGAGGCCCCGCCGGTGCTGGTCCACCACCTTCAGCAGGACCTGCGACACAAAGGCCAGAAGCATCCGTCACCTCCATCCTGCGGAGAGTGTGATGTCAGAGCGGCAGTGTGATGGGAAGGAATCGGCCACTTGCAGCCCTTCCTTTCCGCTGGGCGGCGCCTTGGACGAGGGTTCTGCTCCGTCTGAACCAGGGGCCTTCCCAGCCCCAAAAAACCCCCACCCCCAGGACGCACGCTGACCTGCTGTATGCCCACCGCGTACGTCTTCAGGAAGAAGTCGGCAAACTCCTGGTACTCCTTGCTGACGTTGCCGGGGCTTCCGTACCTGCCGTGGAGATGACAGAGCTGAGGACCGGGCCCCATGGTCGCCATGGGAACCACTCTCTCCTGGACTCACCGCTCAAACAGCCGGGTGATGATGCGGAGCGCCCACTTCTTACACTTCCACCAGGCCAGCTCCGGCCGGTCGTCCTCATCGACCTCCAGGGTCTCCTAGCAACACAAAGCTGGGTCAGTTCCCGTCTGCTGCGGTTCTGATGAAAACAGAACCCAAACATGTTCAGTCTCACAGCGGGGACGTCTCGGTCCATGACGGCCCGCAGGATCTCCATCCACTGCGTCATCACGGCGTTGTTGATCAGCTGCAGAGGCAGCGAGTACTGCGGGACAGCATCAGGGTTAGAGCAGGACACTGACTCTACAGAAGCTCCAGCTGAAAGACGCCACCGTTTCTACGCAGCAGCGTGAGGGGCGGGGCTCCATGGACATACCTGGACCAGAGCGTGGAAGATCTTCAGGACCTGCTTCTGGATGAGGACAGAGAAGATGGTGACGTCAGGGAGCAGCTGGCTGATGAGCTGCTGGATCCTGGGCAGAAAGATCTGCATGGCTGCCAGCAGCGGCTCCCGCTCCTCCGCCTTCCTGTACCTGAAGCCCACAGACAGCAGAGTTCCTCTCTGTGCAGACGGACAGCTGCAGCGCTAACCTCATCGCCTTACTCACTCGTATGTTTTGACCAGCTGGTAGAGAGCCAGCAGGCTGCCGTACCAGCTGCCACTGCTCTGAGACTGCAGATACGCGTCGATCTTATCCACGACGGCGGTCCAGCGGCCGGGGAAGTCGTGCTTCACGATGGCTCTCAGACACATGGTCAGCTGGGCCCTGAGGAGAGAGGACACCAGGGGACTGTGATGGTCTGTGACCAGGAGGAAAACATCTGTCTGCCATTTCACTGTGAACATTTTCACCAGAAACCTCCACAGCGGGGGGCTGAGCGACAGAAAGAAGCTAGGAGATAAAATAAGGCAGTAGGAAGGAGGAACAAGTGAAGAGGGAAGGGGCTAAGGAAGGGCAGAACATTAAGGCCTGTCCCAATTCACCCCCTAGCCCTAATTTCATTCCTGTCCCTGAATCTGTGCTTTACCCTGAGGCTGGTGGTGTCCCAACTCCTCTGAATGGGCCTAGTGGTTAGAGCAGAGCGCTGTGCTCTGAGAGGGTCACTAGAACCCGGTTTGATCCCCACAGCCTGCACTCTGAGTCCCTGAGCAAGACCCTTAACCCCACACTGCTTCCCAAGGAGCCCACTTACTCCCCAAGGGGAGGGGTTAAATGCAGAGAGGGATTTTTTTCAATGTGAGATCAATAAAACTCAATAATTATTTTTTTTGTATTGAAATCCTATTCAGGTGTCAGATCATTGCACACAGGCTGGTCATGAAGTAAGGCTTTGCTTTCTCACTGCAGTGACTTTTTTTTTTACCTCTATTATTCTGACCCAGTCAAATATGGGACATCGTGGCCGCTTCTCACTATGTGTAATTGTGCGTTCTTGTGTACTCATGATACATCATCAGCCTAGTACTGCTCCAATTCACAAGAACGCTGAGAACAGACAAAGTTCCCAGATGTTGTTCTGGCCCCTGACTATTTACTGATTCAATGCGTACTTTAAAAAAGTTCTGATGTTGAGAGGAACGCTGCAACCAGGGGACCTCCTCGAGGCGCAGCCAGCACTAACGCTAGCCCGGCTAGGGCTGGCACCAACGCCGGTTCTTTTAATGGTACCTAATCGAAATGCTTCGTTCTACAGAGTATCAAACATGCCTCGTCTTTCGGTACCAAGTTTCGTGATTGGCTGTAACACTTAAAGCTACAGTGTGTAATTTTCAAAAACATCTAGGTGTCAGACTGCAGCCTGCAGCACTATGAACATCTCCCCCCACCGAACTCCCCAACAATACGGCTTAGGAACCCCTTTAAAATGCTTCCCCAGGTCGGAAGTGCGCCTTCACCTTCTCAAGTGATGAGGTTTTAGTTTACATAGATAATTTTAAAGATAGTACGGAAACAGTTTAAGTAGCAGAAAGTTGCTCGGTGTGGGACTGCAAGATAAGAAATACCGCAGCCGTTATTTTTTCCCCATCGTTGTGCCCGTTTTGGTGAGCAAAGCCAGAGCATGGTGATATAAACAAACGAAGTAATTGTACGCCAGTTTAACAGCGAGATTGTGTTCGCTGGAAGAATATATATGCTTCGTTTACAGAGTCTGAAGTCTTGTTTGTGGCACGGGGCTTACAAAGGCTGCTTGGGCCGAGGGAGAGGAAGAGGGCGAAGGACGACGGGCAGAGAGGCTACTTTATCCTTTATTTGCCTTTGCAGCCATATTTGCTGTGATCAGCAGGAATAAAAGCCTTTTATTATGTCCAAAGGAGCCGGAGAAAGTAACCTGAAATATATCCAGTGCAGCCAGTTCATCCTGCTTACCAAAGATTACTGAATTAGCTACTACCCCACACATACCAGGGTGCGTTGCTCAGTAGGATCCCATTCAACAGCATTGTTTGTCAGACATGGTAATTTTTCTAGACAGGAAAACTGCTAAGCAACCTGTCCTCACAATGTAACAGTGAATATTAGACACTGAAATGTTGTTTTTAATTACCTGTCCAGCAGAAAACTGGCAACTTGGCGCCACTTTGAAAACCTTTTTCCTCCATCCAGTGACTTCCATCGCAAAACTGCTGTGTTAATGTTGATCCGTGTTTTTGTCGTTTCTTGTCACAGCTTTCTTTATTCTCGCCGTGAATTCCGCTTCTTGGAGTAATGACGGGGGTTAGAGTTATCGGTGCTTTTCGTTGTATTGATACAAGTAGGTATGATCGCTCCATTAGACCTGATGTTTGGCCACACGAGTATCAAACAGTTTTCAAAGTCACCACGCCTGTCGCCTTGTTCACTTTTCTTGTTACCGAGGCGCAGTATACCTGCTTCTTCTTCTTCTTTGGTTTCCAGGCAGACTAAACGCTTCTCAGGCATAATACCATGCCATCTACTGTTCAGTACCGCTCTTCAGTTAATCTCTCTCACCTTGCCATAGTTATTTTCGAAAGTAATTTGGAGATCTCGCGAATGCTAGTTTGTTGCCTCTGGCGCTGCCGTATACGCCAAAGATGTCAGCCTCAATGGCCTGCGTAGACCCGCCCCTATGTAATTATAAATAACTAATTATAATTAAAACGCAAATATTATGGTTAAAGGTTGAGCTCATAGGTGATGATAAATAACATAGTTATGTATAATATATTCAATTTCTGACTTTATATCCCTGTAATTGTTACACACCGTAGCACTTAGCGTGATTGATGCGTCATCCAGGAAAAATACACAGGTGGTCACGCCTACAGCCAGTGTTCATGTGTATCTGTTGTGAACTGGTTGCAGCGCCATGGAACCCCTTTTAAATGCTCCCCCAGGTCAAAAGTGCGGCTTCACTTCTTTATTAAGACTGATAGGCCAATAGTGCTAATGCAATACATCGAAGGCATGAAACAATTTAAAGAGCAGAAAAGTTGCTCAAGTGTTTGACTGCAAGAAGAGCTGACCGCCAGCCAGCGCGGGACCATCCTCTCTATGAAATTAAGCATTCAGCTCGTGCACAAAGAACTCATGCTCTTCCTCAACACTTTAAGTCCTCAGAGACATTTTTTCTTTTCGTTGTTTCTTTCTTTGCACAGGTAAACAGCACATTCTTCTTCTACGTTTGTATTATTGGCAGAGCAGACGCCTGAATGCGACTATCTGTGTTTGGTTCCAGTCATGGGTTTTCGTGAAAGGCCGTGAACGCCAGCTTTTAGGAAATCCTATATTACTACTGTTTATGCTCTTAAAACATTCTAAATGACTTCTGCTTCGTTTCGAGTAAATTCCTGGATGCTACCCACTCAGGACACTTGGAATACATTGGACTCCAGCAGTATGGAGGAATATTGACACGTTTTGTGGACTTTTATGGACCTTTCTGTCTCGGGCGCCATGGACTCTCCATTATTTGAATGTCAGCAGACAGCAAGAAGCCTCCCAGATCTCCAGATGCATTTGAGATATCAAAAAGTACTCCAGAGTGTTGTGCAGCATGGGGGTGAGTAGAAAATGAAGGCTAATCATGTTTTGGGTGTACTATTCTTTAAATGGTTAGGGCTAGTTAAGCTCTGGTAATGGTTAGGTTAATAATTACGGTTAGTTAAGCTCTGGTAATGGTTAGGTGAATGGCCCAGAAATAGATGGAAATGACCAAAACAAATCAAGAGAGGTGAGTCATGGCCCTCTCTACTCCTAGAATGAGCAGACAGGGGGGGTTGTTCATACCGTATGGTCTCTGGGCAGCGGATGATGCCCTCCACTATGTGGTCTCGGATCTGCTGCCGGTCGTTTTCGTGAATGTTGAAGGGGAAGACCACCTCCCCCACAGACGGCTCCCTGTCCTGCCAGTACTGACTCACCATGTTCTTCAGGTAGATGGCAGCTGGACACACACAGCTCTGATTAATAATGCAGCCATGAACAGGGAGGTGATTCTGATCAACACAAACCTATGTATCTTCCCAATAAATGAAAGGTTTACGGTCTTACCTGCTTGGCGGACAGGGAACTCGACCTGCTCTGACACGATAATCTGGAGCAGTGTGGGGGCAAAGTTGATGATCTTATAGGACTGAAACAGAGGAGGGAGAAAGTAAGTAAGAACATTTAGATTAGAAAGGAACCATTTTATTGCAGAAAGAAACTGACATCACTTTAACCACAAAGAAAGGAAACATCTTTCAACTGGTTCCTCTGGATGAAACCAGTTGATCTTCCCAGATGAAAAGAACTTCATCAGAGGCATTTTAACTGGACAGACAGAGTCCATGAAAACCGAGTCATGTTTATAGAACAGTATGATCCAGTCTGGTTGCGATCAGAGCGATGGATGAGGGATGGATGACGGTCCTGCATGGTCCTGTTCCGGTCAGGCTCGCTTGGTCCTGCGTGGTGCGTTCAGGGTTCGTGTGGTCCGGTTAGGGATCACTGCTGGCACGGGGCGTGGTCCGGTTCGGGTCAAGCGTGGTCTGGTTCGGTCAGCGGATCCGTTACACTCTGGCGCGGTCCTGTTGGTTAGCGCGCGGTCAGTTGCACTTGCGTGGCGGGTCAGGTGCGTGGTCCGGTTCACTCGCGCGTGGTCCTGTTAGGGTCAGCGTGGATCCGTACACTCTGCGCGGGTCCGGTTCGGGTAGCGTGGTCCGGTTCGGCCAGCGCGGTCCAGTTCACTCTGCGCGGGTCGGTTCCTCTTAGCGTGGTCAGTTCGGTTAGCGCGGGTGGTTAGGGTCAGCGCGGGTCCAGTTCACTCTGCGCGGTCCGGTTCACTCTCCGCGCGGGTCCTGTTCGGGGTCAGCGCGGTCCAGTTCACTTTGCGTGGTCCGGCCCGGTCAGCGTGGTCCTGTTAGGGTCAGCGTGGTCCGGTTCACTCTGTATGGTCCGGTTCGGGTCAGCGTGGTCCAGTTCACTCTGCGCGGGTCCGTTCGGTCAGCGTGCGGGTCTCGGTTCACTCTGCGTGGTCCGGTTCGGGTCAGCGTGGTCCTGTTAGGGTCAGCGTGGGTCCGTTCACTCTGCATGGTCCGGGTTCGGGCTCAGCGTGGTCCGGTTCACTCTGCATGGTCCGGTTCGGCTCGCTGCGGGTCCTGTTCACTTCGCGCGTGGTCCGTTCGGGTCAGCGTGGTCCTGTTAGGGCCAGCGTGGTCCGGTTCACTCTGCATGGTCCGTTCGGGTCAGCGCGGGTCCAGTTCACTCTGCGTGGTCCGATTCGGGCCAAAGCGGGTCCTGTTAGGGGCTCAGCGGGTCCGTTCGGGTCAGCGCGGGTCCGGCTCACTCTGGGTCGGTCGGTTCACTCTGCGTGGTCGGTTCCGGGTCAGCGCGTGGTCCGGTGCTCACTCTTGGTGCGGGTCCGATTCGGTCAGCAGCGTGGTCCGTGTTAGGGTCTCCGTATGGTCCGGTTCGGGGTCAGCGTGGTCCTGTTAGGGCTGGCTGGAGTCCGGTTCACACTCTACATGGTCCGGTTCGGGTCAGCGTGGTCCGGTTCACTCTGCGTGGTCCGGTTCGGTCTGCGTGGTCCGGTTCACTCTGCGTGGTCCGGTTCGGTCTGCGTGGTCCGGTTCACTCTGCGTGGTCCGGTTCGGGTCTGCGTGGTCCGGTTCACTCTGCGTGGTCCGGTTCGGGTCTGCGTGGTCCGGTTCGGGTCTACGTGGTCCGGTTCGGGTCTGCATAGTCCGGGTCTCTCAGGCCCAGCAGCGGCTGCTTCCTCTTAGCTTTCCCACCTGATTGAGCTCATTCTCCGCCGCCAGCCGCAGGTTGGGGTCGATGGTTCCCTTCAGAGCCTGGATGATCCGGTTCGGGTCCATAGCGGCTGCGTTCGGTGGCCCTGCAGGGTTCTACCGTAGCGCTAGCTCAGCGTTAGCTAAGCTAACTGCTCTGCAGAAAACAGAGAAACTAACTTCCGGGGCAGAACCAGCGGCTTGCGGCCATCCATTCACTGTCAGACCGGGGGATGGACCCGAACCACTGGTCCTGGAGGAGAACCGATTCAGCGGGATGATAGAACCGGGTCAGCAGGATGATAGAACCGGGTCAGCGGGATGGTCACCGCCGCAAAGTAAACAAACCGGAGCGGTTCTTCTTCTTCTGCTGCTGCTTCATCTTCTTCTTCTTTTCTATTAGGGTGGTTAGAAAGCAGCTTCAGGCTGCATACCGCCACCTGCTGTACAGCAGTAGAATATAATATAATATAATATAATGTAATGTAATAGAATAGAATAGAATAGAATAGAATAGAATAGAATAGAATAGAATAGAATAGATTGTGAAATTTTGTGGCGAAATTGTGGTGTTTTCCGAAAAAAAGATTACTAAAAAATGGTCACACTAATGTGGAGCTTAGAAAAATGTCTAAGAATAAATAACAGTGAAGAGTTAAAAGGTGAACAATACAATCCTGTAAAGTGTTTTAATAATGTTTTAATAATATTAAACTGGAAAATAAATAACCAATATCCAGCTATGGACATTTTTACAGTAATGGATATTTGAAAGTAGCAGAACTGTGTCAGACTCAACCAAACCGCCCTAACATGGCACTAGTTCATCAGTAGATCTCGGTTCAGTTCTGGCTACAGTTCTCAATGAGCAGACCGCCTCATCTCCTTTACAGTCAGCCTCCCTAGTAATCATTCCTAAAATCCTAGCTTCCTAACAGCCACATGATTTCCAGTGATGATTAGCAGTGTGATGGGGAACCTCAACGCCTGTCGTTGTTTCCCGCATCTGGAAGCCCAGATAGGACTATCGCTGTGATCCACTTCCCAAAAAGCTGAATCTGCTTCGGTGCAAATTCACCAAAGGCCGTTTCTTTTCCTGACACCCACAAACTTCTGAATGTTACCGGCGCCATGTTGGTTTGCTTGTTTCTTTCCAGAGGGCAGTAGTACCGTAGAACGCCAGGAGGTGCGGAACCGTGCCAGTGTGGCGTGGAAACGATCATAGGGAACCGAGCTGTTTCAGAGGGTGGTGTAAGTGGGGCTTTAAGGCTGGTTTATACTCAGAAACCAGGTCGCTTTGCACAGTGTGTGCCGCAGTGAACGCGAGATATGCTTTTCTCGCACACCTCAGACATGTACTCTGCTGCACCTCCTCCAAAAGTCTGCCCTGCACCTATCAGGAGGCCTCTGATTGGTCACCCTCGCCAATCGCTCTACCACTATGCAGGCTATTTTCCCTGTGTGGTTCCTTTTTCCGCTTTTTGTTTTATTTTTCTGACCTCCACTGTTGTAGAAAACGACTGGTGAAGATGGAGACAGGCTAGGAAAAGAGCGAGGCAGGAGCAAAAGAACGCTGAGACCTCTTTTCCACCTGATCCCTCGGGCCTTTTGGCTCCCTCATGTCCTCCTCCTCGCTGTAGCACAAACTTCGCCCTCTACTTCCCTCACCGCCTTGGCCTCTATCTAGGACCCACAGCTGGGTCCCTTCCTGGCATTGTGGTAGGCTTATGGTCACAACATAGCGCAGACCACGCCCAATATTGAGTATAAATCTAAAAATATCTAAGCTACAAGCTCACTCCCTTCTCTCATCTCCTCTTTCTTTCATTTCTTTTTTTCTCTTTGTCTCTCCCAGGTTGGGGTCTGAACTGCCCCCCTCTCCCGGGCACATCTCAGATATATCCGCTAAGTGCGGAGTCCATTCTCTGTCCTGCTTCCCTCCCTCCCGCTGGCTGGCGCCTGGGCTCGCTGCGATCCGCTGGTGGAAGCTCTCGGGGTTTAGGGGTGGGATGTCCTTCCCATGGCTGCCCATGGGCCCTCCAGTCGCCCGGGCTCCGGCTGGGCTCCTGGCGCGGGGGGTTCAAGCGCCCCTGGGGCCTCGGATCCCCTGGGCCCAGGGCGGGATCTCGGGTTGCTGGCTGCCGGCTACGCGGCGTGGTGCAGGGACTTCCTTTGGGGCAACTCCCTCTTTGCCTTCCACAACCAAATTATTGGAGCATTTTTTCTATGGTTAACTTTACACTGCACGCAAACTTCTCACAATCAACTACAGTATGCTTGACTCCAGGTAATTTAGAGATTCACTTCCATATACAAAGCCCACATTCTGATCTTCAGGTAACAACATAGAGTACATGTCAGGACTTATTAATACTACTACTTCAGTGATAGTTTCTAGGTGTTACTTTATTGCATTATTGTCTGTCTAGTAATACCATGTTCGTTGGTTGTGCTGTTCTTTTCCATCTCTTTGTAGGTGATGAAGCAGACTGAAAATGTTTTATCATTACCTCCTTCTATCTCCCTCTTTCTTCGTCTTTCCTTTTTCTCTTCTGTTTTTCCTCTCTTTCTCTGTTTTATTAACATTGCAGTGTCCATATAATCTTGTAAAACTCCCCGCATACTATTATAATAAAGCTATTTATGTGTATTGTAAATCAAAAGCTGAACACTATGTAATTATAGCCGCACTGCTCCAATTTGTGAAAGTAAAAATCTGTTGGGCTCTTTTTGGCATCAAGACAATTATTCTTATTGCCACATTGCGAGACAGGACACTGTAAAAAAAAAAAAAAGGGAAAGTTGAATTAAAGTGGCTGCAGGATGAAGTGGGGCGACTGACGAGACGACATTCAGCCACTTTAAGTCCGTCTCACCACATACTTTCTCATCACCACATCATTTGCCTTTTTCTCAACACGCTTTTCTCAATTTTGTTTTTTGTTCTTTTTTGTCATTTTAGGTTAATTCCTCCATTTTACTAGTTTTTTCCTCTTTAAACTTTTAATTTCACCTTATTTTATGCTCTACTTACTTTGTTTTTGTAAATAATTTAATAGTTTTTAGCTATGCGTTAATAATATCCTGTAAGTGTTTAGAGTTTAGTTTATTTAAAATCACCATTGAAATAAAAATCATTATTATAACTTAGTATAATGTAAGTTTAATATATAATATGCTTCAGTAATCGTGGTTTAAATACCTCTTTTCCCTTCTAATTTTAACCCCGCTTCCGAGCTGAGGTGATTTCTTGCAACTCTCCTCTTCATCCATCCATCATTTTAAACAGTTTTTTTTCTCCTTTTTTTGCCACCTCGAGGTCTTGCATAGTCTTTCAACTATGCAAGAAAAGCCTGATAACTTTCTTATTTAGATTCATTTCTGCATCTTGCAATGAAGAAAATTCTTGTTTGGTCCAAACATGGTCTGACACAGTAGTAGTAAAATGTGCACAGGTTTTAGTCACAAACCAAATTCTCTATTTCCACAGCAGCCACTCGGAGAGATTAGCTCCATCTCTGGTATGTTGCTTTGTCCCTGTGCCAGGAATGTCTGAGGAGTGTGTCATGTGTCATTTTAATCTGAATTCGATTTTTCTAAATGAAAAACTAAGAGAATTTGATTTCCTTTTCCTCCAAAAATATTAATACACATGTATATCACGTAAGCCTTATGAACAATGAAATCAGCGATTTTCATCCCCTTAAATGTTAAAAATAAATGTTTCCCTACGGATTACCAAATATATGGGATGTAGTTTGGAAAAATGCAAATAAAATACATAAAAGCTATGAGTTTATTAACTAAAATTATAGTTTTGCAAAAAATAAATAAGTAATTCCTGAGGATTTGACTCAAAATGGCATATTTTCCTGAGAGTGAAATAACAATGATAATAGAAGCAGCTTCTAGCTCATAAACTCCCAGCAAACAGGAATAAAACCTTAGAACTGCAGCGCTTTAAATCCTGATTAAACCTGACAGATCTGAACATGAATAGTTCAGTTTACAGTCTAACCTTTCTTTAATTTCTATATTAGTAACTTTTACCTATAAAATCCTATTTTACTGAGTAAATTCTATTTTCCATTGAGCTGCAGTCTGCTTCTCTTTCTGCTCACCTTCAGCTTTTTCAATTGTTTCTACTGAAATCTGCTCGATCAATAACCTGGCCTTGTCCCAGTTTTTAAACCTGACATTCACTTGTCCAATGTGTTCAGCAGATGGCGCTCTCGCCTCAGCCACCCAGTTTATTCTGAAGCTGCTTGCTGTGGTTTAAAAAAAAAAAAAAATTAAAAACAATCCACTGGCCTTTATTTCCAAGTTTAAAAGACGTTTCTCTTCCATCCAGGAAACTTTTTCAACAATTCATAATGTCAGAAATAGTGTTGAGTTCCAGGTTTTATCCAGCAGCCCAACAAAGCCTTGTTTTTGTTTAGAAAACATGCAAATAGAAACGGATGAATGGGTCCACCCCTCCTCCTATGTTTAAGCTCGATTCTTGTCTTTTTTTAAGTCATATTTTATTGTATTTTTTATAAATCTATCTGCCATATAACCGATTCAATCAGCTACAGCAACAAACGCCCTCACAGACACACATCTGCATTCATTCCTTTAAGTATGCAGAAGGTTTAACCTTATGGTCCCACATTAATCCCGTCTTTTGCTGGTTGGCTTCTCCAAGTCACCTCCTTTACTAAAGTTGCAGAAGGGTCTCCAAATGTTTTCAGATAATTCTCATTTCCCTTTTTGGAGATAAGTTCCAAAGTCTTCAGTATTTGCCTGATCCATTGTTTGGTACCTGGTCCTGTCGTTTTCTTCCACAATATTGCTTTCAATCTTTTAGCTTGTAGCAGAAACATATCAATCAATAATTGTTCACATATAGTAAACAAAGTATTTTTTGGATACAAACCTAAAATGAGGAAAACCTGATCTAGAGCAACATCCTTCGAAACAAGATGTTCTACAGTATTTTCTTGTTCTCCAAACATTTTGAATTTCTCTGTATTCCCAGAAACAATGAATCAAACTCCCTTATTCATCTAAAATCTGGTTTAGGATTGTCCCGCTGTAATATAGATTTGCTTTAACCATTAGTATTGTAGTCACATTAAGCGTGAGTTAACTGTTTGTTTCTGAGTCTTTGTACAGACAGATTATCAATCCTCCAGTGACAGATTTAATCCCAGCTCTAATCTCCAGGCTCCTAGTTTCAGTGTCGAGTCTTCTGGGATATTCAAAACCGAAAAGTTATAGAATTCTGAAATCACAGCTTTACTTTTGTTGTGCAAAATAATATCCTGCAGATAAAGAATAAATGATTAACTAGAACTGGAGTTATAGATAATTATTTAACTCATTCAAAATCGGAGGTGAAATCAGTTTAGTGTTTTTAGTTGAATAATTGTAGCTTTAATTTGCTTTCTTACCAGGGTTTATGCCTTTCACCTCTGGAGGTTATCAGCAGAGCTAATAATTATCAATTAAATAACTATTTATCTCTGTTTATTCACGCTGTTACCAAAAGAGGGTGGATCCGGCCTGAGTTATAAACTATCCACTATATGAAACACAGAACCACTACAAGTTAATCAATGACGTCTTTATTCTAATAATCCAGGATTACAGAAGTCTAACATCTATGCAAACATTACACGCTATTAGAAAAAATAAACACGAGGTAGATTAAATGACGAGTTTAAAGAAAACAAAAAGAATCAAACCCTAAGAGTCCGTTTAACTGACTTATGAGATTGTCCAAGATAGGCCACATGTTAATACATTCAATAATGTCCTTTAGAATAGCAGCCGGTATGATGATGACAACAGTGCAATTAAAATAACAATTAAGATAAAACAAAAATACATTCAGCTTAAAATAATAAATGGTTAAAATGCATTTACAACAGCAGCAGAAGTCGTTTTTTAGCAAACGGCATCAACAGAGTTTTGTATGTGTGTGAGAGAAATGTATATGGAGGTATGAGGAGACCTCCTCCTTCTAACTACTCTAAGACAGAAAAGGGAGAAAGCAGGATAGGAAAGAGAAGAAAAAAGAAGCTTTCACAGCTAACTTATTTCAGCCAATGAACCAGAGCTCTGATAACCAACACAGATTAAAATCAGCATTAATGTATGGTTTATGGATGTTTGAAATGGTTCATCCAATTGATTTGGGCTCCATTCTGGCAATATATCCCAACACTTTTATTTTTGGAAGCAACTTCTAGTTGGGAATTTTGGTGGTTTGGATAAATCTTTGTTTTTTGTTCTAATGTATTTTATGAGCTGAAGACATTTAAAGAAGTATTTTCTATCTATATTAAATTTCTGCCTGAATTCTTCAAAACAGATCATGAAAGCTGAATTTGCTTGAAATAAATCCCGAATTGTATCTGTTCCCTTTGTGGCCCATTGTTTAAATACAGAATCTGCTTCTCTTCCAGGAGTAAAACCCACAAACTGTGACAGTATAACTGGTTTGATTGTGACTTTACATCATATTCTGATCATGTTTTAAACAATGAGATTAAACATTATTCCCAACAGCCTTTCATTGTAGAAAGGTAAGGGTGGGCTTATGAATTAGATTCCATTTCTGTCCATTAGGGGGCGCCCCTGGCATTGGGGGCTTCCATCTATTGATATTTTCAGTGATTTCTTTTGTTAAACCTTTATATTTCTGGTTTACAATCATATCTAGGTTTGAAAATATTAGAATTTCTAAATAAGTTCTGATTTCATTTCTGGGGGCATTTCTTTTCCATCCAATAGTAACAATAAAGATTTAGCTTTATTTATATTATACCCTGAAATGTGACCATACTCCTCTATTGAATAAAGCAATTTGTGGAATAGAGTTATTTGAGTTTAAAATGAACAGGATCATATCATCTGTATCTAATGAAAGTTTGTAATGCCTGTTATAGATTTATGGGACCTCACCAAAGGGGATAAAGGACATCCTAGTCTGATAACAGTTGGTTTAGATGCATTTTTATTTGTTAATATTTCTGCAGTAGCATTCGAGTATAATAAGTGTCACTGTCTTACTTTCTGTTTTACTTTGATCCATGTGTTTTATTGGTTTGTTTCACACTTTGTGTTTCTAGATTTATTTTAGTTCTCAGGTTTTTCTGTTGTTGTCCTCTGTTGTCCTCTTGTGTGCGTTCCTTTCCCCTTGGCTCCCTCATTGCTCCCTCTCTCACACCTGCTCTTCATCAGCTCGTTAGCCCTGCCTCTTTGCCTTTGTCTCTGTCAGCTATATAGACTCTCCCTCTGCTGTCACTCCTTGTTGGTTCCTTGTTGTTGCTAGTTCTGTTATCGCCTTTGTCTTCTCACCTCGTCACCCCTTGACTCCTCGTGCTTGTTTTCCAATGATGTCTCCATGGTTCTGGTCTGTGTAACATTTTAAGTTGGATTTTTGGATTTTGCCTCAATTGTTTCTGTTAACTATTAAAAAGGCAAGAAATCACCCCAGCCTCTCTGCATCTGGGTCCTCTAACCTTCACACCACTCTGACAGAAGGAACCAACCAAAATGGACCCAGCAGAGCTTGGTTTGGACTTCCTGAGGGATTTTATCCTCAATCTGGGGAAAAAAACGTTGCACTCAATTGCCAGTCTCATCCTGCCTTGGGAGAGGATGAGTGGGGCTGGCAAATACAGCAGATTCTCTTCTCTAAATCCACATTAATTTCTCCCCGAGTTTTATTCTGTTTGAAGAGTTGGAGTGGAACCATCAAGCAGCCAGCTCCCAACTTTTCAACAGACCTCCACCACCTTAACCATCACTCCATCACCTTCCCACTCTGTTGTCTATCGCCTCCAGTTTGGTCCCTCCACTGTCACCGGCTGTTGTTCCCCCCTGCCTTCTTCTTCATCCAGGCGTAAGCACCGCTGGGGGAAGAAGACCACTCCCTTAGCCTGACACCTCCAGTCCCTCTCCTGCGGGTCAGCCTGACGCCTCCACTCCCTCTCCAGGGGGTCAGCCTGACGCCTGCTTCAGTTCCCCTCTTCACCAGGTTAGTTTCCCCTATGGCCTAGGTCGTCACTTCCATGACCAGCAGCTCGCTTCTCCAGTTGGAGGTTTCAAAAAAGTAACCCGACCCCAGATAAGCGGAGGAAGATGGATGGATGGATGGATTACCCCCCCTGCAGTCAGAGATCCCCATATTGAAGAGTCTCAGTTATGGGACCTCTTTTATGGGCAGATGTAAGATCTATTTCCCTTCCTACCACCTCGATAAGCTCCCCACCAGCCAGCACTTCCCGAGCCTGAGCCCTTTAGCGGGCCAGATCCCCAGCCGAGCCTGAGCCAGGGCCAGCTTTAGCGAGGCCAGTTTATGGGCCCCCCCTAGCGCCAGGGCCTACTAGCAGGCCAGTTCCCTTAAGCGCCGGAGCCAGCCCATAGGCGGCGGCCCAGAGACCCTAAGCGCCGAGTGCCCGCCCAGAGCGGCCAGTTCCCCTAGCGAAACAGTTCCCAGCACCAGAGCCCACTCTAGCGGGCCAGTTCCCTGGGCACCAGAGCCCATTAGCAGGCCCAAGTGCCTCCAGTGGGCCAGATCGGAGTCAGGGCCCATTAGCAAGCTATGTCCAGAGACCCTTGAGCAGGCTCTGTGCCATCCAGAGACCTCTGAGCACACAAATGAAATGGTCTCAGATTTGAAGCCCAGAAAGGTCATCTCGGATGGCACCTCAGCGAGGCGCTCAAGCCTCCATGAGCCTCAACAGGCACTTCAAGCTTCCCAGGCGGCCCTCCTAGAGCCCAAGCCCTCGAGGAGGTTGTGCCTAGGGCGCGGTCGGCGCCCCCTCCGAGGTTGTTCCTGGAGCCCCAGAGTTGGAGGCCCCCAAGGCTGTATCACTGAAAAAAATGCATCTTGTGAGCATGTTGCTAATAATTTATGTGTAAATCAGCATCTGGATCAGCTGCAGCTGTCTGATCTACATGAGTATTTTTAGGTCAGTGTTAAGTAAATTAATTGTCCTCATGTTCTTACATTTATTGCTGAGTTTCCCTGGTTTGGGTAGCACAAAGATTAAAGCATTTCTCAGAGACTTTGGTAAGCTACCATTGCACTATACCTCTTGAAACATCTTTAAGATAAGACTTTAATTATTTTTTACATGTTTTGTGAAACTCTATAGGGAAGCCATCAGGCCCAGCTTTTTTTCACCTACCTTCATCACTTTACCCAGCTCTTCTTCTGTAAATTCAGCTTCCGGTTGCTCTCTGTCACCTTCATCTCTCAAGGGAATAACTTATTTAGAAAGGAGTCCCGTTCCTAGATGTCAGAGAATCATACAGCCTTTCATAGGATTTTCTAAACTCTTGATTTATCCTGATTTGCTCCACTAAAGTTTCTCCTTTATTGTTAATAAGAGAGGTTCTATTTTTGTTTTACTTCCAGTTGTTTTATTTACCATTCTAAGATTGTCCAGTTTTTGTCCTTCCTTATTGATTGATTTAATCCTAATAAACTGCAGGCCCCTCTATCTGCAGATTCTTTTTCATATTGCACCTTTAATAACAGCAGTTCCTTCTGTTTGTCTGTTGCTATTTCTAAAAGTTTCTAGTTCTAGTAGTTTAATCTTAGATTCTGATTGTTGTCTGCTCTTGGTTTGTTCTTTAGATTTTGAGGCGGTGTAACTTATTATATAACCCATCAGGCATGCGTCTCATTTTATAGAGGCTGAAGTTTGTGTGGTATTGATACTGATGTGGTATATGAGCCATTTTTGATGTAGGCACCATGGAGGAGGGCCTCTCAACAGGTTGTGGTTATAAATATAATTAATTACAGGGAGAATGATTTGATAATAGAGAATGTTCTAATTGTTTTTAATGGGATGAGTATATGTATCGGTTGGTTTTAAATTTATCCAGATATCTACTAACTTAAATTCTTTGATAAAATTAAATATTGTTTCCCTACATGTGTTTTTGTCATGATTTTACTAAGAGTTCAGACCCAAATGCAGAAGACCAAACAGGAGACCAGGGGAAAAGGTTTAACAGGTTTTATTGAAGAAATAATGCAGAGAGAAGTGTTGCTCTGAACACTGCTCAACTGGAACTGAAAAGTGAGGGGAAGACACAGCGATTAGTTCAGGCTCAGTGGGAAAAATAGATTTGTGAACTTGGAGAAGAGATTTGGTTGCTGACTCACGTTTCCAGAGTAGTTGTTGAATCTTTGACTCTAGTCTGTATGCTGTAGTTCCAGTGTTTGTCTGATTTGGTGGAGGGCGGTGGAACAGGGTTTACCCAGAATCGTGGTTGTTTGTAGGTGAACGGAGAAGCAATCCTTTGCCACTCAGATTTCCTGCGGTACTTCCTTGAACAGGCTGTAGTGGGAGTATGAATCCCTTGCTCAGCCAGTTCAAAAAGAATCTCTTGTAGGGGAAGGGTGGATCCAAACCTCCTGTTTAAAAACCCCAGCTCGGTTCTGCTGGAAGCTCAGTTGATCCTTCCTTCCAGGAGAGAAGGTCGGAAAAATCCAATTTGCAGGATGACTTCCTGCCGAGAGGCAAAGACAAACAATGTTAAAACTCGGGTTGACAAGAACTCAGTTTGACTCAGCAATCTTAACCCAGCTTGGCTAGGTACCCAAAACTGGCAAACACTCTGGCGTCGAGGTAGTGGCAGTCAGCAGCTTAAGAGCACCTCTGTTAACGAGGAAACCATCAGCAGGTGTGTGAGAGGGCCATTCGAGAACCAGGCGCCCCCTGGTGGTGGAAGGAAAGAAAAACACAGAAAACACAAACACAGGCGACGAGGTCCTGACGAGTTTTTGGGGTCGGCCCCTGAAGCCCCGTCCAGATCGGGGTCCAGAACACACCTCCAATTGCCCCAATATTGTAGGGGACCCCACATTATAGGGGCCCCTATAATGTATTTTCCTGTCAGGGATGAAAACCCAAGAAAGAAGTTGGTATCGAAAACCTCCGAGTTGGGACCTTACAAATGTATGTTCAGAGTTTGTTCTAAGATGGATCCCTGAATAATAGGATATCTCCCAAATTTGCCTTTAATAACATTGATCACCTGGACAGGAACAGATGAATGAATTGGGGTCATTACCTCCCCTGACTCTTGATGTAAATGGAGCTGCATATATATGCCCCTGCCACCTCAATTTTATATTTTCTTCCTCCAAGAGATGGGTCTACTTAAAAATATTGTTTTAGAGTTTAAATCTTTCAGTTTGTTCCTAACTTGTTTGATGTTTTATTTGAGCCTCTACAGGTTCAGGATGGGGATTTAATTTATTTCCATCCTCTGCATCATGTCAGTTCAAAAACACTGATGCTATAAATCCTCAAATATTCCCAAGAGGGTCATGATCTGCCCTGATAATTCTCATTCACCTGCTTAACTCTTCCTGGCTCCTAATCACACCTCATCTCATCCACACGCTGGTTCTGCTTTATATTTGTTAGGGTTCCAGTTTGTGTGGGTTTTTTGTGTGTTCCTCTCTCCACCACCAGGCGGTGCCCTGTCCTTGTTGGGCCTCCCTGCACACCTGTGGCTTATTGGGTCATTACCAGAGGAGTACTTGAGCAGCGGGCTGTCACCACCTCGACGCCAGAGTGTTTGGCAGTATTGGGATGCCCTCCTGATCCACTGGATAAACAGGGTCCTTCTACTCTTCTTGGAAGGAATATTTCGAGTCACACTGAAAGCAAGGGAAAACCTTCGCCAGATTCGATTTCCAGCCCACTTCAGGAAAACCCGATGACAGTCCGTTCCATTGCTCCCTCTGGACCCAACGCTAGTCTGCCTCTCCGCCCTCCAACGAGTTCACTCATCTCTGGATTAAACCCTCACAAACTGGACACAAGGGAAATCAAGAATCCCCCTAACGTGAGTCTCCTCCAGCAATTCACCAGTCTCAGTCATTTTCCCTACGGGCCTTGAACTGATCTTTGTGATCTCCCCTTCAGAGTTTCTGGTTCTGGTTCACCAGACCGCTGAAGTCCCACTGAGATAACCCTGCATATAATCTCTCTCTCAATAAACCTGTTAACTTTTCCCCTGGTTCTCTGAGTTAATCTCTGCACGTGGGTGAGATCTTTAAAACCCATCATGACAATATTCAGTCCAGCCCAGCTATCAGGGCCAGATCATTGATTTCCGTCCTGTTTGTCTGTTGGTTTTGTTGGTTAGATTTATTTCCAAGGTTCATGTCCCTGTTCCAGTAGGAGATTATTCTGGAGCCAGTGTCTTCAGGTGAGTTTATTCCCTAACCAGTGCTGAGAGTGTTTCAGAGTTTCCTAGTGATTCGGATTTCCTGATTCTGTTCCTTCTCACCCACTGGTCCTCTCTGGACTCCTGCTGGCTTCTGCCTGTCTTTCTGCAGTTCTGTCTGAGCTTGTTGCTCGACGCATTGGACTTTGGACCTGCCTTCATGCTCTGAGGATTCCTGGAAGCCTGGATTCCTCTGTTTGGGTTCGAACCTCTGATTGACCGGAGGTCTCCTGGATTTCTGAACTGTTCCTGCCTGAACTGTTCTCTCCTGTCCTGGATCGGCTTCCTGCATGTACTCCACGGCTGCTGCATCGGGGACACTTTGGACAGCTCAGAGCTGCATCTCGTTTGCAGTGGGTCAGATTATCCTGCCTATAATTGGAGGATGGACTGAACTGTTAGACCAGGTAAGTGACTCACTCTGATAATCATCTGTAGGATGATCATGGTCACTAACCTGTGTTTCTCCCTTCAGAGTGTCAGTGATTGGGCGGTGCCCCACCCCCCTCGTGCAGTCGCTGCAGCCACTGAGGTCCTCACTCCGTGCTTCAGTTCCTGCTTGTTGGGATCTGGAGATAAGCCACACTCCCTGGGTGCTGAAGCCTCCAGCACACCTCATCAGCTCATCAAGAGACTGCAGCAGCCAGACCCCTGACTCTTCGCTGGGAGTGTTGACCAGTTTTGGTTAGCTGAACCTGAGCCTCTGTTTCTCATTGAGAATCAGAGAGTGGCCTCCCCTGCTCCTACCACAGGAAAGCCTGACTAAGTCTGTAGCCTGGGAGGAGCTTGGAAAACCTGCCTGCCCTGCTCCTGAAGCTGTAAAACCTGGAGACGATTGGGATTCCGGATCATCTGGTCTGAAACCAAGCTAGACCTGCTGCTGCTGGCATGAGCTTCCCTCTGCTGAACCCACTGCCCTGGTTCCCCTCTCTAGTGATCTGCCTGGAACCTCATCAAGGTCAAACATCAACAAGCTGCTCACAACCAAACAATCCATCTCTGCAGATTCTCAGTGACTGCTGTAACGGACCTGTACCAGAACCAGCTCTTGTCTTTCTGTGTGTGCATCTTTTAAATAAACTGTTAAACTTTTACCCCGTTTCTGTGGTGTTCTGCATGTGGGTTTATACACTAGAGACCCATCATGACAGTCTGTCTGTTTTGTTTTAATAAATATAATAAACTTTCCTACTGACCATCTCACCTTCAATACTGGGGCCATCTGTCCCGTTTTATGAAAAAGCAGGGCAACAAAAACAACTGAACAATCAGCATATATCCACAAACCCTGAACTTCTTGAACAAACAAAACCCCGTTCCCAACCAACTGCTCAGGCCCTCCCAGTACACTGCTTCCATCCATATACTAATATCAAACCTGTCAGTACTTGCTAAAATTCTTGAATCTCAAGTCAATTCCCAACTAAAACAGTTCCTTACAGTCAACAACCTCCTGTGTGAAACTCAGTCAGGCTTTAGAGCAGGTCACAGTACCATAACAGCTGCTGTGTCTGTTATCATAAATGCCTTAGACAAAAAACATCATTGTGCCGCTCTTTTCGTGGATTTGTCTAAGGCATTTGACTCTGACTCACCAATTACTTTTAGCCAGACTCTGCAAGCTTGGATTAAGTGACTCTGCCATAGAGTGGTTTAAAAACTATCTCTCAGACAGAACACAATGTATCTACGTGGACGGACTTAAATCTGACTTTTTGGAAGTGACTAAGGGAGTTCCTCAAGGTTCAATTTTGGCACCTGCCCTGTTCACTATTTTTATAAATGACATTGGAAATAATTTGAAATCTGTTAAATTTCACCTCTATGCTGATGACACCATAATATATTCAATTGCCTCTTCAGTTAACAATGCCTTGAATGATCTTCAGTCTGCTTTCCATCAACTTCAGGCCCTAAATCAGCTGAAGTTGGTCCTAAATGTAAAAAAGACAAAATTCATGACATTCACTAAAGCTCGCTCCCAAAACTCACAGCATCAAGGCATTAAGACCTTAAGTGGAGAAGCAATTGAGATTGTGTCCTGTTATAAGTACCTGGGTATCTGGATAGACGACAAATTGTCTTTCACAACACATTTAGATAATATGTTAAAAAAGCTGAAAGCCCTGCTCGGCTTTTACTACAGACAAAAATCCTCTTTGATTCCCTCAGTGAGACTTGTTCAGACCACGTTCCTCCCTGTTCTGGACTATGGAGACATCATATATATGAATGCTGCCTCCTCAGCTCTCCACTCTCTGGACATAGTTTATCACAGTGCTTTACGTTTCATCACCAACTCTGCTTTCAGGACTCATCATTGTGAACTGTATGCTCTGGTTTCATGGCCCTCTCTAAGCCTCAGAAGACAACATCATTGGCTTACTTTTATTTACAAGGCCATCCTGGGTAAACTCCCTCCATACCTGTGTCACCTCATGTCTGTAGCTAACAGTGGTTACAACTCACGCTCTTCAAGTTGTGTTCTTTTCACTATTCCCAGGATCAACACAGATCTTGGCAAAACATCATTTTCCTATGCAGCACCATGGTCGTGGCACAATATTCAAAACTCCCTGCAATTACGGACTCTTATTCCGCTACAGCATTTTAAATCACTATTGAAAACCGCTTGCACAGAGAATTGTAACTGTTATTCTAGAGTCTAGTTTATGATTGATTTTATTATGTTGTTTTTATGTGTTTTTATATGTCTTATTGTACTGCTGCCTCTTGGCCAGGTCTCCCTCGAAAAAGTAGATTACTTGACTCAAGGGACTTCCTGGTAAAATAAAGGTTAAATAAGATATAAAAAAAATAATAAACTGACCTGAATAGACCCAAATTATCTATTATGTCTATAACCTCCACCAACAAATAAAAATGAATATATGTACTGTATCCGACTTTCTCCTGCGTTTCCAGCAGTCTAATTATCCCTAAACATTCTCTAGTGTGTTTAACAGAGGTAGAACATCTTAGCAGAATAATAATAGAACTTTATTGATCTCACACTGGAGAAATTCCATCTCTACATTTAACCAATGCCTTTGTGGAGCAGTGGGCTGCCGTTGTGAGTCGCCTGGAGAGCAGGGTCTTGCTCATGGTCTGCTTGTGGCAGTGAGGCTTGAACTCAGAATCTCTGGGATCCCGGCTGTAATGCCTAACCACCTAGGTCACCACTCCGCCCTAATGAACATGGAAGTAGAAGGTATATATAGTATTTCATAAAATTAACATAATGATTATCATACAAAAAGGTATATTTAACAGAGCACACCAACGTTACATTCTATCAGTTTTATGTCTATTCAATCATTCCTTTGCACTCATCAGTCTCTTCTGAATCCGATCGATGAACATTTGGACCTCAACTGGAGTGTTGAACCTGAAAGTTTCCCCTCGGTACATTAGCAGCAGCTTAGCCGGAGGGATGAGGCTCAGCCCGAGCTCGCCAAGGTGTTTGTGGACTCCATCGTACTGCTTGCTCTGCTTGTGTATCTCCAGAGCGACATCGTTGTAGAATCTGACCCGTTTGTTCTTGTAGAGAAAATCTGTATTTCTGTTACTTGCTTTGAATATTATATCCTTTTGTTTATAGACAGTTAAGGAACCTCATAATTATGGTTCTTGGGGTTCCTCTGTGTTTCTTTTCGGGGCTAACATGGTTAGCTCTTTCAAGAATAATCGGATTTCTCAGGGCAGGAGCTCCAACATTTCTGGTAACCAGCTATCCAAAAATCCACAGACATCCCTCTGCCACAGAAGCCCAGAGCAGTCATGTCCCTCCGATACTTTTTCATGGTGCTTTTGGCCAGAAAAAAGCTAATTTTCTTATTATTAAAGAGCAGATTCAATTTATAAAGATGATTGATTCGGTATTATTGATTAAAACTACGTTCCATCCCCTTAACACCACAACAGCGGGAGGATTTATAAGTACAAGTCATGGCAGCCTGTGTGTAATTTCTGTAAATAATCCTGTCTTAGGATTTAACTTTTTAGGTAACGGTGACGAATGCTGTTGGTTTTGATGATTTGCTTCCACTTCTGATTCATAAGCAATTAGACCTATTTCTTCCAGGTGTTTTCTGAACATCCCTGGAACAGCTATTAGATGCATTAACCTCCAAAATTAGTCCAGATTTTCAGTTTGTCAGATTTGTTTTCTGTATTCCATGCAATCTAATCATCCACCATCACCTGACAATGAGTGAAAAGAAAAAGGGAAACAGCAAGAACGGATTATTTCAGACTACAGGCCTGCAGGCATGGATGGACTGGGAATCCAGGGCTGTTGGCCAGCCTCAGTCATTAGTCAGACATTAGTCACCTTTGAAATGCTCCAATGGCTAGACCGTCCCATTTACCAACGGCTGAGGATCCTCCGTTAGCATCCTCGGGAAGGCTGGGACCTCAAGAATGCATGAGTAGGCTGGGTCCTTCGGCGAAGGACGCAGCCTGCGAATTGAGACGCAGCTTCTGCCTAGCCTCCGTCCTCACGGCCGACCTCCAGAGACTCTGCCTAGCCTCTGGCTCCACGGCTGTCCTCCAGAGAGACTCTGCCTCAGCCTCCCGCCTTCACGGCCGACCTCCAGAGACTCTGCCTCGCCTCCCACCTCACGGCCGACGCTCCAGAGACTCTGCCTCACCTCCATCCTCACGGCCGACCTCCAGAGACTCTGCCTCGCCTCCATCCTCACGGCCGACCTCCGGAGACTCTGCCTCCCGCCTCCATCATCCACGGCTGACCTCCAGAGACTCCCCTGCCTTGCCTCCATCCTCACGGCCAACCTCCAGAGACTCTGCCTCGCCTCCGTCCTCATGGCCGACCTCCAGAGACTCCGCCTTGCCTCCGGCCTCACGAGCTGACGTCCAGAGACTCAGACTAGCCTCAGGGCAACCTCCAGAGACACTGCCTAGCCTTCAGCCTCACTGCCAACCACCAGAGACTGCTGCCTAGCCTCCCTGCCAACCTCCAAAGACTCTGCCTTGCCTCCGGCCTCATGGCCAATCCCCAGAGACTCTGCCTTGCCTCTGGCCTCACGGTCAACCTCCAGAGACTCTGCCTTGCCTCTGGCCTCATGGCCAACCTCCAGAGACTCTGCCTGGCCTCCACGCCTCGACTGGCCAACCCCCAGGAGTAATGCCTTGCCTCACGGCCGGTGTAACTCCCAGAGACTCTACTTCACTTCCTGCCTCACTGCCGACCTCAAGAGACTCTGCCTAGCCATCCAGCCTCACGGCCAGATCCTCCAGAGACTCTGCCTAGCCTCCGGCCTCATGGCCAACCCCCAGAGAGTTTGCCTTGCCTCACGGCCGACCTCCACAGACTCTGCTTCACCTCCGGCCTCACTGCCGACCACAAAGAGAGACTCGGCCTGGTCTCCGTGGGCCTCACAGCCAACCTCCAGAGATTCTGCCTTGTCTCTGTCCTCCAGGCCAACCTCCAGAGACTCTGCTTAGCCTCCGGCCTCACGGCCAACCTCCAGAGGACTCTCGCTTAGCCTACAGGCCTTGCATTGTTTCAAACTCCAGGAGACTCTGCCTAGCCTCGGTCCTCACAGTCAACCTCCAGAGACTCAGCTTCGCCTCGGCTCTCATTGGTCTTCATAACTTCAGCTTGGTCCTCGCCCATTCCTCTGGCCAACTCTCCAGAGACTCTGCCTAGCTCTCCCACCAACCTCCAGAGACTCTGCCTAGCCTCCACGCCAACATCCAGAGACTCTGGTCCTAGCCTCTGGCCTCATTGAGTCAACCTCCAGAGACTCTGCCTCGCTTATTCCGGCTTCATGGCTAACCACCAGGGACTCTGCCTAGCCTCCCGCCAACCTCCTAAGACTCTGCCTAGCCTTCCCACCAACCTCCAGAGACTCATTGCCTATTCCGATTGGTCAGCCTCACAATTCTTCCTCCAGGAGACTATTTCCTTGGTCGCCTCCAATCCAGCATGGCCAACCACCAGAGACTCTGCCTAGCCTCCGGCCTCACAAATTAATCCTTCTCAATAGATGTTGTGTTATAGTTTGTAAATGTCTCTAATTTAGTGGGCTGAGTATCTATAAGACAAACTCATTGAGGCTATGATTTTATATGTGTCAGTTGAGTCTAATATTCATCACAACAGAAGAGGAAATTCTTGCTTGGACTTTGTGCACTGCGGGTTTATGAAGACAGCCAGGTGCCTGGAAGCAGGAAATGTTGGCTTTGGAGCCACATCGTCTCTTTATATTAAGTTATCCTGAAAAGGTGTTTAAATTGGAATTTTTGTGACACTAAAGGAACAAACCACCCTTTTTATTTTCACTCCATGTAGTGTGTTTTATATGATATCAGAGACGGGAGTGTACCACGACACACGACTAATGTGCTAACACAGGAGTAATGATCAAGAGGAACAGTCGGTGTAACTAATTCCGAGTGGTCAGCATCGTTTATTCCGATTGGTCAGGATCTCTTATTGTCATTGGTCAGCATAGCTTCAGATTGGTCAGCATCGTGTATTCCGATTGGTCAGCATGGCTTATTCAGATTGGTCAGCATTGTTTATTCAAATTGGTCAGCATCGTTTATTCTGATTGGTCAGCATCGCTTATTCAGATTGGTCAGCATCGCTTATTCCAAGTGGTCAGCATAGCTTATTCAGGTTGGTCAGCATTGTTTATTCCAAGTGGTCAGCATAGCTTATTCAGGTTTGTCAGCATTGTTTATTCCATTTGGTCACCATCGCTTATTCCGATTGGTCAGTATCGCTTATTCAAGTTGGTCGGCATTGTTTATTCCCATTGGTCAGCATCGCTTATTCCGATTGGTCAGCATTGCTTATTCAGATTAGTCAGCATTTGTTTATTCTTTGGTCAGCATAGCTTCAGATTGGTCAGCATTGTGTATTCCAATTGGTCAGCATTGTGTATTCCAATTGGTCAGCATTGTGTATTCCAATTGGTCAGAATCGCTTATTCCGAATGGTCAGGTTCGCTTATTCCGATTGGTCAGCATGGCTTTTTCAGATTGGTAAGCATTGTTTATTCTAATTGGTCAGCATTGTTTATTCCGATTGCTCAGCATCGCTTATTCCGAGTGGTCAGGTTAGCTTATTCCGATTGGTCAGCATGGCTTATTCAGATTGGTAAGCATTGTTTATTCCAATTGGTCAGCATTATTTATTCCGATTGGTCATCATTGTTTATTCCGATTGGTCAGCATCACTTATTCTAATTGGTCAACGCGTTCAAATATAGCCTGTATGGGGACCAACATCAACAGAAAGATGAAAGGCGCCCCCCCTGAAGATGTCTGACATCAGCTTTGGCTTTTGATTATTTAATAGCATACAACATGAATGAGAAGGGAAATGTGTTGTGATGTGTTGCATTTAATCAAGATGAACATTTTTAGTATTTAAGTGTTTGATATTAGTTTTCTTAAAAAAAATAATAAAAAGTCCAAGTGTTAGATGACTACCTGATGTCAGTATTGGCAGAGATTTCTGGATTAGAATGAACTCTGATGATCAGGTCATCTCAGCTGAGATTAAATCCTCCAACTTTTCAATGTATTGCTTTGACTGACCCTGATTCTGAAGAGCTGAACTGAATCTGTGTGAAACATCTTTGTGTTATGATTTTAACACTTTGCATAGAGATTGATCTTTTTTTTTTTTTACTCATAATGAGGTTTGTTGCATTTAGGATCCCAGGTTCATCATTTGACTTTTACTTTGTAGAGATGTCTTTTGTTTTGACTGATTTGAATTTTTCTCTTTCCAGGGAAACAAAAACGGTAACTGAAGATGATAATAACTAAACATTTAAATTATCAGCAATTAGATATTTAACCATCAAAAGTATCATCATGGGGAAAAACAGTAAATATTTTTGCCAACTAGGATGCGATTCCAGGGCTTTATTTATTAGCAAAAATTTAACGAGTTTCTGCTCTTTTCCTTTATATTCAATAAGATTTTGTATTGTTATTTTTTTCTGTAATGTTTTAAATATCTCATTTCATTCTTTAACTGCTCTGCTACATTCATCCTTCCACCAAGGAACTACTTTTTTCTTACAGTTAGTTTTTGCTATGCTAGTATTTGCATCATTTATATGTTTATTTATATTATCTGATTGGTACATTCCTTTATATTACTTTCAAATGAAACAAACTGACTGGTTCTCTCACAATTTATTTTAAAGTTATGCCAGTAAGCTTTGTTAAAACACCATCTTGTTCATATAAAATCTTCTTGTCTTCTGTAATCATTGACTATTTAACACACTGGAAAATAAAAAAGCCGATGTCACACCTTGACGATTTAGATGTATGCCTGACGTACGAAAAATCTGTCAAAATGCTTGCATATGTTGGATAAGTTATGGATACGTTTTGTATAAGTTATGAGCTTGCTGAAGCACGCTGGCACACGTCAACATACATACATGTATGTTGGGAAATTTTGAGCATGCTCTTTATTTCCCGCCATATTCCAGCGTCTGCCATCCGAGGGCCATCAGTTCCAGGTCAGTTATCTGATGGTTGACATCCGTTCAGTGTCAGTTCCTCATCAGTCGTGGCGTCTAGCTTATCCTAAACCTCTGAGTAACTTGTGCATAACTTCTGCGTAACTTATCCAGAACTTCTCTCCAACGCATATCAACGTATCTGACGTGTTCCAGACGAGCGCTGAACGTGTTTCTAACTTCCAGCTACTGTATAATGGCGTATTGGCAATGTTTTGGTATAAAGGGGTTCACAGGGAAAACCTTTACTTACCTGTAACTTATGGCCCACGTATAAGCATACACTGGCATATGTACTGGCCGTATGTTGACTTGTGCCAATGTACTTCAGTGTGCTCATAACTTATAAAAAACATATCCATAACTTATCCAATGTGGCGAAAGCATTTTTACCAGATGTTTCATACATCAGGCAGACGCTGGTCTAAATCATCAAGGTGTGACAGGGGTTTAATGTTACGCTACATACTACTATGGGATACATCAGCATATATTGTCATGATCTTTGCAATTGATCCACCTGCCTTGCTCCGCCCAGTTTCCATTCTTAGTCATCAGATCCACCTGTTCCAGTTCCAATTTAAACTGCTTGGTCCCAGCCATCTGCTAGATTATTCGAGCCATAGGTATGAGTTCTCTAAAGTATCGGGTGTGTTTATCCTGATTGTCTGATCCTGACTAGTTTCTGGTCCTGGACTTCTGAGTTTGCCTGCCCCTGTTCTGATCTGTTTGCCTGACCTGTCTTCGGACTTCCATTGGATTCTGCCTGCGTACAACGTTGGAATTCTGAGTTCTTAGTCCAGTTCATCCACTGACTGTAAACCTACTTGTGGAACATCTTCCCACAGCCAGAAAACTGCTTGTTTTGCAGCCAAATGCTACACAGGGAGGCATTTTGTTGTGCTTTTGATGAATGAACACTTCAGTTGGTTTTTTTGTATGAGTCGACTTTGATGACAAGCTAGAGTCGGGACCCGAGGAATGTGGAGCAGGTTTCTAGCCGAGCTTCATCGTGCATCTGGAGAAAGCAAATCTATAATGGATTACAGACAAAGACACTGAACAATCTGGACAATTGACTTTACTGGACTGGTTTATCATTCTGGGCCCCACTTTGAACAGCATTACTGCAGCTGATCCAGATGCTGCTGCCTGGGTCCTCACTAGAACTATAGAAAGTAGATCAGTGCAGCTGCAGCTGATCCAGATGCTGCTGCTTTTAGCATCTAGAACTAAGAAAATAGATCACATTACTCAGTTCTGAAGTTCTGGTTGGCAGTGGATCGACAGCCAGACCTCTCAGGTCTACTGGATCAGAACCAAACATAAAGAAGCAGCTTCTAGCTCATAAACTCCCAGCAAACAGGAATAAAACCTTAGAACTGCAGCGCTTGAAATCCTGATTAAACCTGATGGATCTGAACATGAATAGTTCAGTTTACAGTCTAACCTTTCTTTAATTTCTATATTAGTAACTTTTACCTATAAAATCCTATTTTACTGAGTAAATTCTATTTTCCATTGAGCTGCAGTCTGCTTCTCTTTCTGCTCACCTTCAGCTTTTTGAACTGTTTCTACTGAAATCTGCTCGATCAATAACCTGGCCTTGTCCCAGTTTTTAAATCTGGCATTCACCTGTCCAATGTGTCCAGCAGATGGCGCTCATGCCTCAGCCACCCAGATTATTCTGAAGCTGCTTGCTGTGGTTTAAAAAAAAATTAAAATCAATCCACTGGCTTGTTTCCAAGTTTAAAAAGGAGGTTTTTCTTCCATCCAGGAAACTTTTTCAATTCAAAAATGTCAGAAATAGCGCTGAGTTCCAGGTTTTATCCAGCAGCCCAACAAAGCCTTGTTTTGTTTAGAAAACATGCAAATAGAAACGATGAACAAAGTCCACCCCTCCTCCCATGTTTAAGCTCTATTCTTTTGTCTTTTTAAGTCATATTTTTATTGTATTTTTTTATAAATCTATTTGCCATATAACCCATACAATCAGCTACAGCAACAAACGCCACAGACACACATCTGTATTCATTCCTTTAAGTATGCAGAAGGTTTAACCTTATGGTCCCACATTAATCCCCGGCTTTAGCTGTTTGCTTCCAAGTCACCTCCCTTACTAAAGTTGCAGAAGGGTTCCAAATGTTTTCAGATACCCCTATTTTTTTGAGATAAGTTCTAAAAGTCTTCTCAGTATTTGCCTGATCCATTGGTCAATACCTGGTCCTGTCGTTTCATCACAATATTGCTTTCAGTCTTTCAGCTTGTAGCAGAAACATATCAATCAATACTGTTCACATATAGTAAACAAAGTATTTTGGATACAAACCTAAAATGAGGAAAACCTGATCTAGAGCACATCCTTCTAAAACAAGATGTTCTACAGTATTTTCTTGTTCTCCAAAATATTTGAATTTCCTGTATTCCCAGAAACAATGTAATCAAACTCTCTTATTCATCTAAAAGTCTGGTTTAGGATTGTCCCCGCTGTAATATAGATTTGCTTTTTAACCATTAGTATTGTAGTCACATTAAGCGTGAGTTAACTGTTTGTTTCTGAGTCTTTGTACAGACAGATTATCAATCCTCCAGTGACAGATTTAATCCCAGCTCTAATCTCCAGGCTCCTAGTTTCAGTGTCGGGGTCTTCTGGGGATATTCAAACCTAAAAGTTATAGAATTCTGAAATCACACCTTTACATTTGTTGTGCAAAATAATATCCTGCAGATAAAGAATAAATGATTAACTAGAACTGGAGTTATAGATAATTATTTAACTCATTCTAAATCAGAGGTGAACCAGTTTAGTGTTTTAGTTGAATAATTGTAGCTTTAATTTGCTTTCTTACCAGGGTTTATGCCTTCACCAGCAGAGCTAATAATTATCAATCAAAAGAACTATTTATCTCTGTTTATTCACGTTACTAAAAAGAGGGTGGATCCTGCCCGAGTTATAAAACTATCCAATTACATGAAACACAGAACCACTACAAGTTAATCAACACGCCTTTTATTCTTAATAACCTGTGATTACAGAAGTTCAACATCTATGTAAAACACTACACCATATTAGAAAAAATAAACAATTTGTAGATTAAATGACTCAGCCAGCGAAAACAAAAAGAATCAAACCTCTAAGAGTCCTATTAACTGGCTTAAGTGAGATTGTCCAAAGATAGGCTACATAAGTTAATACATTCACAATGTCCTTTAGAATAGCAGCCGGTATGATGATTACAAATAGTGCAATTAAAATAACAATTAAGATAAAACAAAAATACATTCAGCTTAAAATAATAAATATGTGTTCTGCATTTACAAATAGCAGCAGAAGTCGTTTAGCAAACGACATTAACAGAGTTTTGTATGTGTGTGAGAGAAATGTATATGGAGGTATGAGAGACCTCCTTCTAACTACTCTAAAAACAGAAAAAGGGAGAAAAGCAGGATAGGAAAGAGAAGAAAAAAGCTTTCACAGCTAACTTATTTCAGCCAATGAACTGTGAGCTCGATAAACACAGATTAAAAATCAGCATTAATTTATGGCTTATTGATGGTTTGAAATGGTTCCTCATAATTGATTTGGGTTCCATTCTGGCGCATATATATCCCAACACTTTTCTATCTTTGAAGCAACTTCTTCTAGTTGGGATAAATCTTTTGTTTTTTGCTCAATGTATTTTGCGCTGAAGACATTTTCTAAAGAAGTATTTTCTATCTATATTAAATATCTGCCTCGAATTTCAAAATAGATCATGAAAGCTGAATTTGCTTTGAAAATAAATACTGAATTGTATCTATTCCCTTTGTGGCCCATTGTTTAAATACAGAATCTGCTTCTTCCAGAGTAAAACCTATAAACTGTGACAGTATAACTGGTTTGATTGTGACTTTACATCATATTTTGATCATGTTTTAAACAATGAGATTAAACATTATTCCCAACAGCCTTTCAATGTAGAAAGGTAAGGGTGGGCTTATGACTTAGATTCCATTTCTGTCCATTAGGGGCGCCCCTGGCATTGGGGCTTCCATCTATTGATATTTTCAGTGATTTTTGTTAAACCTAATATTTCTTGTTTTACAATCATATCTAGGTTTGGAAAATATTAGAATTTCTAACATGTTAAATAAGTTCTGGATTTCATTTCTGGGGGGCATTTCTTTTGGTTTAGATGCATTTTATTTGTTAATTTTGCAGTAGCATAGTAAATAAGTGTCAATAAAGATTTGTCTTTTGTGTTTCTAGATTTATTTTTGTTACTGTTGTCCTCATAACACCTGATTTGTCTTTGTCTCTGGTCAGCTATATATACTCTCCCTGCTGTCACCCTCCTTGTTGGTTCCCTTGTTATTGCTAGTTCTGTTATCGCCTTTGTCTTCTCACCCGCCACCCCTGACCTCCTCGCGTTTGTTTTCCAATGATGTTCCATGGTTCTGGTCTCAGTAACATTTAAGTTGATTTTTTGATTTTGCCTCAATTGTTTGGTGTTAACTATTAAAAGGCAAGAAATCACCCCAGCCTCTCTGCATCTGGGTCCTAACCTTCACACACACCACTCTGACAGAAGGAACCAACCAAAATGGACCCAGCAGAGCTTGGTTTGGGACTTCCTGGAGGGATTTTATCCCCTCACCAGAAAAAACGCAATCCTCACTGCCAGTCTCATCCTGCCTGAGGATGAGTGGGGGCGTCACAGCAGATTCTCTTTCTAACCACATTACCTCTTCTCCCCTCGAAGTTTTTATTCTGTTTAAGAGTTGGAGGAACCACTGCTGCGCCAGCTCCCAATCCTTTCAAGCAACAGACCTCCACCTCACCTTAACCATCACTCCATGAGCTTCCCACTCTGTTGCTCCATCGCCCAGTTTGGTCCCTCCACTGTCAACAACGGGCTGTTGTTCCCCCTGCCTTCGCTCTTTCTTCATCCAGGCGCGAGCGCCGCTGGGGAAGAAGACCACCCCCAGCCTGACACCTCCAAAGTCCCTCCCGCGGCTCAGCCTGGACGCCCCACCCCTCTCCGCCAGTCAGGCCTGACACCTGCTTCAGTTCCCCTTCACCAGGTTTGCTTCCCTGGCGGTCAGGGTCGCCACCTCCATGACCAGCAGCTCGCTTCACCAGTTGAGGTTTCAAAAGTATCCATGATTACCCCAGCAGTAAGATCCCTTATATAAGAGTGGATGGATGGGATGGATTTATGGGCAGATGTAAAGATCTAGAGACCCTACCACCTCAAGCCTCACCAGCCAGTCCCCGGACCTGAGCCCTTTTATGGGCAGATCAAGATCCATTTCCCTTCCTACCAGTTCCTAGCTCCCCCACCAGCCAGCCAGTTCTCCCTCCGAGCCCACGAGGCCCCCTAGCGCCGAGTCTACCAGCCGAGCCTCCCCAGCAGGCCAGTTCCCAGCACCAGAGCCCACTTTGGCGGCCAGTTCCCTCCCCTAGCACCAGAGCCCATTAGCAGGCCAGTGCCCTTTAGTGGCCAGACCGAGTCAGGCCCATTAGCAAGCTATGTCCAGAGACCCTGAGCAGGCTCTGTGCCATCCAGAGACCTCTGAGCACACAAAATGAAAATGGTCTCAGATTTGAAGCCCAGAAAGGTCACATCTCCATGGCTCCTCACAGTGGGCAAGCCTCCAGAGCTGGCACCCAAGCCTCCATAAGCCCTCAACAGGCACTCCGCTTCCAAGAGCCCTTTGCGGTGCGCCGCCTCCTCGGTTGTTCCTGATCCACAGTCGGGCGGCCCCCTCCGGTGGCTGTTCCTGGAGCGCTCCACAGTTGAGTGGAGCCTCAAGGGCGTATCACTGAAAAATGCATCTTGTGAGCATGTTGCCAATAATTTTGTGTGTAAATCAGCATCTGGATCAGCTGCAGCCGTCTGATCTACATGAGTATTTTAGGTCAGTGTAGTAAATTTATTGTCCTCATGTGTTCTACATTTATTGCTGAGTTTCCCGGTTTGGTAGCTAGTCAAAGATTAAAAGTATTTCTCAGAGACTTTTGGTAAGCTACCATTGCACTACATACCTCTTGGAAACATCTTTTTAAGATGTATTCTAATTATTTTATAAAGATGTTTTGTGAAACTCTCTATAGGGAAGCCATCAGAAGCCCAGCTTTTTCACCTAACACCTTCATCAATTTTTGCCCAGCTCTTCTTTCTGTAAATTCAGTCAAGCTGTTTCTCTGTCACCTTCTTCATCTCTCAAGGGAATACTTAGAAAGGAGTCCTCGTTCTCAGATGCCGTAAATTCCATACAGCCTTTCATAGGATTTTCTAAACTCTTGATTTATCCTGATTTGCTCCACTAAAG
>JAGKQL010000031.1:323286-359212 GCA_018398635.1 Cyprinodon brontotheroides | reverse complement strand
TCTCTACATTTAACCAATGCCTTTGTGGAGCAGTGGGCTGCCGTTGTGAGTCGCCTGGAGAGCAGGGTCTTGCTCATGGTCTGCTTGTGGCAGTGAGGCTTGAACTCAGAACCTCTGGGATCCCGGCTTAATGTTGCTAACCACCTAGGTCACCACTCCGCCTAATGAACAAAGGAAGCGTATATATAGTATTTAAAATTAACATACGGGATATCATACAAAAGGTATATTTTCTATTGGAGCACACCCAACGTTACATTCAGTTTTATGTCTATTCAATCATTCCTTTGCACTCATCAGTTCTTTTCTGAATCGTGAAACATTTGGACCTCAACTGGAGTGTTGGATCCCAAAGT
The DNA here is from genome assembly GCA_018398635.1 of Cyprinodon brontotheroides. Taxonomy (NCBI): domain Eukaryota; kingdom Metazoa; phylum Chordata; class Actinopteri; order Cyprinodontiformes; family Cyprinodontidae; genus Cyprinodon; species Cyprinodon brontotheroides. The sequence goes on along the minus strand of JAGKQL010000031.1, from coordinate 358,856 downwards.
TTCCCGCACATTAGCAGCAGCTAGGCCGAGGGGATGAGGCTCAGCCGAGGCTCGCCAAGGTGTTTGTGGACTCCATCGCATGCCCCAATGTATCTCCAGAGCCGACATGGTTAGAAATCTGGACCCGTTTGTTCTTGTAGAGAAAAATCTGTATTTCTGTTACTTGTTTTGAATATTATATCCTTTTGTTTTATAGACAGTTAAGGAACCTCGCGGTTATGGTTCTTGGGGTTCCCTCTGTGTTTTCTTTTCGGGCTAACATGGTTAGCTCTTTCAAGAATAATCGAGTTTCTCAGGGCAGGGCTCCAACATTTCTGGTAACCAGCTATCCAAAAATCCACACAGACATCCCTCTGCCACGAAGCCCAGAGCAGTCATGTCCCTTCGATACTTTTTCATGGTGCTTTTGGCCGGAAAAAGTTAATTTTCTTATTATTAAAGATAACGGTGTTTAAAGAGATGATTACGGTGTGTGTTAAAACTGATTCCATCCTTCAACACTACAACAGCGGAGGATTTATAGAAGTACAAAAGTCATGGCAGCCTGTGTGTAATTCTGTAAATAATCTGTCTTAACTTTTTAGGTAACGGTGGCGAAGCGTTGTTGGTTTTATGATTTGCTTCCCACTTCTGATTCACCAGCAATTAGACCTATTTCTCCAGGTGTTTTTCTTGACATCCTGAACAGCTACTGATACATTAACCTCCAAAATTAGTCCAGATTAAAGTTTGTCAGATTTAAGTTTCTGTATTCTATGCAATCTAATCATCCACCACCACCTGACAATGAGTGAAAAGAAAAAGAAACTAAAAAACGGATTATTTCAGACTACAGGCCCTGCAGGCATGGATGGACTGGGAATCCAGGCTGTTAACCCAGCCTCAGTCATTAGTCAGACGTGAGCACCTTTGAAATGCTCCAAGGCTAGACCATCCCATTTACCAATGGCACGGAGGATCCTCCGAGCATCCTCGGAAGGCTGGGACCTCCTAAGGCTGGGATGGGCTGGGGTCCTTCGAGAAGGGCGCAGCCTGCAAATTGAGACGCAGCTTCTGCCTAGCCCCCACCCCCTCACGGCGACCCAGAGACTCTGCCTGGCATCCCACGCAGCTGTCCTCCAGAGAGAGGCTGCCTCGCCTCTGCCCTTCACGGCTGACCTCCAGAACCTCTGCCTGGCCTCCCCGCCGACGTCACGCCCTGACCTTTTTCACCTCCCATCCTCACGCGGCGGCCTCCTGGAGCCTGCGCCTCTGGCCTCATGACGACGCCCAGAGATTCTGCCTCGCTTCCATCGCCAATGCTGACTCCTCCAGACTTCTGCAGTGTTCGCCTCCATCTCTCACGTGCCTACCTCCAGACTCCTGCACGCCCGGGCCCTCAGCGGCTCTACCTCCAGAGACCTCCGCCTTGCCTCCCGGCCTCACTGCTGATGTCCAGAGACTCAAACTATCCTCAGGGCAACCTCCAGAGACACCGCCTAGCCTTCATCCTCACTGCCAACCACCAGAGACTCTGCCTAGCCTCTGGCCAACCTCCAAAGACTCTGCCTTGCCTCCGGCCTCATGGCCAATCCCCAGAGACTCTGCCTTGCCTCTGGCCTCACGGTCAACCTCCAGAGACTCTGCCTTGCCTTTTGCCTGGGCCTCACGCCTCACTGCCGACCTCCAAGAGACTCTGCCTGGCCTCCGGCCCATGTCCAATCCTCCAGAGACTCTGCCTGGCCCCTCCAGCCTCACGGCCAACCCCCAGAGAGTTTGCCTTGCCTCACGGCCGACCTCCACAGACTCTGCTTCACCTCCGGCCTCACTGTAGACCACAAGAGACTCGGCCTGGTCTCCGGCCTCACGGCCAACCTCCAGAGATTCAGCCTGTTCTCTGTCCTCCAGGCCAACCTCCAGAGACTCTGCTGCCCAGCCTCACGCCAACCTCCACAGACTCAGCTAGCCTCCAGCCTTAGAGCCAACCTCCTCCAGGAGACTCTGCTCAGCCTCGCCGCCTCATGGGCAACTTCCAGAGACCAGTGCTGCCCGCTTCATGGCACCACCAGGCATTCCTGCCTCGCCTTCGCCAACCTCCAGAGACTCCCCTGCCTAGCTCTCCCTTACCTCACACCTCCTCCTCCAGAGATTCCCCCTTGCCTGGGGCCTCCCCGCCAACATCCAGGGGACTCTGTCTAGCCTCTGGCTTCACGGTCAACCTCCAGAGACTCTGCCTCGTCTCTCGGCTTCATGGCTAACCACCAGGGACTCTGCCTAGCCTCCCGCCAACCTCCTAAGACTCTGCCTACCCTTCCACCAACCTCCAGAGACTCTGCCTAGCCTCCAGCCTCACAGCCAACCTCCAGAGACTCTGCCTCGCCTCCAATCTTATGGCCAACCACCAGAGACTCTGCCTAGCCTCCGGCCTCACAAATTAATCCTTCTCAATAGATGTTGTGTTATAGTTTGTAAATGTCTCTAATTTAGTGGGCTGAGTATCTATAAGACAAACTCATTGAGGCTATGATTTTATATGTGTCAGTTGAGTCTAATATTCATCACAACAGAAGAGGAAATTCTTGCTTGGACTTTGTGCACTGCGGGTTTAAGAGGACAGCCAGGTGCCTGGAAGCAGGAAATGTTGGCTTTGGAGCCACATTGTCTCTTTATATTAAGTTATCCTGAAAAGGTGTTTAAATTGGAATTTTGTGACATAGACAAACCACTTTTTGTGCCTTCACTCCATGTAGTATATTTTACATGATATCAGAGGCGAGGGTGTACCACGACTTTTGCATGTTAATAGTAGCCTAGCTTACAGGATATGATCCCAGGAACAGTGATTATGCTAATTCAGTAGTCCTAGCATCGTTTGTGTCCGATGGTCAGGATCTCTGTGTCATTGAGTGCGGCATAGCTTCAGATTGGTCAGCATTGTTTATTCCATTGGTCAGCATTGCTTATTCTGATTAGTCAGCATTATTATTCAATTGGTCCTTCGCTTATTCGATTGGTCAGGATGCGCCTTCTATTCTGAATGGTCAGCATAAACTTATTCGGAATTGGTCAGCATGGCTTATTCAGATTGGTCAGCATGGCTTATTCTGATTGGTCAGCATTGTTTATTCCAATTGGTCAGCATCGCTTATTCAGGTTGGTCAGCATTGTTTATTCCCATTGGTCAGCATCGCTATACCGATTGGTCAGCATTGCTTATTCTTATTGGTCAGCATAGCTACAGATTGGTCAGCATTGTGTATTTCAATTGGTCAGCATCGCTTATTCAGATTGGTCAGCATAGCTTATTCCAATTGGTCAGCATAGCTTATTCCGATACATTAGCATGGCTTATTCTGATTGGTCAGCATTGTTTATTTCCATTGGTCAGCATTGTTTATTCCGATTGCTCAGCATTGTTAATTCCGACTGGTCAGCATCACTTATTCAGATTGGTCAGGATCGCTTATTCTGATTGGTCACCATTGTTTATTCCAATTGGTCAGCATGGCTTATTCTGATTGGTCAGGATCGCTTATTCTGATTGGTCAGCATTGTTTATTCCAATTGGTCAGCATGGCTTATTCTGACTGGTCAGGATCGCTTATTCTGATTGGTCACCATTGTTTATTCCAATTGGTCAGCATGGCTTATTCTGATTGGTCAGCATTGTTTATTCCCATTGGTCAGCATTGTTTATTCAGATTGGTCAGCATGGTTTATTCCAATTGGTCAGCATGGCTTATTCTGATTGGTCAGCATAGCTTATTCAGATTGGTCAGCATTGTTTATTCAGATTGGTCAGCATGGCTTATTCTGATTGGTCAGCATTGTTTATTCAGATTGGTCAGCATAGCTACAGATTGGTCAGCATTATTCCAATTGGTCAGCATCGCTTATTCCGATTGGTCAGGTTCGCTTATTCCGATTGGTCAGCATGGCTTTTTCAGATTGGTCAGCATGGCTTATTCCAATTGGTCAGCATGGCTTATTCTGATTGGTCAGCATTGTTTATCGCTTATTCAGCATGATTGGTCAGCATGGCTTATTCCGATTGGTCAGCATGGCTTATTCTGATTGGTCAGCATTGTTTATTCAGATTGGTCAGCATGGCTTATTCCAATTGGTCAGCATGGCTTATTCTGATTGGTCAGGATCGCTATATTCTGATTGGTCAGCATTGTTTATTCCGATTGGTCAGCATGGCTTATTCAGAATTGGTCAGCATTGTGTATTCTGATTGGTCAGGATCGCTTATTCTGATTGGTCAGCATTGTTTATTCCGATTGGTCAGCATGGCTTATTCCAATTGGTCAGCATGGCTTATTCTGATTGGTCAGGATGCGCTTATTCTGATTGGTCAGCATGGCTTATTCGGGTTGGTCAGCATTGCTTATTCCGATTGGTCAGCATCGCTTATTCTGATTGGTCAGCATTGTTTATTCTTATTGGTCAGCATGGCTTATTCTGATTGGTCAGCATTGCTTATTCTCATTGGTCAGCATAAGCTTATTCAGATTGGTCAGCATTGTTTATTCCAATTGGTCAGCATGAAGCTTATTCCGATACATTAGCATGAAAACTTATTACAGATTGGTCAGGATAAGCTATTTCGATTGGTCAGCATGGCTTATTCCGATTGGTCAGCATGGCTAATTCCGACTGGTCAGGCATCACTTTATTCTGATTGGTCAGCATTGTTTATTCTGATTGGTCAGCATGGCTTATTCGAATTGGTGCGGCATGGCTTACGTTCTGATTGGTCAGGATCGCTTATTCTGATTGGTCAGCATTGTTTATTCCAATTGGTCAGCATGGCTTATTCAATTGGTCAGCATGGCTTATTCTGATTGGTCAGCATGGCTTATTCCAATTGGTCAGCATGGCTTATTCCGAATTGGTCAGCATGGCTTATTCCAATTGGTCAGCATGGCTTATTCAGATTGGTCGCTATGGCTTATTCCGCATTGGTCAGCATGGCTTTATTCGATTGGTCAACATTGGTCATTCGATTGGCTTATTCCAAATTGGTCAGCGCCAGCTTATTCCGATTGGTCGGCATGGTTTATTCGATTGGTCAGCATGGCTTATTCTGATTGGTCAGCATGGCTTATTCCAATTGGTCAGCATAGCTTATTCCGATTGGTCAGCATGGCTTATTCGATTGGTCAGCATGAAGCATTCCAATTGGTCAGCATGGCTTTATTCCGATTGGTCAGCGCGTGGCTTATTCCAATTGGTCAGCTTGGCTTATTCTGATTGGCCGGGATAAACTTATTCTGATTGTTCAGCATTGTTTATTCAGATTGGTTACGGCATGGCTTATTCTAATTGGTCAGCATTGTTTATTCCAATTGGTCAGCATGGCTTATTCTGATTGGTCAGCATATGGCTTATTCTGATTGGTCAGCATCGCTTATTCTAATTGGTCAGCATTGTTTATTCAGATTAGTCCAGCATGGCTTATTCTGATTGGTCAGCATGGCTTATTCTGATTGTTCAAGGATCGCTTATTCTGAGTGGTCAGCATTGCTTTATTCAGATTGGTCAGCATAAGCTTGTTCCGATTGGTCAGCTTGGCTTATTCTGATTGGTTCGGATGAATCAAAAAAGATTTAAGTAAATTTCTAAAGATTTTCCATTAAACTGACGTCTTTTATTAAGATGTTAATTATCATTGTTCCCATTGTTTAATATCAGCTTTTATCTTTCAGCCCAGAATCCCATGAAGAAAACAACCAATAACAATAAATATAGACCCCCCTCCTCCTCCTCCTGGTCCTCCTCCTCCTCCTCAGTGTGCGCTTTAAAACAGTGGCGGATTTCTCCTCCAGCAGGCAGAGCAGAGAGGAAGCAGCCTCCCTCATCTTCTCCTCCCTGGGCAGCCTGACCAGAACCTCCTCCTCTTCACCCCCGGTAGGTTCCTGCAGCCTCCTGTCTGTCTGTCTGTCTGTCTGTGGGGAACACCGCAGAGGTTCGCGCTGCGTGGCCGTGATTTCTCCTCGTGTCTGCGCTTCCCTTCAGAAGCTGTGTCCACGCGTGGAAAGCTGCGGGTTTTCCTATGAAGGAGCGAAAGGTTGAAAAGTTTGGATGCAGTTCAGCTGATAGGAACATGGACATCATTTTGTTAAGATGCAGGAAGATTTCTGACGTAATAAATCATTCAATAAAAGCAATGAAGCGTTAAAATACCTTCTAATGTTTTATAAAAGATTATTTTTGCTATTTGGAGGATAGATTCTCCTGATCAGCGCCGTTTTTAAGAGATTTTAACTTATAAACTATTCGCACCCTTTTACATGAAGTTTGGTATTTTTATGATCATTTATTTGCATTTTCTAACTGCCTTGGATGATTAATGGATTGTTAATCTAATCAAATGAATTTTTCAAACGTTGATAAACTAGTTCTTATAGTTCTGACCTTATCTGATAGGATGGAGAGTAGAAAAATATAAAATAGATCAATAAAAGACGGAGAACAACATCTGATCATCATATTTCTGTGACAGAAACCTGAAGCTGGGATTAATTGATAACCTACAGACTGGGATTACCAGGATAGAACATTAATCTGTGAAAATTACAGCAATAATCCCAAAAGAAAAATAACTAAACTAAACTCATCAGCAGCAACAGAAACAACAACAACAAAAATAATAATAATGATAATAATAATAATAATAATAAAAGCCAATCTGTTTCAGGTGAGAGATATTTTAAACTCTGATTCAGGTAAAAGGCTCACCTCTTTCCTTTACAAGATGAAACATTTTTTCTGAGAAAGTTCTCGGTCTCGTCCATATATATATATAGCAGCATATATATATGTGTATATATATATATATATATATATATATATATATATACAGCAGTGGACCTTCATACGAAAGGTTTTGATGGTAATAAAAAAAAGATCCTAAAGCTCTTATAATATTGAGGGGTCTTAGGAGATGTTTAATCCAGGTTTGTCAGATTTCTGCATGATAAACAAAGAGGAAAATGAAATCAGAGTTTGGATCCAAATCTGCTTTCTGACAGCAGCCGAGCGAAACCCTCAAAAACGGATCCAAAGACGCTGCAGGACTCCAACACACACCTTATTTTCTCTCATTCCAGAAACAGTTCAGATGAAAACAATTAAAGATGATGCATCAGATAAAATGATCAGAAGATGAATCCTAATTGAGCAACATCTTTGCTAAACGTAATGAAAAGGATCAGATATACAGTGATTAGATGTATAAGCGCTGGCTAAGGGATGCAGATGAAGTCACACATTCAGTTCACAGCGCAGCCGTTATCTTCTCAGACGCAGACGGATCTGCACAGCAAACAGAAACAGGATGGAGTCCTGCATCGTTATACGCATTAATATGAGAGCCGCTCAGGAGAAGAATTCCTTTAAACAATGTGATGCAGAAGAGGATGAAGAGCAGCAGAAAGAAGCCTTGTTTATTATCAGCGTTTATTTAACAGGTCAGGTAGCCAGGTCTCAGTGGCTAACAGGTCAGGTAGCCAGGTAGCTAACAGGTCAGGTATCCAGATCTCAGTGGCAATTCAGCCAGCCAGGTCCCCAGTGGCTAACAGGTCAACAGGTCAGTGGCTAGCTGCTAGATGGTCTTAGTGGCTAACAGTTTGGTAGCCAGGTCTCAGTGGCAAGGGTCAGGTAGCCAGGTCTCAGTGGCTAGCAGGTCAGGTAGCCAGGTCTCAGTGGCTAGCAGGTCAGATAGCCAGGTCTAGCCAGGTCTCAGTGGCTAACAGGTCAGGTAGTGGCCAGGTCTCAGTCAGTGCTAACAGGTCAGGTCTCAGCCAGGTCTCAGGTCTTAGCTAACAGGTCAGGTAGCCAGGTCTCAGTGGCTAACAGGTCAGGTATCTCAGTGGCCAGGTCTAGCCAGTGGCTAGCAGGTCAGGTAGCCAGGTCTCAGTGGCTAACAGGTCAGCTAGCCAGGTCTCAGTGGCTAACAGGTCAGGTAGCCAGGCCTCAGTGGCTAACAGGTCAGCTAGCCAGGTCTTAGTGGCTAACAGGTCAGGTCAGGTCTCAGTGGCTAACAGGTCTCAGTGGCTAACAGGTCAGGTAGCCAGGTCTCAGTGGCTAACAGGTCAGGTAGCCAGGTCTCAGTAGCCAGCTAACAGGTCAGGTAGCCAGGTCAGGTCAGTCTCAGCTAGCAGGTCAGGTAGCCAGGTCTCAGTGGCTAACAGGTCAGGTAGCCAGGTCTCAGTGGCTAACAGGTCAGGTAGCCAGGTCTCAGTGGCTAACAGGTCAGCTAACTTGGTGTCAGTGCTTTTATTTTAAGTCTCCATGTATCTTTATATCTATCATATTTCTGTCTGCATTGATATAGGAAATGCTTCGTATCTGAATGGTAATTAATTGATCGTTGTCCTTTGCCTTATGTCCATATTAACAGATAGAAACTAGGAACTCTGAGGTAGTTTCTTACATATAAAAATAAGATGTGCTTATAAGGAGGCTGAGAGAACACAGGTGAGGTTAAATCTAAAATGATCAGTGTCTCCTGCTGTAGGCGTTTTTTTACTAGAAATAAGCATCGGTTATTCTGTAGATTAATCAGGAAAGCTTTGAAATGTGCTGGAATCAGCTCACAGAGAACTTTGCCTTTTAAGTCAATTATACAAAATTTTTTTATTAATCTTACATGTGAAACTAATAAATATCATTTATACAATATGAATTATCTTCTGAATGTCATACATAGTATATTGGGACCGAGATGTTTGCTGTACTTATTACGCCTGCAGTGGTAGAATCGATGGCGTCCATGTTTTTCTGTGCTGGGTTCCTCTCTGTGTTTGTAGAGGTCAGCTCATACCGTCATCATGAATGGGTTTGATTGTTCTGATTTCCGGCTCCCCGGTGCGGCCGGTTAGTTCAGACGTGCTCCAGACACGGCGTGTAGATCTCCCACTGCCTGCGCTGATGTCTGCTGTCAGCGCGTCGGGAACCAGGCAGGATGTGTGCTTCATCCATCCCCTGACAGGATATCGGTTTCTCATCAATCAGTCAAATTAAATTATTTAATTAAATTAATTAAATGAGCAGTTAGTTGCTTTTGATCTGAATGTGTTTTGTGTAACTATAAGCATGAAAAATACCTCCCCAGTAAGTTGTGTTTTATGTAATACTTAAAGCAAACTTTCTGTCTTTATTCCAGGATATCACAGGAACTACAATTCTAAAAATCAGAAGCTTTTAATGACAAATAAACAAGATGTTTTTATTTTATTTTATTTTATCTAAAATAGTAGATGGACTGAAGGTGCATCTACGCTTATGGCGTCTGCAGAGGAGCTGCAGGGTTTGGATCCTTCAGTTCTGACTCATCTACTCATTTTGGTACCAACCTGGATGGATGCCGGATGGATGGATGGATGGATGGATGGATGGATGGATGGATGGATGGATGGATGGATGGATGGATGGATGGATGGATGGATGGATGGATGGATGGATGGATGGATGGAAAGTGTGTGTAGAAAGTATCAGACCTGCAGTTGGGGAAACCCATCCCTTCTGCAGGTAACAGGATGTTACTGAACAAGGCTTGACTGGGACCGAAGTTAGAACTGGCCCCTCTGTGCCAGTCTGCTCCGATGGTTCTGGTGGTCTTCCTGTGTTTCCCAGTGAGGCAGCTGTGGTTCAAAGATGAAGAGGGTTGGTCTGTCAGTCAGCTTCATCATCAGCTCGCTGAGTCCCTCTGCTGGTTGGACCCGTTCCCTTCAGGAATAACCCTGAGATCCGGTTGGGTTACAGAGAGGACGGAGGACAACAGAACTTCTGCTGGCATGTTGGAGCACGGTGCTAAGAGTCCAGGAAAAGATGCTGAGGCTAAAAATAAGATCAGCAAAACTGCAGCATCGGTGGAAGGAAAGAGAAAACTGTGAATCTGATGACAGCCTGCTTTGTCCCAGAGATACGTTCTACTCAGAGCACTCTGCGGTAGTTTCTCTGCTTGGTTTTATTAGGCTTTATGGCAGAATTGGTTTCTGTGGTTAAATGATTTAATGATGTCTCAAACATCTGGTCTGCGTTTGTGTTTAGCTACTTAGCTATGAGGCCACTTTCCACCATTTACAACCTCCCTTCATAACATCCAACATCCATCAGGTTCAGGCTAGAAATACATCAAAGGTGAGAAACAGGAAGGAAGACAGAGTGGCATAAAGACAGTACAGCTTGGTGTTCGGTCCACACCGGGCCGGTTTAAAGGGAAAGGTTCAGATTCACCATAAAGTCCTGATCAGGGTGAAGAACAGACAGAGGAGGATGGAGACGCCCAGTCTGAGCCCATAGTGTGAGACACTCAGCATCTGCTAATGCATTTCTCTGTCTGACACTAACAGTGTGAGGGACTGTCACTGTCACATTCACCACAACAGAGACACTTTTAAATATGCATGTGCAGGCCTTCAGAGGCGCTGCTGAAAGGCTTCCACCAGCCATGCGGGGATCCGCCGCCCTGCAAAGTGTGAAGTGTGTTTCTGTGCCATCAGTGGCTGTCAGCGTGTGAGGTTGCAGTGAATGAGGAATCAAGATGGCACGCCGACATCACGCGGCGGTCCAGGTGGACTTCGCCACAGCCGCCTGTCCCCAAATTATCGCCTCCTTCTTTCCCTGCAGCCATCACTCCACTCTGCCTCTAGAAAATGAATCCATGCCTTAATGGATGACAGGCCAGGGATGGGCGGCATGTCCCCCGAACCCTCCAGGCTCCTCCTAAACCTGCTGACAAAAACATCAAGGATGAACCGAAATCTATTCAAACAGTTTCAATGAATAAAGAGGAATGGTTCCTGTCAGGACGGGGAGTCCAGTTTAACAGGAACGATTAACAGGATGGAGAAACTGTCTGTGTGCAATGGGTGGCTAATGAGGACGAGGCTGGATGAGGACAAAAGCAATTGCATTGTCTTATTTTAAGTGCATATTATCTAATTATTTTGTTTTAAGAGTAGAAATGTTGCTTCCATCCAGAAATCAACTTAAGTACCTGCTCACCTAAAGGCTAAATAAACTTAATGGAAGACATTCTTGCTTATTTCTAGATGGCTTTTGCAGGGAATAGGCAGGAAATATTAGTTCCAAATAAAACTAATCATCCGGCCCATCGGCCCAATTCACCCTCCTATTCAGTTTATTTCTATAGCGCCAATTCACACCTTTCCAGTTCACCAGATCATCCAGTCAGATTGACTCTTCAGCAATCCCTCACAATAAGCATGCTTGTAGTGACAGTGGAGAGGAAAAAACTCCCTTTGAACAGGAAGAAACCTCCAGTAGTAGAACCAGGCTCAGTGTGAGCCGCCATCTGCTGAGAGGCCAACTGGGGTTCAAGGAGACAGGCAGCTAGCAGACATAGAAAAAGAAGCATAGATACAAAAGGCAACTGGAGAAACAGGACTACACTGAAAAACAGGCTGATCTCCAACATTTATAAACAAAGGTGATGATGGCAGCAGCACAGTTGATATTTCTCTCCAGGATGGAGTCACAGCCAAACAGGAACAGACCAGATGAAGCTACTATGAGAGAAAAGCAGAGAGAGCAGAACGTTAGAGATTGAACTAACAGATTCTGCAGAGTGGGAGAATAGAGATAGAATGAAGCAGAATGATGGAAAAGGGGTCCCTATGTCCTCCAGCAGTCTAAGCCTATAGCAGCATAACTATAGAGATAATAATAACACTCTAACTATACGGACCTCACAGACTAAAACTGTTAGTTGGTTCCACAGGTGAGAGGAGCCTGATAACTGATAAAAATCCATCCATCCATCCATCCATCATCCATCCATCCATCCATCCATCCATCCATCCACATCCATCCATCCATCCATCCATCCATCCATCCATCCATCCATCCATCCATCCATATCCATCCATCCATCCATCCATCCATCCATCCATCCAGATCTTAAATTAAAAAAAGCTGCTTTGTTTGATTCTCCTTTGAATGCAGATGGTTTAGAAAAAGCAAAGCTTTTTCTTTGTATCATAACATGAAATGAAGGTAGAATATCACATTAAGTCATTTCAGCAAGTGAGGCTCATCAATTCCTCACAGACTGGGGATTTTCTGGATGATTTCATCTCAGCTCTAACAGCGACACTGTAAATGTGACTGTGATAGTCTGAAACACTGAGGACACAGCAGCAGGCAGCGAGCGGAGCTGCTTGACCTTTGCCAGGAGGTCAGGCAGGGAGCGGAGCTGCTTGACCTTTGCCAGGAGGTCAGGGAGGGAGCGGAGCTGCTTGACCTTTGCCAGGAGGTCAGGGAGGGAGCGGAACGAAGGAGAGGAAGGAGATCTGAACTGATGGCAGAAAGGTGAAGGAACAGGGATAGTCGGTCAGTTTATAATTGTTTCAGCAGCTAATTAAGGTCGAAGAGGTGTCATGTTGTGATGGTTTCACTCCACATATCCAGCGTTCTCTCTAATCTCTGCTTCCTGCCTCTCCTCAGGTGACCAGCAGAAGCAGAGGAACAGAAGGAGGATATGTTGACTCCTCAGACCAGCGTGGCACTGAGCTCAGCGTCTTCTTGATTCATTAAAGGACAGACGTCTCCCTGTGGCCAGCGACCGTCCCAGGCATCCAGGAGCTGAAGACCTCCTCTCCCACAGCCATGGCCTTCACCCTGTCAGAGATCATGGCGGCCAGGCGGCAGCAGTCCCAGGCGCAGTCCCACGCTCAGAGGGGCGGCAGGGCGGCCGTGGAAGTGGACGAGTACAGCACCAACCCCACTCAGGCCTTCACCTTTTACAACATCAACCAGGGACGCTTCCAGCCGCCGCACGTCCACATGTGAGTAAATGAACAGGAGGTTGAGGTCTGCGACACGTTGGGCATCACTATGGTCCCAACGCGTCTGGGCTGAGACGTTCAGGAGATGATTGGCCTGAAACAGGCGCTAACGTTTGCTACGCTCAGGGCTTCAGCAGGCGGCATGCAGACCAGTTTGGTCATGAGACCAACCTGTAAACATGCAGATGGGAACATTCAGTCCATCTTCTAAATCGGTAACTGTGGAGAGAATCAATGCTCATGGACAAGAAAGCAAACCTGTAACCTGATGGAAGAGCTGCAGACGCCATGCAGTGGTGGGACTGGGACGTACCTGAAACCAGAACACCAGCTGGCTTTATTTTGGCTCCTTTCTTTCCTTTGATTTTTAACAATGAGGTGAAACTTTTTCAAATTACTGAAAGGAAAACCCTTTAACATCTATTTCAATATCTCATGATAGTAGCCGATCATCTCAGTTCCTTCAGCACAGATTAGATGCATGTAAACTTTGTATTTAACAGCTTTAGCTTTTCTGTCTGGTAAAGCAGCAGATTTCCCTTTTCTAAACGTTGCCCACTCGGTGACGATGACAAGTCGCTGAGGTACCAGTGGACCTTTGGTTGCAGCTCCTTAAGGGTTTTCCACTTCCTCTGGAGCATGGGCGTAGGTTTGCATAGGGACCATAGGGACATGTCCCTACCAAAATGTTGGACAGACCTACTTGTCCCTACCAATAACTGGATGTCAACAACATTTTTATAAAATACAATCCAGCGTTTTTGCAGCAGTGGCTTCTTTTTCCACCTCCTCTGCCTGGTAGCTGCAGCTTTCCTCCTCTTTCCTGTATCTTTCCCCATAGCAAAGCATCAACTGTGCTGCACTGTTTAACTCCACTGTCTGATTTTTATGCCTTAAGTTCCTCCTTCTCTCTTTCTGATTGCTTGTTTTCTAGTCTGTATGTGTGTGTGTGCTTGGAGTGCAACAAAAATAACATTGACGCTAGAATACGGCGGTTACCAAAATTAATATTAGGCAATTAAAAAACAAAATATTATTTACGCTAAAACAGGCTGTAGTAGCAGTTTTATTGTCTTGGCTTCTGACTGCAGTTCTGTAAGGAAGCAGGAGAGAGTTTGGATTTTTGGAACTTGAGAAATAAAAGTAACCAAAGTTAGAATTTATTTTCTAAGTTCAGAAAACTGCTGTTAAAATGAACAAAGACTGTAAACTATCAACATTTCGTTGCTATTAATGTTTTCATTTTCACGGCAGTTCAGGTATAAATAACAGGTTTTATTTCTTTTATAGAACATAACAACATGAGAAGGATGCTAAAAAAAGATCTGCTGATTTTTTTCTTTCCACATAAAAATAGTTCTATTTAATTGATTCTACTTCTAGAAATAGGATAAAGACAAACAGAGGAACTCTATTTACAATTATTCTATTTTTCTAGATTTCCACTCGGTCCATAAGTAAATTAATACAAACATTAATGTCTGGTAAATAATGCTGGAATCTGGCTGTTTATTTTGGATATTATTACATTACAGATAAGATAGTGTTATATTGTCTTTTATAATTGTTAAAAGTGATTTTATATTTGAATAAACTCATTCTTAGTGTTGTATTTGTAGATGATGCCACTAAAAAGAGAAAATGGACATAAGGAGCTATTTAAACAGTCAGACAGTAGCAATATAGGATGATGATAAAAGGTTTTGTTACATTTAATCCTTTACTATTAAAACTCACTTGTATAATAGAAACATTATATGATTGTAGGAAACAGATATAATGCTGCAGGGCAGCCTCAGGGTGAAGCAGCTGCCCTTCACTGCTGCATGATGGAAGAAATGTGTTTGGAAAGTTACCATAAAATTAGGGCTGCAACTAATGATTATTCTGCTAATTGATTAATGTGTTGATTCTTTTTTTGATGAATCGATTAATAATCAGATCAGCCAAAGGTTCCTTAAAGAAGATTTTTTACTAAATGAAACCAGGTGAAACAGAAATGTTTCCTCTTCAGGAGTTCTGGATGGAGAATATTAAAAGACAAAAACTTTTTTTTTTTTTTTAAAATGCAAAATGTTTTACATATTTTTACAATCTTGGTATAATTCCTGCTCTAAGTGGGTCGCTCTGTCGGCTAAAGGCACATTTTAGTGGCCCTATACTCCAGTTAATGATTAATCAATTACTAAATTAGTTGATAATTTAAATAATTGATTAATATTGATTAATTTTTAAATGCTTTCATCCATAGATAAAATACATGAAATGGAATGTATTATTTTTGCATGACACAGAGTAACTACAGCCCAGATTTAGACTTGTATAGTGAAGTTAATATTTTAAATGCTCAGTGTCAGTTCCTCTTATAGTTCCACTGCACATGTAAATACAAATATTTGTGCTTTAAATGGTTATAAATTTTGCATGATACAGAGAGAGCATATTAGATACAAAGAAAATAAGAGTGGGGTTTTACCTCTGCACAATTCTACATCTTCAATAGAAAACACAGGATAAATCCACATATAGCAGAAATATTTAGACTATATTTGGTTAAATATTTACCTTCTGTCTTAGTCGCTGTTAAGTTTAAATGCAAACCTTTGTGGAAAAAAGTCCTAATTCCACATTGATCAGAGCCAGTGATGCTTTAAATATTGATAAACAGCATCTAGTGAGTGTAGAGCTGATAAGATTTATATTAATGTAGCAGAAATGCTGCTGTTCTCTTTAAACAAAATGTTTCCTGATGCTCACATTAAGCATAAAATAGAGCATGCATATTTTTGCAAAGGACCAATGACATGTCAGACCAAGCTAAGTGTCCCTACCAAAGCTGGAATCAAACCTACGCCACCTTCATCCTCCTGATGTGAGGTGGAGCTCCATGCCCTGCAGGGGTCCATCCTCTCTCCAGGTTCAGAGGATGAACTGACCAGAGCTGAGTGAGCTGTTCTGGAACCTGTCCAGGCTGTAAGGTTTCCTTGGTGATGATGGTTGATCTCTGAGGCAAAACCAGAAGATCGGGATAGTTTTATTTTTATTTAGAGGCGTGTAAGGGGATCTATTTTATCAAAGATGGGGGGTGGGGGGGTCAGAAAGGTCTGTGCATCTGTACCTGCAGGAGCCTCAGTAAAGTGGGCCATGGTTATTCACCATCACGCTGGTTCCCTGGAGACCACAGGAATGTTCACATTCCGTGAAAATCCCCCAGGACTCGAGTCTTCTGGATCTCTGCTTCCCTCCTCTTCTATTTTCGCTCATCCTTCCCTCTGTGTGTTTTATGGTGGCCTCTCGGTCCCCAGCCTTCCCTGCTCTGCTTCAGTCTCTCTGCTGGATGCTAATTTAAACTTCCTCCCTGTCAGCCTCTTCCTGCACCACTTTTTCAACTTTCAACTTTTTCTCAGGGTGGACCCGATGCCCCACGACGCCCCCAAACCACCGGGCTACACCCGCTTTGTTTGTGTGTCGGACACTCATTCGCGCACCGACGCCATCCAGATGCCCTACGGAGACGTCTTCATCCACGCAGGAGACTTCACGGAGCTGGGCCTGCCCTCTGAGGTCAAGAAGTTCAACGACTGGCTGGGTGAGTAAACGCTGCTCATGCTGTCATCTCTGAGTTTGATGCTTCTCATGGTTTGGGTTCTAAACCAGGAAGCAGCTAAAACCCTGCAGAAACACAACCATTGTCTTAATGTTGAGTTTATCAAACGGCTCACGGCATAGAAATAGAAACTACAGTTTCTCATCATCAGGTTCATATGAATTTAGCTTTTTAGTTCTGACTGATCTAGATCTATAAGGTCCACTGATCATTACAGGTAGACACGCTATAAAAAACTGAAACCTTCTTGGATCAATGACCAGAACCCTGAATATCATCAGCAGCATCTCCAAGCAGAACCATGAGCTCCGCCAGGTTCCACCCCTCAGAACATCAGCACCTGAGTTCTGGTTCTGATCCAGGCATCCTGTGACATGTGTTCAGCTCCTTCTATTGTTTACATTCTATAATTTGTCCTTTATTTTTTGGGGGCTTTTGTCGGAAAGAAGTAATTCAGTGACTCTGAGGGTCAGTTTCCTGTATCAGACTGATTCACAGTTGGATCATACAAATAAAATGTTTAAATGTGGGCGTGGCTGATGTACCGGCTTGTTTAGGTCCCGGTGGGAACAGTTTGCACTAAAACGTCCGTTTTTCCTTTGTTATTTGATCAAACTTTGCCAAGAGCTCTGCTAAACTGGCATCAGAAATCTCAGCAGATGAGTCTGAATGGCAGATGGCCGCTCATACTGAGCCTGGTTCTGCTGGAGGTTTCTTCCTGTTCAAAGGGAGTTTTTCCTCTCCACTGTCACTACAAGCATGCTTAGTGTGAGGGATTGCTGAAGAGTCAATGAGTCGAATGCAATCAGCTGGTTTCCCTTAGATAGAAAACTTTGAATCAATCTCTGACTGGATGATCTGGTTGAACTGGAAAGTGCCTTGAGATGACGCGTGTTGTGAATTGGAGCTATAGAAATAAACTGAATAGAATTGAATGGAGCAGTCTAGTACTGGCAGGAGACATGTTGCTCTTTCAGGCTGTTTAGCATAATAAGCACCGTAAAACCCGACATTATCCATTAGGAAAGTCTTGCTAACAACTGATCAGCCTTTGGCTGTGCTGTGGCGCGTTATTTTCAGAGTGAACGTCGCCTGGTTCACAATCATTACTTCCAAACTGATCCGTTCACTAAAAATAGGAAGGGATTCAGTGAACGCTTTCATAAAGTCCGGGGGTCGGAGGGCAGGACTCAACCCTAAATAGAAACCACTAGAAGTTCTACAATTAGAGTAAAATAAAAATAGCGCGTTTCTAGAAAGTGGCGGCTGAATGTCATCAGACTGAGGATTCCTGGTTAGTTTCAAAATGATCTCAAATATTTAATTAAACCTGTCCATGGAAGGTAAACTGAGTTTAGTGCTGACGTCTGAAACCAGCAACATGCAGAGAAAATATGTTCTACTGAGGAAAAGTAAAGTTTAAAGATTCCCTGCATTCAGGAGCTTTTCCTGTTCAATGCAGATGTAGCATTAAAGCTGCAAACTGTTAGAGATCAGCTGCTGCTGCCTTTCACTCAAAATGTTCCTGAGATGCAATGCTTGGCAGCAAATCAACTTCCAATGCAGGGTTTAGCTGACATCAGACATGGAACAGGAAAGACGTCCAAATGGAGCGCCTGCTTTAATCATCCACATTAATATATTTCCCAGAAATGTTCTATTAGTGAAAGTCGATGGAAAGTATCGTATCTAAAGCAGACCTGGTCTCAGTTTCACTTCATCCTCTGAAAGTTTCCATGAGAAACAGAGAAGCTTTTATTCTCATTCCACTGCTCTCTCTCCCTCTGCATTTAACCCATCCCCTCGGGGAGCAGTGGGCATCAACACCTTTGTTTCTAGATGCTGGAGCTTGGCCTGTTTTCCAGGTGTAGTCCTGTTTCTCTGAGCTGTGACTAACTGGATGTGCTCTCTTCATCCTCTGACATGGGAGCTGGCTTGGAGCCTGCGTCTGCCTGGCTGTGTGTTTCACTGGGCCGGGGCCTCCTTTACAGTTGCCTTTTGTATCTATGCTTCTTTTTCTATGTCTGCTTCTGTCTCCTTGAACCCCAGTCGGAGCTCAGCAGATGGCGCTCTCACACTGAGCCTGGTTCTGCTGGAGGTTTCTTCCTGTTCAAAGGGGAGTTTTTCCTCTCCACTGTCGCTACAAGCATGCTTGAGTGTGAGGGATTTGCTGAGAGTTCATGTTGAAGTTCCATCAAAACAAATTTGCAGTGTGTATTATTAGTATTGTGTGTGTGTGTGGGGGGTCTTCCTGTCCTGCTGCAGGCGAGGCGATGATGGGAGATGCATCTGAGCAGATAAAGCCAGTGAAGCACCTGCTGGAGCCTCCCCCCCATTATTCCCTCCTCCCACCTCCTTCCGGGGCGCAGATTAATATTCATAAAGTGCCTCCGCTCCTCGCTGCATCGCTCACACCAATAGAACTCCTGCTGCTGGTTGAGCAGTAGTGACTGCTGAGTGTGATCAGCTGTAGTGAGTCTCTCTGCTCAGAGCCAAACTTTTCTCATTATTAGTTGTTCTCTTTTCTCCATCTCCTCCCTCACTTCTTTGTGTGGAGAGTCTCCATCTCCTCCTCTCTGCGTCTCCTCTCCTGCTCCTATCCTTCTCACTCGCTGCACGTCTGGCTTTTATTTTTAGCAGGAAGTCGGCTGGTTGGCAGCAGCTGAAGGCTTTCATCAGGGGATGGCAGCGTGGGGAGGAGAGGAGGGAGGAGAGGGGGGGCAGGGGGAGGAGAGGGGGGAGGAGAGGGGGGGCAGGGGGAGGAGAGGAGGGAGGAGAGGGGGGGCAGGGGGAGGAGAGCTGTTTGAGTTTTGCTTTATCCAATTTTCTGTTTACGAAGATTGAAGTTTGTGAAAATCTGCTTTTTTTCCACCAATCAGTTTCTGTAGCTCAGAGTGACATCATCAGCTAACAGCTAAATTAGCCGCTAACATTCATGGGCTGATAGAAGTGGGAGGAAGAGGTTCTAAGCCATGTAGGTCCAGGTAACAATGAAAGGAACTGTTGTCCAGAGAAAGGCAGAGAAAGGAAAACACTGAAGCTAAAGTTTTCCCTCCTTCCTGGCCAGGCTGCAGGAACGGTTCCTCTCTGAGGAACGGATTCCATGATGGCAGCAGCCTCCTCTTAGAGTCCAGAGTGCAGCCTAGGACAGAAACGGCCTTTCTCACCACTTTGTTCAGTCTCTTTCTGTCCCGCTCTGCGCTGCCAGGGGCCCAGCAGACGACAGCGTAGAGGAGGGCTGATGCCACCACAGAGTCAGAGAAGGTTTGAAGCAGGGGCCTGCTCACACTGCAAAGGACCTCAGCCTCCTCAGGAGGTGGAGGGAGGCGCGCTCTGGGCCTCCTGATACACAGCGTCGCTGTTATGAGTCCAGTCAGTTTATTATTGGCGTGAGCACCCGGGGGTGAGGGGAGAGGAGGTCCGTCTTCTCCCTGAAGTCCATCACCATCTCCACTTGGTCTTACTGGTGTTCAGACACAGGTGGTCCTTCTCACATCAGTCCACAAAGTTCATGATGACCGATGGATCCTCCAGCTTCTTCCCCTCAGACACACAGCCAACAACGGCCGAGTCATCGGAGAACTTCTGGAGATGGCAGCTGTCCGTGTTGGAGGTGAAGAGGAACAGAGACAGAACGGGGGCCTGGTACTGCAGACCTCTGACTGACGGCCATGCAGCAGCAGATACTGAGGTCGGTCAGTGAGGTAGTTGATGGTCCAGGCAGCCAGATGTGTTTCCACTCCAGCATCCTCCAGCTTCCCCCTCAGCAGCTCTGGTCTGATGCTGCTGAAAGCGCTGAAAAAGTCAAAGAACCAGACTCTCACTGCACTGCCGATGGTCTCCAGGTGGGTGAGCGCCTGCTGCAGCAGGTAGATGATGGCCTCCTCCACTTCCATGTCAGGTCGGTAAGCAAACTGCAGGTCCAGGGTGGGGTTCACTGCGGTGCGCAGGTGGGTTAGGATGAGGAGCTCCATGGTCTTCATCAGGTGGGAGCTCATGTTGAGTGGTCTGAAGTGGGCCGGTTCCTTGGTGTGCTGCGTTTTGGGATCCGGTACCACACAGGAGGTCTTCCAGAGAATGGGGAACCCCACAATGTTGACACCAACAAAAAAACATGAAAGAGGAAAAAGGTGAAAATCCAGACATTTGAATTGAGAAAGCTTTCCTGAGGTGGTAGCGAAACGTCTCGGCACCTTGAAGTCCAAGTCCAGTGAGTTGTTTTTGAATTTTTACTGGAGGAAGTCGGTCTACTTCCTGCTTCCTGCCAGACGAAGCTGTGCGCCGATTTATTGAGCTTTATAGGATGTTAAGTTTGTGAGGTTTTAAACAGGTTGTTGTTTTATTAGCTCGGTGCTTTAGCCTGTCAGAGGTTATTTAAAGCGCCTCTGTGATGCGCAGGCAGCAGTGGGAGCCACTGCCCTCCCTTCCTTTGCTCATTTAAAGTCATGTTAGGGCCTAGTTGGTGAAATTAGTGTCTTTATCTGTTTCTATTCATGTGATGTGAAACTAGATCTGCAGAGGAATCCTGACACGCCTCAGATTATGTAGCACGGTTTGAATCTCTGCCTGAGGTTCTCAGCCTGTAGCATGTTAGCAGCGGTCCCTGGTTTAAATCCTGCACTGCTGAATAATAAACGAGCCCAGGCCATGATGCAATCACCATGTAGGCATCTATAATGTAAGAAGGTATGGGGAGAGATGAATTCTGCTGAGGAGAAGCAGAGACTTTCTTCTGCTCCCCCCCATGTTGTTATTTTTGGGGTTTACTGCGACGCCTCATATCTGCGCATCGTTTTAGCATCTTTATCTTCCCTCATTCTTCCTTCGGCTCTGTAACACTGAGGACATTAAACTTTCATAACTGCTGTCTCTTTATGTTGTCCTTCTCTCCCTCTTTTCGGTATTTAGCTTTTCTCCTAGCTTGCTCTTTTCTTTAACCAGCTTCCATTTGTGTCTTTACTGGGCTTTATTGTTCCTTTGTCTTCATTTCCTATTTCCTCCTGTGTTTACCCTCTCCCTGCTGTTGTTGGTGTTTTTAATCAGAGAGCTAAGCTGAACATTTCGGCAGCTATTCCCCATCTGTCCTTCGCTGCTCTTGATTTTTTCTGTTTCGCTTCCGTAGTAAATCTCAGTGCATCCACCAAGAGGGAAAGAGACTCAATTGGCTGTGAAATGCCTCACAGAAACATTTCCCACTATTTTTCAGGGTAGTGAATCCTTTATTCAAAGTTGCTAGAAGCATTAAAACCACTGATCAGTCCTCCTGGAGATGATGTTTTATGCCATCATCAGAGATATTTAATGGCTGTGATGTTTACGTTCCTGGTTTTGTGTCAACATCTGGATGCAAGTGCAGTGTTCAGAGATTCTGCGCCAGAGTTGCAGGACGCTGCCTCCTGTGGAGCCAACAGGACCCTCTCTGGTTGCTCCAGGATGAACCCAGAGGCTAACTCCTGCGGCCCTGCAGTGCAGCAGGAGAGGAACCTCTGGGATGACTTCTGACCAACAGCAGCGCAGTGTGAACATGCTCAGCCTGGGCTGGACGGCGGCGTTGCCACATATCTTAACTCATCAGGAGGTGCTTGTTCGGAAAGTTGCAGCTTAATCTTACGCCGCATTATCCTGCAGGCTACGTTTGTCACCCTGAAGCAGGAAGTGGAGCAGACAGGAGGAGGAGAGGGAACCACCTAGGAGGAAGAAGCTCTCGTGTGAGCTTTGCTTCTGGATGTGTCTGCATGCGGAACGCACCGTTTGCTGCGGACACTGGAAGTTCTGCTGGACTCAGATAAAATGAGGGTTTTGGATGCATGGCGCAGTAGGTGGTGTTTGTGTACGCTTTCTCATAATTGCTGCCTGTCTTTGTTGTCTGTGTGTGATGGATGCTGCAGTGTGTGGGAGGAGGATTAAATGCCGTTTGAGACGAGGTGCAAAGCCAACAGCTCCTTCCTGCTCTGCCTACATGGTGGACCTTCATCTTGTCAGTCTACGGTGTGATCTCCTCCTCCCTCTGATTCTCTTTGATACAGAGACTTTAATTGATGTTTATTATCTGCTCTTCTCTTCTGATGCTGTGAGCCCAGAACGATCATCAGTTCATGTTCATGCGTAAAACATCAGCAGGTGTGTCTCAGTGACACCGCACATTCAGTGGTATTGGAAATTTATAAGCAACAAAAACAGTGCAAATAAAAAGTTCTTTACTTTATAGCATCATGAACATTAGCTTTATAATCATTAAATAATGGAATTGTTCCCTGAATAGAAAACCTGGTTCTGGTCTGGGACTGTGCCATGGAACCCAAACTCTGCAGCCTCTGTCTGCACTGAGCATCATGTTCAGATGCAGGAGGCCCGTTCAGGTCGACACCTTAAACCTGAAATATCTTCAGGCCACTATGATGAATAAACCTCTTCAGGCTTCCAGAGACTTCACAATTATACCTTTACCACTCAATTGAAACAAACGTTGACCAGGGGAGAATGAAATAGCTGTGGGAAGCGAGTTGTTTTTATTTCTGAGAGCTGCCTCCTTATTCAGCTGTTCTGTGCTTCCCTGGTGTGAGCAAATTCTATGAAGCGATTTGGTCCAAAACTCCCCAGAATGTCCAGACTTACGCACTTATGAACTTATTGGGCAAATATGTTTGCGCTGGCTACAGTTGCTCTTCTGTTTCCACACCGTGGTGGCGACTCCCTGCTGGAAGGCTGGAATGTCTGTGGCCTTTTCTTCAGGAATCTGTGTGCTCAGACACGTCAGAGAGCACGAATGAAGCCACACAATGGGCAGTAATCCGCCTGTAGCATGAAGGTAGCTTTAGCCACACCAGGATTTTCCCCTTCAAAGAGCAGACCACCCATAGCGCAGCAACAGCGTAACTCATAGAGGGCTGCGCTCTGGAAGATTTCCTGTGGAGCCCACACACACAGAGCGCACACACACCATCCCCTGCACCTGCAAATGGAGATACACATTAGAGACCATGCGTATGACAGCAACTCCATTAATGCAGAGAATTCATGCACGACTGGAAAGCAACCTCCATTAACACAGAGACCATGCATGGCTGGAAAGCAAACCTCCATTAATATTGTAGAGACTATGCATGGCTGGAAAGCAACTTCCATTAATAAGAGACCATATTGGAAAGCAACCTCCGGCTAATATGAAGAGACCATGCATGGCTGGAAAGCAACCTCCATTAATACAGAGACCATGCATACGCTGGATGATGCATGGCACCCCTATTAATACAGAGGACCATGCATGGGTGGAAAGCAAGCTTCCATTTAATACAGAGACCATGCACGGCTGGAAGCAACCTCTATTAATACATAGAGACCATGCATGGCTGGAAGCAAACCCCCGACAATACAGAGACCATGCATGGCTACAACCTCTAATAATACAGGAGACCATGCATGGCTGGAAGCAACCTCTAGCAATACAGAGACTGCTGCATGGCTGGAAGCAAACTCACACAATACAGAGACCATGCATGGCTGAAAGCAATCCAATAATACAGAGACCATGCATTACTGGAAAGCATCATCAATCAAATGTAAACGCCGTATTGGAAGTAACCTCTAACAATTACAGAGACCATGCATGTGGGAAAGCAACCTCCATTAATACAGAGACTATGCATGGCTGGGAAAGCAAGCCCATTAATACAGAGACCATGCATGGTTGGAAAGCAAACATCTACTACAGAGACCATGCATGGCTTGAAAGCAACCTCCATTAATACAGAGAATGTATGCATGGCTGGAGTTAAACCTCCATTAATACAGAGACCACTATGTATGCTGGAAAGCAACCTCCATTAATGCAGGATAATAATGCATGGCTTGGAGGCAACCTCCATTACAGAGTACGCATGGCTGGAAAGCAGCCTATTAATACAGAGACCATGCACGGCTGGAACAACCCATTAATACAGAGACCATGCATGGTTGGAAAGCAACCTCCATTAATGGAGGTTGCTTTCCATGGCTGGAATGCAACCTCCATTAATACAGAGACCATGCATGGCTGGAAAACAACCTCCATTAATACAGCCATGCATGGCTGGAAAGCAACTTCCATTAATACAGAGACCTATGCATGGCTGGAGAGCAACCTCCCTCCATTACTACAGAGACCATGCATGGCTGAAAGCAACCTCCATTAAGTATAGAGACCATGGCTGGCTGGAAAGCAACCTCCATTAATACAGAGACTATGCATGGCTGGAAAGCAACCTCCTTTAATACAGAGACCATGCATGGCTGAAAGCAACCTCCACACACAGAGACCATGCACATTAAGCAAGCCCATTAATACAGGAGGACCATGCATGGCTGGAAAAGCAACCCCCATATAATACAGAGACCATGCGACGGCTGGAAGCAACCTCTAATAATACAGACCATGCATGGCTGGAAGCAAACCCCACAATACAGAGACCATGCATATTGGAAGCAAAACTCTACTACGCAGAGAGACCATGCATGGCTGGAAGCAACCCTAATTAATACAGAGAGACCATGCATGGCTTGAAGCAACCTCCATACAGAGACCATACATGGCTGGAAGCAAATCTCCATTAAAACAGAGACCATGCATGAAGCCGTGGGAGCAACCTCTAGCTTAATACAGGTACTGGCATGGCTGGAAAGCGTAACCTCTTGAATAATACAGAGACCATGTATGGCTGGAAGCAAACTCATTAATACAGCCACTATGTCATGGCTGGTGCCAACCTCTAATAATGGCAGAGACCACACATGGCATGGAAAGCAACCCTCCATCAATGTAGGATATCAATGCATGGCTGGAGGCAACCTCCATTAATACAGAGACCAGCTTTTACGGCTGGAAAGTAGCTCCATTAATATCATGGAATCTCACACATGGCTGGAGCAACCACAATAATACAGTAGAGACCACACATGGCTGGAAAAAGCAACCTCCATTAAAGCAGAGACCATGCATGGCTGGAGGCAACCTCCATTAATACAGACCATGCATGGCTGGAAGCACAACCTCCATTATATACAGACACCATGCATGGCTGCTAAGCAAACTTCCGATTAATACAGACCATGTATGCATGGCTGGAAAGCAACCCCCATTAATATAGGAGACCATGCAATGGCTGGAAAGCAACCTCCATTAATACTAGAGAACCATGCTGCCATGGCTTGGAAAGCAACCTCCATTAATAACAGAGACCATACATGGCTACAAGCAAGTCTTCCATTAATACAGAGACCATGCATAGCTGGAAGCGACCTCCATTAATACAGAGGTCTATGCATGGTTGAAGTGAAACCTCCATTAATACAGAGAATACGCATGCTGGAAAGCAACCTCCATGCATACAGAGACCATGTATGGCTGGAAAGCAACCTCCATTACGAGACCAGCGTAATGGTTAGAAAGCAACCCTCCATTAATACAGAGACCATGTATGGCTGGAAAGCAACCTCTATTAATACGGAGATCACGCATGGGCTGGAAAGCAACCTCCATTAACACAGAGACCATGCATGGCTGGAAAGCAACCCACACTATACCTACTTAGGCCAAATCATTAATGCAGAGACCATCATATGGCTAAAAAGCAACCTATTAATATAGAGACCATGTATGGCTGGAAAGCAGCAACCCTCCATTAATACAGAGACTATGCATGGCTGGAAAGCAACCTCTATTAATACAGAGAGACCATGCGATGGCTGGAAGCAACCCTCCATTAATACAGAAACCATGCATGGCTGGAAGCGTTCTAACCTCTAATATGGTAATACAGAGACTATGCATGGCTGTAAAAGCAACCTAGGGCTTTTTAAGCGCGTTGAGAATTACGCATCGCGCTGCTGGAAAGCAACCCCTTTTTGCATAGGACCAGCCTGGAAGTACTATGCATGGCTGGAAAGCAAACTCCATTAATAGACGGAGACTGCTGCAAGTGTCTGGAAAGCATACGCTCTGGCGGTGCGCGTCCCGACAATGTAGAGACGACTATGGTTATGCTGGAAATTTTACGGAGAACGCAGAAACGCGGCATTGCATTAGCAGATCTGACCACGCATCGCGCTGGCTGTAGCAACCTCCATTAACAGAGACCATGCATGGCTGGGGAAAGCAACCCCCATGAATACAGAGACGCTGTACGTCTGGAAGCAAACTCCATTTAATACAGAGACTATGTATGGCGCTTGAAAGCAACCTCCATTAATATAGAGACCATGCA
Source organism: Cyprinodon brontotheroides (assembly GCA_018398635.1). Classification (NCBI taxonomy): domain Eukaryota; kingdom Metazoa; phylum Chordata; class Actinopteri; order Cyprinodontiformes; family Cyprinodontidae; genus Cyprinodon; species Cyprinodon brontotheroides. The sequence goes on along the minus strand of JAGKQL010000031.1, from coordinate 332,214 downwards.
TTGGCTGGCTGCGCGGCACCGCCATGCCGGAAAATTCCAGCAGACCATGCATGGCTGGAAAGCAACCCATTAATACAGAGACCATGCATGGCTGGAAGCAACCTCCATTAATACAGAGACCATGCATGGCTGGAAAGCAACCTATTACCATTAATACAGAGACCATGCATGGCTGCGTACAAAGCAACCTCCATTAATACAGAGACCATGCATGGCTGGAAAGCAACCTCCATTAATACAGAGACCATGCATGGCTGGAAAGCAACCTCCATTAATACAGATATCGGCTGTATGGCTGAACCTTCCATTAATACAGACATCTGGCGTGGCTGCCGAGCAACCTCCATTAATACAGAGACCATGCATGGCTGGAAAAGCAACCTCCATTAATACAGAGACCATGCATGGCTGGAAGCAAACCTCCATTAATACAGAGACCAGCGCAAATGGCTGGAAAGCAACCTCCATTAATAATACCAGAGACCATGCATGGCTGGAAAGCAACCTCCATTAATACAGAGAGACCAATGCATGGCTGGAAAGCAACCTCCATTAATACAGAGACCATGCATGGCTGAAAAGCAACCTCCATTAATACAGAGACCATTACGGCGGTCATGCATGCCGAAAAGCAAATCCTCCATGAATACGTAGCAGGTACTGGGTTGGAAAGCAACCTCCATTAATACAGAGACCATGCATGGCTGGAAAGCAACCTCCATTAATACAGAGACCATGCATGGCTGGAAAGCAACCTTCCATTATTACAGAGACCATGCATGGGCTGGAAAGCAACCTCCATTAATACAGAGACCATGTAATGGCTGGAAAGCAACCTCCATTAATACAGAGACCATGCATGGCTGGAAAGCAACCTCCATTACAATACAGAGACCATGCATGGCTGGAAAGCAACCTCCATTAATACAGAGACCATGCATGGCTGGAAAGCAACCTCCATTAATACAGAGACCATGCATGGCTGGAAAGCAACCTCCATTAATACAGAGACCATGCATGGCTGGAAGCAACCTCCATTACTAGAGACCATGGCATGTAGCAACTCCGAAGTATATAATCGCATGGCCGAAGCAAACTACAGACCATGCATGGCTGGAAAGCAACCTCCATTAATACAGAGACCATGCCATGGCTGTTTAAAAGCAACCTCCATTAATACAGAGACCATGCATGGCTGGAAAGCAAAGCTCCATTAATACAGAGACCATGCATGGCTGGAAAGCGTAACCTCCGATTAATACAGAGACCATGTATGGCTGGAAAGCAACCTCCATTAATACAGAGACCATGCATGGCGCATAAGCAACCCATTGGGGACTAGATTCGCATGGCCGGAAAGTAACCTCCATTAATACATAATGGCCATGCTGAAAAGCAGCCTCCATTAACATGTAGAGACCATGCATGGCTGGAAAGCATCTCCATTAATACAGAGACCATGCATAAGCTTGAAAAGTAACCTCCATAATACAGAGACCATGTTTGGCTGGAAGCAACCTCCATTAATACGCGAGACCTCCGCGCATGGCTGAAAAGCAGCCTCCATTATATGAGACCATGCATGCGCTGCCAGCTAACTTCCATTACGGCAGAGACCATGGTATGGCTGGAAAAATCTCCATTAAGGCAGAGACCATGCATGGCTAAAAGCAACCCATTAACGCAGAGACCGCATGGCTGGAAAAGCAACCTCCATAATACAGAGACTGGAAGCAACCTCATTAATACAGAGACCATGAATGGCTTCTGGAAGCAAAACTCCATTAATATGTAGAGACCAAATGCATGTATTGGAAAGCAACATCAAATCGACGACGCAGTCGTCATAATCATTCCTAAAATCCCTAGCTTCCTACCTCGCCTGATTTCAGTCGATGACTTCCTGCATCTTTAAGCCCTGATTAGACCATCGCTTCGGCATCCACTGCTGAATCTGTCAAGTAAATTCTACCACCGGTTGCTTCTTTCTACTGGACTTCCACAACCTTCTTGAATGTTACTGGCAACTGTACTTTATATACGTTGGTTTTGTTTGTTTCTAGAGAGCAGGTAGTACCTTAGATCACCACTAGGAGGTGTGGTAAACTGGCTTAGTGTGGCGTGGAATGGGTCATAAGGAACCGTGCTCTGCATGGATTGGTTTTCAGAGGCTGGTGTAAACGGGCTCTGGTGTTAAGCCAGAGCTAAATAGGTCACAATAGATCACTACTACACCTAATCCACTGTAAGGGTCATCATATATATGCAGTTACTTTATGTTGATTCATTATGTGCAGAATGACCACATTACGTTTCATTTTCATTTGTCTCACTTTTGTTTTCTGGTTAATTCTATTCATTTCAGTTCACTTTTATTTCTATAGCACCAATTCACAACACATCGTCATCTCCAAGGCACTTTCCAGTTCACCAGATCATCCAGTCAGATTGATTCAAAGTTTTTGTATCTAAGGAAAACCAGTTGATTGCATCGAGTCATTGACTCTTCAGCAATCCCCTCACACTAAGCATGCTTGTAGCGACAGTGGAGAGGAAAAACTCCCTTTAATAGGAAGAAACCTCCAGCAGAACCAGGCTTCAGTGTGAGCGGCCATCTGCTGAGGGTCGAATTGGGGTTCAAGGAGACAGAAGCAGACATAGAAAAGAAGCATAGATACAAAAAGCAGCTGTAGAAGGCGGCCCCGTTCAGGAAACACACAGCCAGGCAGACGAGCTCCGAGCCAGCTCCCATGCCAGAGGATGAAGAGAGCACATCCAGTTAGTCACAGTCAGAGAAACAGGACTACACTGGAAAACAGGCCAAGCTCCAACATCTAGAAACAAATTATGTTTCTAGATGTTGGAACAGACCAGATGAAGCTACTATGAGAAAAAGCAGAGAGAGCAGAACGTTAGAGATTGAACTAACAGATTCTGCAGAGTGGGAGAATAGAGAATGAAGCAGAATGATGAAAAAAGGGGTCCCTATGTCCTCCAGCAGTCTCAAGCCTATAGCAGCATAACTATATAGCTCAGGATAACCTGAGCCACTTACTAACTATAAGCTTTATCAAAAGGAAAGTTTTAAGCCTAGCCTTAAAAGTAGACAGGGTGTCTGCCTCACGGACTAAAACTGGTAGTTGGTTCCACAGGAGAGGAGCCTGACAACTAAAAAAAGATCTGCCTCCCATTCTACTTTTAGAAATTCTAGGAACCACTAGTAAACCTGCAGATTGAGGCTTAAGTGCTCTGTTAGGAACATAAGGAAACAATCAGATCTCTGATATCAGATGGAGCTTGGCCATTTAATTCATTTTATCAAACAGAAATCATGACAGCAGGTCTGCAATACTAAAGGCTCCTCTGATGATACTTCAGTCCTTTGTGAGGCCGTAAACTATTTTCAATACATAAAAAAAGCTCTTTTGGAAAATGTGAAATGAATTAACAGGCCTTATTTTGAGGTTAAAGCTGGACAGTTCATGCTGCTGCAGGAAGGTTTCATGAATGGCGTATCGATGCATTGATGCACTGTCTGCGTCCGTCTGTCCGTCTTTAATCTTCCATATCGGGGGCGCCATCGTTGTTCCTGCGTAGAGCTGATCAGAATGAACCAGCTGCTGTGATAGTTTCTCTCGTTTCAAACAGGAAGGATGGAAGTGGTTGTGTGGCGTGGCTTTGTGCGCAGCTCCTTGTTTCTGAGGGTGACAGCTAAACAGAAGCTCTCCTTCCAAACAATCGGCCGTTCTGTAAGAAGAGGCGTGGGCCCGGCCCAAACCACAGAGATGGCTCTGCTTTGACAGCTGCTTTCATCTGCTTATTATTCCTCCTTCACACTCAAGGATTTTTGGGTCCCCCCCCCCACTCAGCTGTGATTGGCTGTTGTGACAGACTTGTCGCCGGGTTGTCAGCTTCTTCTGAAGCTCACTTTAATTACTCCTTTTCACCAACGTTCGTGCACAGATGCATGCAAACTTGTGCAGACATTGTGAAGTCAGTGGCAGACAGGCCTGCTGACACACTGACAGAGAGAATGAACCGCCTCCCTCAGCAGACCCCCAGATGTCTGTCAGCCAGTCCAGCTGATTTCAGGCCGGCGAGGCCCGATGAGCCGCGGTCCATGCGGCACCCTGCTGTGCCGAGCTCTGAAGGGCCAATTAGAGGAGGAGAAATGGAGCAGAGGATGGAGGAGGGAGGTTCTGCCCATGGAAGGAGATCCAGTCTGTAAGGTTTCAGATTCTCTGGATCCAGACCTTCAATGACTGAGGAAAGCTGCAGAGGCATGGATTCACTGGAGACTGGATCCATCTGAGGGTTTCCTGAACTCCTCCTCTCCTCCCTCCTTTCCTCTCTTCCTCCTCCCTATCCTCCCCCCTTCTCCTCTCCTTCATATCCCTTCTGTCGTTCCGTGCTCCTCCCGTCCCGTCTTTAGTTTTTGGCCTTACTATCATACTGTTGGTCTGCCATCATTCATCCCTTTACCGTTCCTCTCTCTTTCCCTCCAGGCACGCTGCCCTACGACATTAAAATCGTGATTGCTGGAAACCACGAGCTGACCTTCGATCAGGAGTTCATGGCAGATCTCATCAAGCAGGACTTCTACTACTTCCCCTCAGCCTCCAAGCTGAAGCCGGAGAATTATGAGAACGTCCAGTCGCTGCTCACCAACTGCATCTACCTGCAGGACTCGGAGGTCACGGTGCGGGGCTTCAGGATCTACGGCTCCCCATGGTGAGTGACGGCCGCTCTGCTCAGGAGCAAACAGATCTTCTCTCAGAGGAAACCTTCTCTCTTTAGAAGCTCATTTCATCTCTGTTAGCATCCTCCCTGAATCTCAGACAACATAAAGCAAACATTTAGCCCACATGATCTAGAGCTGAGGTAACGGATTAGCCAGCAGGTGGGTCTGGATTTGGCAGAAAGGAGCCGAGCCTCTGATTGCGCAATCCATCCCAAACTGAGTCGATACAGGCAATTGGCCCTTTCCTGTTGCCGTATCGCTGCATGTGGCCAATATACTGTTTGCATATACGCTTATATACCCTGATGTTCCACAGTGTGGCTGTTGTCTTTAACCATAAAACGTTTAATATTTATTAATGACATACTTTAGTTCTGCTGATGGGACATAAAACCAATTATAGAGCTAATTTAAAAGAATTTTAAAAAAGTGGACTTTCAATCCAAAGAGGATGTGATTAAAAACAGAAGACGAACTCCGCAGCTAAAAGGTTCAGACTAGGCAGACGGTGAGGAATGGATGCTGCTGGACAGCTTCTCAGCTTTTTGGCCCAGAAGGATCTGCTACAGACTGTTCCTGGGGACAAAGTTCCTCCAACTGCTGCTCACAGCGTCCGTAGAAAGGTCCTTCTCTGCGTGGAAAAGACTGAAAACAATCAGAATAACGACGAGTTTCCTGCCTGCTCATCACCTCCATTTAGGTAGAGAGACGTTAAAACTAAAGGAGAATAGGGACCTTAAAAAAGAAAATAAGTTAGGTTTTTGTGGCAAAGGGCTTCATCTACAAATAAAGGTCAGACCAAAAACAGCACAATTTGACACTAAAAACAGTTTAAAAACAAAGGTGACTCAGTGGTTTTCCTCCCTGCTTCATATTTAACCAAAGAAAAACAGGTGGGAATGAAAGTCCAGGATGAAAAACCACTTTCTATCAGTAATGCTGCCAAATATTCCTCTTTAAAGGAACAACAGACTTCTTTTTATTTCAGGTGATTGTTATTAGCAGAAGCTGTTTTGGGAGAGATAGATAGATGTCGTTAACGGGGAAAGTTACAATAGCTCATATAATAAAGAAAGAAATGCTTCACTAGCGTCTGAAACGGATTGCTGCTTTAAACAAACGAGCAGTAATTCAGTAATGGATTTTAAGACAAATATTTTCAGGCCAAGATGTATCTTTATTTCAGCTTTTGCTTTTTAGGTTAAAATTTTAATTTCATTAAGTTTAAAAATGTTTCAGATTAAAATTTTTTTCAGGTTAAAATGTTTCAGGGTTAAAATGTTTTAGACTAAAATATTTATAGATTAAAATGTTTCAGGTTAAAATGTTTTTGAAAGTTTAATTTCTAGCTAAATTGTTTCAGGTTAAAATGTTTCAGATTAAAATGTTTCAGAATTAAAATGCTTCAGGTTAAAAGTTTTAGGTTAAAATGTTTCAGGTTAAAATGTTTCAGGTTAAAATGTTTCAGATTAAAATATTTTCAGGTTAAAATGTTTCAGATTAAAATGCTTCAGAATTTAAAATGTTTTGAGGTTAAAATGTTTCAGATTAAAATGTTTCAGGTTAAAATGTTTCAAAATAGATCGCTCAGGTTAAAATGTTTCAGATTAAAGTTTCAGATTAAAATGTTTCAGATTAAAATGTTTTAGGTTAAAATGTTTCAGTTAAAATGTTTCAGATTAAAATGTTTCAGGTTAAAATATTTCAATTTAAAATGTTAAAATGTTTCAGGTTAAAATGTTTCAGATTAAAATGCTTCAGGATTAAAATGTTTCAGGTTAAAATGTTTCAGGTTAAAATGTTTCAGATTAAAATGTTTCAGGTTAAAATGTTTTTGCAGGTTAAAATGTTTCAGATTAAAATGTTTCAGGTTTAAATGTTTCAGGTTAAAATGTTTCAGATTAAAATGTTTCAGGTTAAAATGTTTCAGGTTAAAATGTTTCAGATTAAAATGTTTCAGGTTAAAATGTTTCAGGTTAAAATGTTTCAGGTTAAAATGTTTCAGGTTAAAATGTTTTCAGGTTAAAATGTTTAATAATTAAAATGATGTTTCAGGTTAAAATGTTTCAAAAATGTTTCCCCAGGTTAAAATGTTTCAGGTTAAAATGTTTCAGATTAAAATGTTTCAGGTTAAAATGTTTTTAAGGTTAAAATGTTTCAGGTTAAAATGTTTCAGATTAAAATATTTCAAATTAAAATGTTTTTAAAATGTTTTTAAAATGTTTCAGATTAAAATGCTTTAGGTTAAAATCCTTTCAGGATTCAACATGTTTTAGGTTAAAATGTTTCAGATTAAAATGTTACATGGGTTTATAGGTTAAAATGTTTCCGAGATTAAAATGTTTCAGATTAAAATGTTTCAGGTTAAAATGTTTCAGATTAAAATGTTTCAGATTAAAATGTTTCAGAAAAAAAAATGCTTTGAATAAAATGTTTAGTTAAAAATGTTTCAGGTTAAAATGTTTCAGATTAAAATGTTTCAGATTAAAATGTTTCAGGTTAAAATAATTTAGACAAAATGTTTTAATATCAAAATGCTTAGAGCAGCACCCAAAGCATAAAATTTTTAGGTTCAATGTTTCAGATTAAAATGTTTTAGACTTTTTACTGGCTGTGTTAAAATTCAGGTTAGGTACAAATGTTTCAGATTAAAATGTTTCCAGATTAAAAATATTTCAGGTTAAAATGGTAAAAAAAATATATATATATATATATATATATATATATAGCATATACATAATTGGACAATATTTGTTCCTGGTAGTCAGGCTGCCATGTCTGGATGTTCCCTGGGATTCAGTGAGACGGTGAACAGGTCCATCATAACCATCACCCAGTCTGATGCTGCGTTCTAGCTCCAGGGCCCCTACCCATCCACAGAGGAACACCAGGATTGGAACTAAATATATCCAGGAGGCCTCCTGGGTAATCAGAGGCTTCTGCTGCCCAGAGAAGTCTCCTTCTAATTGCTCTCTGATTAGTGACTCAGTCAAAGCTTGGAGGGAGCGTCCCTAATGTGCTGTAACACTCATAATATCTTTATGCTAAGACAATGAGGGAAATGGATGAAGTCAAAATAAAGAAGCTAAACCCTGAATGCATTGATTAAACCTCTGAGGTTAAATCTAGAGTTTCATCCTTCAACCCATCGGAGCCACAGAAGGCAGGATGTCTCTGTTCTCCAGGACCTTTTATAATCTAACAGCCACTCCTATCAGGCCTCTTTACAAGCAGAACACACTGTACCAAATTTAAATCCCTTTTTATTCTGCCAGAGTCAGGGGAAATTGAAAACTTATCCCACAGAAGCTCGTGAGTTAAAAAAAAGATGAAATGAAAGTGAATTTATTAAAGCCAGATATAAATATGATTCTATTCCCTCCCATCTCCCCGCTTCCCTCTCTAACTCAGAGGATTGTGTGCTAATTAGAAATGTGTTAAAATCACCAAGGAGGAAGAGAGGGAGATCATAGTTGTATTAATGAGGAGCAGAGACAGGAGGGATATCATCCAATCTCCCGTCCCTCTGTCCCCCCCCTTCTTTTATCTACTTTTAATTCTGCCCCCTTTAATTCCCTTTCAAAGTTTGTTTCATTTTTTCTGCTCCTTCTGCGTCTTTCAGCCCCCAACCATCTTTATCAGAGCTCGACTTTCTTGATTATTTTTAATTCCCTCCCCCCACCCCCCATACTCCCACGTACTCCAGCAATGCCAGCTCTCCATTAGGCAGCTGTGTTCTTGTTGGCGAGGCTGGAGGCCTGGCGCTGAGCCACGCTCGGATCGCTCGCCCATCCGTCTGCTCCTATACCCTCACCCTCTTTCATTTTGTCTTTACCAGCTTGTTATAAAATAATCCACAAAGCCCAGTGGGTGGATCATAGTTCTTCACCCTGCCTGTTTGGTTACCAGTTAGATGATGACAGTGTAACACCAGAATAAAAACAGTTAGTGCTTTGAACTCTGCATGCCACCTTAAACATCAATTCCTCTCATTTGAATATTCTTCTCTTTTCGCTTTGCAATAATCATCTGTGCAGATTTGAGGAGCCTGATTGTAAAGTACTTTTTGTTGGAAACAGATTACCAGTATGCTGTTGGAGCTGGAGAAATCCCATCTTTCTCCAGCAGGAGTCGCCATATGGATCCTCTGAAGCCTCCTGCAGGTGCAGCTCATGGGCATCGAGGAT
>JAGKQL010000031.1:302278-313362 GCA_018398635.1 Cyprinodon brontotheroides | reverse complement strand
TAACAGCCACAGCAGTCACGGCAAAACCAGTCCGCGAGAACAACCAGTTACAGCTACAATCAGTCACACCCACAACCAGTAAAAACACACTGTTTTAATACCGTCAGTCACAACCAGTCGCGACCACAATGTTAGAACCACAACCAGTCACGCAACCACAACCAGTCACACCCACAACCAGTAACAACCAGTCACAAGCTACAACCAGTCACACCCACAACCACTCACAACCAAAACCAGTCACGAGCAAAACCAGTCACAACCACAGCCAGTCACAACTACGAAGCCATTAACAACCACAGCCAGTCACAACCACAACCAGTCACAACCACAGCCAGTCACAACTACAACCATTAACAACGCGCAACCAGTCACAAAGCAAAACCAGTCACAATCACAACCAGTCACAACTACAACCAGTAACAACCACAACCAGTCGCGACCACAACCAGTCACGATCACAACCAGTCACGAGCACAACCAGTCACAACCAAAACCAGTCACGAGCACAACCAGTCACAGCTACAACCAGTCACACCCACAACCAGTAACAACCACACTGTTACAACCACAACCAGTCACACCCACAACCAGTAACAACCACACTGTTACAACCACAACCAGTCACAACCACAACCAGTCACACCCACAACCAGTCACGAGAACAACCAGTCAAAGCCAGTCACAACTAAAACCAGTCACACCCACAACCAGTAACAACCACACCAGTTACAACCACAACCAGTCACACCCACAACCAGTAACAACCACACTGTTACAACCACAACCAGTCACAACCAAAACCAGTCACGACCACAATGTTAGAACCACAACCAGTCACGACCACAACCAGTCACACCCACAACCAGTAACAACCAGTCACAACTACAACCAGTCACACCCACAACCAGTCACAACCAAAACCAGTCACGAGCAAAACCAGTCACAACCACAACCAGTCACAACTACAACCATTAACAACCACAACCAGTCACAACCACAACCAGTCACAATCACAACCAGTCACAACTACAACCAGTAACAACCACAACCAGTCACGACCACAACCAGTCACAATCACAACCAGTCACAAGCACAACCAGTCACAACCACAACCAGTCACGAGCACAACCAGTACACAATCACAACCAGTCACAACTACAACCAGTCACAACCACAACCAGTCACAACCACAACTGTTACAACCACAACCAGTCACACCCACAACCAGTAACAACCACACTGTTACAACCACAACCAGTCACAACCACAACCAGTCACACCCACAACCAGTAACAACCACAACACTGTCACAACCACAACCAGTCACAACCAAAACCAGTCACGAGAGAACCACAACCAGTCACACAACCTGTCACAACCAGTCACAACCACAACCAGTCACGCAACAACACACAACCAGTCACAACCACAACCAGTCACACCCACAACCAGTAACAACCACACTGTTACAACCACAACCAGTCACACCCACAACCAGTAACGGCAACCACACAACCACAACCAGTCACACCACAACCAGTCACACCCACAACCAGTAACAACCACACTGTTACAACCACAACCAGTCACACCCACAACCAGTCACACCACAGCGTTACAACCACAACCAGTCACAACCACAACCAGTCACACCCACAACCAGTCACAACCACAACCAGTCACGACCACAACCAGTCAGAACCACAACCAGTCAGGACCCACAGCCAGTCACAACCACAACCAGTCACAACCACAACCAGTCACGCGAGGCAACCAGTCACAACCACAACCAGTCACAACCACAACCAGTCACACCCACAGCCAGTAACAACCACAACCAGTCACAACCAAAACCAGTCACAATCACAACCAGTCACAACCACAGTCACAACCACAACCAGTCACACCACAACCAGTCACGACCACAACCAGTAACAACCACATCAGTCACAACCAAAACCAGTCACGCATTCCACCACATTTAGCACAACCAGTAACAACCACAACCAGTCACAACCACAACCAGTCACACCCACAACCAGTAACAACCACACTGTAACAACCACAACCAGTCACACCCCACAACCAGTCACAACCCACAACCAGTCACAACCACAACCAGTCACACCCACAACCAGTCACACCCACAACCAGTCACACCCATGACCAGTAACAACCACAACCAGTCACACCACAACCAGTAACAGCCACACTGTCACAACCACAACCAGTCACACCCACAACCAGTCACAACCACAACCAGTAACAACCACAACCAGTCACAACCACAACCAGTCACGACCACAACGTTAGAACCACAGTCACAACCAGTCACAACCACAACCAGTAACAACCACACTGTTACAACCAAAACCAACCACGTTAGATGCACAACCAGTCACCCAACCACAACCAATGGCAGCCACATACAGTAAAACCACACTGTTACAACCACAGCCAGTCAGGACAACGTTACAACCACAACACACTCACAACCACAACCAGTTACAACCACAACCAGTAACAACCACACTGTTACAACCAAAACCAGTCACGACCACAACGTTAGAACCACAACCACTCACAACTACAAACAGTCACGACCAAAACCAGTCACAACCACCACATTAGAACCAAAACCAGTCCCAACCACACCCAGTTGCAACCAGTGTGTGACTGGTTTCTAGGATGTTCAGATTTTCAGCCTCAGCGGTCAGGACTCCACTGTCTCCATGTGGTTCCATGTGCTGCTTTGTTAGAACGCCTCAGTTCTATCAGCACGCAGTGAGAGTGGGGCGTTGGCGCCTCACTGCCTGGAATTCACTGCTGGCCAATGTACAGGTGTGCGGCCAGCAGGACAGAGCGCTCAGTGTGAATGCACCCTAACAGAGGCCGGACTGCAGGTAAATAGTCGTTACCATAGTCTCTCATGCAGTCAGGACCTATTTTATCCTTTGTTGTTTTTTTATCGATGATTTTATATTGTATAAGCTGAAGGATGGCATTGGGGGTTGTTGCCTCCTCATTATTATTATTGTACATAGAAATCCTAATTTTCCGATGCCCTTCTTTGAATCCTTTTAACATCCCAGAAATAATAACGTTCTAATGCCTGTTTGCTCGAGGATTTAAAATCCTCAGTGACACAAAGAACAGTGAATAAAAAGACCCAGATGGTGTTGATTAGCAGTATAGAAACATCCCTCATCTAACCCTTGCATGACTACCTTAGTGAGAGCGCTGTGATAATTAGTGCGGGGATATTTGTGAGTGATCTGAACTGAATATTGAGAAGTTAGGCAAATGCATACAGTAAACATCTGTCAGCACTTCATCATAAAGACCTGTTCATCAGTCATTACCAGGCACAGCTGCTACGCCAAGACATGTCATCAGAGAGAGACTCACTTGCTCACTCGTTCGCTCACTCACTCAGTCACTCACTCCCTCACTCGCTCACTCGCTCGCTCCCTTAGACAGATCTGTGTTCCAAAGAAACATATCTAGACCTTCCCTTGTGTCCTTAAGGTTCCCTCAGGGTCCTAGTGTTGCACCGGAAAAGCTCTTAATGAGGCAAAACAACCTGATTTTTCATTGGAAGAAACAAATCTGACAGATTAAATTAATTACATCTTTAAGACACATTTAGGGATTCCTTGCAGTGGCGATTTCTCATTGGGAGGCTAAAACTCCGCTGTATATATCTTAAATGTATAAAGTTGTTAAACTTCATAAATGTAGTAATTAAACTGAACTAAATCTGAGCTAAATGTGTTTAATTTCAGCTCTTGGACTTAATCTGCTGTCTGGAGCAGCAGGGCGCTTCTGGTCAGTCTCTATGCGAGATTCCCGCTGAGCGTGCATTGAAGTAACCAGAGAGAAAGCAGAGCCCTGATTGGATAACATGCAAAACTCAATCACTTCCTGTGAGAATGAACCTCATCTATGGAGCAGGGGCGGGTCCTAAAGCTCCTCCATGCTGATTGGCAGGACAGTGGGATGACAGAGGGGAACTTTTCCTTATGAGATTCAGACACAGAAGAAAAAAAAATCAATCATTCAGTTGGAACAGTCGTCTAGTGCTGAACTCTCAGCTTGTGGAGTTTATTATTTCACAGCAGCTATTTTCACCTGTTGAAGTCATTTGTTTTATGTGTTTCAACATTTGTTAATGCGATGCCTGACATTCCGATAAGATAAACACCAATACAGCTCCACTGTTTCAGACAGCAGCAGCATTCACTGATTCCCAGCTTGTGCTGTTTGAAAATCCAAGTGCAAAGGGCCCCCACTGCCTTGTGTTGTTTGGCTGAACTGGTTTTAATATGGGGGTCATTCCAGACATGTTGAATATGACTCATTCAAAAGGTGAATAATCCACCAGAGTCAGGCGCAGGCTGGGCAGCTGCAGCATTGGACCAGGAGTACTTTCTATGGCAAACAAAACCCTAAAACAAAGGTAATCATAACAAAACGATATTAAATTAAGAAAAGGAGGTGTGTTTGCTCTATTGTAGTGGTTAATCAGAGCCACATCTGTTGGTTTGCAGCCAGGGCAGCACAGTGATGTCATTACAGCAGGATAATTCAGTCTGACATTGGATCTTCTGCCAACTGCTGGCAGATTATTGGCTTTAATATGTCCCCTCTGACTGGGGGTAACTTTAACAGTGTGGAGCCCATCCAGAAAACAGGCTTCCATTTGATGGAGAGAATGAAACATTAGGGTTATGGTGCACAGACCCTTCAGCCTTAAAGGGGTCCATCTCTGTTTTTGGGTACTTCACCCACACTACTTAAACTTAAGACTTAGACAACTTTTATTGTCATTTTATATACATAGAGTGTATACAAAACGACATTTCATTTTGTCCAGCTTTCAGAACATTTCCATTCCATAAAGTGCAGCAATGATCAAATATAAACAGTGTGGGAGAAAAAACATGGTGCAAAAAACGCATTGATCTGGAAGTTAAGAACATTAATATTTATGGTGCAACAATGTAGTGTTTTGGTTTGGTGTTATCAGTGTGATGCAGAGTCTGGGACATGATTTAGAGTTTTCTGAACAGTTCATCAGTCTGACGGCGGTAGGTGAAGAACCTGAGAGAAGGCAAGGCTCCCCCCCTGGCCTTGTGAGACCATCCTGATCTCACAAGCTTTCAAGGTTTCCTTACTCGCTAATCAGTCTGGAGACTCTCCGTTAAAGAAAATTTGGAGCCGTTCACCAAACGAACGCCCAATCAGCGTTGGCTTTGAGGGGTTGAGGTGTGACGCCTGCGGTGAGCCACATACGACAGTTTCAGTCTAAAGAACATGGCGGCTTCAGCCGATGAAACTTAGCGTTAAGCGTGGCTATCGTTAGCAAGTTTTATCGAATTACAGAGTATTTCTTCACTGAAAGAAGAACAAAACACTGCTCTGGAGGCTTTTCTCAGAGGAAAAGATGTTTTGCTCTTCTCCCGACTGGTTTTAAACAAGAGTAGCCTGGCTTGTGGCTTTGTTTTTTTTAAATTAGGTAAGCTCTGTTGTGCGTCATTATGCTTCGTTGATCTGATTGGTTTGGTTTCGCCCGTCTATCACCAACATAGGCCAATCAGCTAACCAAATTTTTCGCCCCTTCCCAAAATTACTGCAACTGCAGGTTTCCAGATTGATATGCGGCGTCAGGTTAGCGCCCCCACCTTCTTCAAATCAGAGAAAATTAGTGTCAAACGCTTGTGCTACCTTTTGTGCAGCAAACTTTTTCGTTTGTGCCGCTGTCATTTTAAAGATATAAAGAAATGTTTCTAGAGGTCATCAAAGGTCCACCCCCAACCCACCTTCTTCAAATTGGTGTGTCATTTAACTTGGCTCCGCTTGTGCTGGTTTGTGCAGCAAAAACAGATGTTAACTGACCTTTGATGACCTCTACAAAATATTATTAATATAATTGAAATGATAGCAGTACAAATGAAATTTTTTTCCACACAAAAATATAAAATTTTTGAATAAATTTTAAATACAAAATATTTAAAATAAATATTTTGAAAATTTAAAAATGCATATTTTGAAATATATAAATTTTTTGTACTGCTATCATTTTTATGATATTAATAATTGTTTGTAGAAGCCATCAAACAAAGATCAGTGAACATTTGTTCATTCTGAAACTCTGAATTTCATATAAAATTATAAGTTGCTAACCTATGATTCTATAATTTCAAACTGTAAAAAAATGATAGCGGCACAAACGAAATTTTTTTGCTGCACAAACGTAGCACCAATTTTGTCTAATTTGAAGAAGGTGGGGGGGCTGGTTGACCTTTTGACCTTTACATTTTCATTAATGTCTTCAAAGCCAAAGCAGCACAAACGGAGCTGAGTTAATTGTCGCATCGCTTCGTCACAGCATTCAAACAGTCCTACGTGAAATTCCAAAGCTGCTTTTAAAATCTGCCTCAAACATCCAAAAATAAAAAATAAAATTAATAAAGTGCAATGAACAAATTAGAAGAGACAACAGTGTGCCTAAAGAAGCTCCTACATGGCTGCTCAGATGGCTCATAATCAAAGAAGAGTCTCTGCCGTCCTGCCCTACATCCTTCCACAGTGTAATCCAGCGCAGACGTCCCAAGTGAAGCTCCTGCTTTAGATCTTATTATAGACACATTGTCCAATTATCACTGCTAACCAGTTCCTCTGAGCACGAGACTCAGGGGGCTCCCCCACCCAGGGGGGAGGGATGCTCTACATACCTGTTACTGTGCCGTTCAGAAACATTTCATTTTCCGTCGTTCCCTCTTTCCTGTGATCAGACATGGAGTCTGAATTTCCTCCATTTGAGCATTCTGGCGCAAATATTCAACCACCAACTTCAGAGAAATGTTAGTTTATTAATCCAAAGATTAAGTTTGGTCCATTTTCAATTAATCTAATCTGATTATTTCTAAAAGAAAAATAGATACATTTCCTGTTTGCTGAATGCATTAAAAACTAAAAGTAGATAACTTCTCAGTTCTATTGAGGGTCATTTTTGGAAATATGATTTTATCCCAGAAACAAACTGTAGCACAAATTTCACTTCCAGGGCTAAAGCTCCTTTTCAAAATAATAAACCAAAGTTGATCTGAATCAGACATCCAGAAGTGTCATCATGCAGCAGAGATGTTCTCCAGTATGAAACCATTTAGTCATTAGTGCTAACCTTCTTCTTCTTCTTTCTTCACTATATTTACCTGCAGTCACTGCTGGCTGGTTGTAATTAAGCAGTCAGGATTATTTATCTTCTATCAAACAGAGAAAACCTGACGGGAAAACTTAGAAACTCTTCGCTAAGAAGGTTTTTCTCTTTATGTTAAGATCATTTTTGTACTTTAGTAAACTTCTGCACACGTGTTTAATACCAAACAACAGTCAGGGCCATGGAGCATAGAAAAATAGATTCCTTCCAAAATAAAGCCTCCTCTACGGGCGGCCATATTTGGTTCAGGACTTTAAAGCCACAGGACTCAGTTAGTTTGGGATTAACTAAACATGATCTTCTACTGCCATCTGCTGGACCTGAAAATACACAAAAAAAAATAAAAAAAGTTTTTTCGCACCTGGAGATCTATTAGTAATATATCTTAAATTCTATAACACCGTGTTCATTTATATATTTATATTATTTGGACTCCCGCTGGCAGGGAACTGATGATCAGAGCTGTTCGCTCTGATGCCGAAGCGCTGGAGGCTAGATTCCTCCAACAGCTTGAAGATGTTGGTTCTTTTTCCTTCTTTTGCGGTTTTAAAAGCTTCATGCCCTAAAATGCAGCAAACCAAGGAGTTTAAGTATCTGTGAAGATGGACTGAAACGATCACAGACGAGCCGATCGAGAACCTTTGACTATGCCAACTGCTCTGACCGCTTCACGAAGGCTTTTCATGCTGCTTCAACCATGTTTTTCTCTTTATGTTAAGATCATGTTTGTACTTTAGTAAACTTCTGCATGTTCAGCCCATTCTGTGTTTAATACCAACCGACAACGATTTAATAAATGATTTATTGCAGTTTTTGGCGTTTCTGCAAGAGACTCGCATCAGGTGTTTGGTCGGGGGTCGTCTCCTGGCATCAGGGGGGGGTCACTCCCATGATCAGGTTAAGGATCGAGGGGTCTGCATACCGATCAGCCAGATTACTCCGTATCAGGCCGATAATGTGGTGGCTGGAAGAATTCATCTGTTGGCTGGACCCAGCTGTGGACTGCTCATCCCTTAAAGGTAATGAGAAAGTCCCAGCCTTTCTATCTGAGTACGGGCTGTGTGATGCATGACGTACTTTAAATCCCGACTAGAGGTGTAAAGAAACTGAGGCTGGATCCAAATATAACCAATGCAGGTCAGTGACGTTTGAACAGGTTATTCAACAGCTTGTTTGGAGAGCGAGACTGAATCTGAGCAGAACATGCAATCAGTACCAGTTCGTGATCCAGGAGAGGAAGGCAGTTTATGCGGAGCTTCTCCGAGTTTGTGTTCCAGAGAGAGGGAAGCAGGCCGTCTGGTCAGACTGATTCAAAGATCAGGGGACAAGAGCAGTGGCGGCTGGTGAAAAATATTTTTGGTGGGGCTGATATAGCCTAGTGTATGTCTCCAACTAATCCGGAATAAGAATTCAAATAAACAATTGGACTATACATACAATTTAACAGTAATGATTTAATTTACTATATAATAACAGTAACAGTGATGATTTGGGTCACTGTGACGGGGTTCTTTGGCCTCCAAGAATCCAGTCTCATTCGGGTTACCGGTGTTGGTGATTTATTGAGCTCAAAAACTCAAAACAGGGTGCAAAAGAAACTAAACATGTACAAGATCCTCTGGGCCTCAGCCTCCCTCCAGTTACCAGCAATGTAACAAAGAAACAGAAAACAAAATTGCCGCTTTTCTTCCCACAGCCCTCATTAAATAGTTTAAGCCCCTACCCTCAGGCTCTCTTATTTCTGATTTCTTCTCATTAATCAGTTTTGTTCATATATTACCTCCACAAACAATTGATATACAAAAACAAATAATTTTTACAACTTAATTCTTTTACACAGATTCATTGACTTATTCAATTACACCAAACTGGGTTTGAACCCAGCAAAGACATACGCCAGACTGAAGATCTACAAGTCCCGTAGCATAAACACACACACACACACACACACGGCTAACCCCACTGAAATATTAAGTGTGCACCCTCAATACGCCAGCAGGTAACCAGGAACAGCTTGTGTGTTTTAAGTTAATGGAGCTACTGGGCTCAGCGCGAGTGGATTGGTCCTCACAAGCACAGTATAACAGGAATGTGTGTGTGGTGTGGCGCGCAAAGTTAGAGGATGTGGATTCGGTCACAGTCACAATAACCATGACAGGAAATTTTCCTACGCTACAACAGGGATGTTCCTCTGGCAAACGGGTAGATAAATAAGGATCTCACTGAATTTGGTGGAAGCTGCATCTCGTTCGTTACGTTCGCCATCGTCCCTCTAATTGTCTGCACCTGCGCTTGGGTGCAGAAGCCTGTTAAAGGGCAGTATTTTTAGCGCCCCAATACCATAAAGTTCTGAGACGCTGATTGGCCATTAAATTCACCTAGCAATAGTACATGATTGACAGATTCTCTGCAAATGTGGGTCAGTCTGATCACAGCCCCCAGAACAGAGACGGTAGGAGTCTGTCTGTGGAAATCCACAAATTAATGACAGTAGGGAGGGAAATGTAGTTTATATAATTTGTTTTGCTTATAGGTACAAACTCTAGAGAGTAAAACTGACATTTATGAGTTAATTTCTAAAAATATATTTTACGTTTCTCTCTTCTTATCAGGGAGGGCGGTGCCCCAGCGCCCCCTATGGGCCGGCCGCCGCTGGACAAGAGGCTGAACAGGGAGGATATCCAGGCAGGCAGAGTCAGAAAGGGATCAGGCTTGGTATCAGGAGATAGAACGAGTCAGATACTTCTAAGAGATGTTGGATTATTCTTAGCGGGTTGGCACGAGATAATCTGGCACTGAGGACTGGTCTGATGGGATTATATAGTGATGGAAACAGGTGACGTCGGTCAGAACTGATCATGGACGGGTGGAGCAGAGCAGAGGTGTATGGACTGAGTGATCAGCCCAGAATCAGCGCCAAGATCATTACAAGAGGGACTACTTCCACTTCTCACACAAAAGTTATTCAAGAATTGATTATTTTGCTACAGATGCTAAATGGCTGCAGCAGATATGTTCCTGTCATTATCAAAGCTTCAGACCACGCCCACTCACTTGGTCCCTTCCCCACCTACCTAAGAACTGGACAGTGGCGTTTCAGATGAAATACGTTTCTTTTTTTTCTACTAACTCTTCCCATGAAACCCCCAGCATTGTGGTATGGGATGCCTTTAAGGCCTACATCAAAGGAAAGATTATTGCCTATTCAACAAAAATTAAAAAAACAAGCTGCCTATGAACAGATCTAATTCAGCAAATAAAAGAGGTGGATATAAAATATGCTATGAATCAATTTCCTGAACTGTTCAAAAGGCGGGCTGAACTTAAAACAAGGCCTGATCTATTGACAACACACTCAGCTGGATGCCTGCTTTTACATGATAAATCCAAATTATATGTGCATGGAGACAAACCCGATAAACTACTAGCAACCATGCTGAAGGGCTTCAGGTCAGCTAAAATAGTTCCAGAATACGAAAACAAGATGGCAGTGTATTCACAGACCATAGTAAAATTAACGATGCATTCAGGGTCTTTTATGAGGAGCTCTATATTCACACTCCCAAACCAATTCTAACATGACTGATGATTTTCTATCCAAACTTCACTTTCCTGTAATTTCAACAGAACTTAAGAATAAGTTAGATGAAACCATTTTCCAGGCAGAAGTCTCCCTGGAAATAGCAACCTGGCAGATACCCAGGAATGGATGGCCTCCCCTCAGAACTGTTCAAACAATTCTCAGATTTACTCTCTATGCAGCTCAGTTCCACCTGTGGCACCCGAGAGGTGCGATCGTCTTAAAAAAACCATAAAACCCAAACAGACTGCGGCGATTGTGAGCAGGGCCCCAAAAAGT
>JAGKQL010000031.1:269208-279446 GCA_018398635.1 Cyprinodon brontotheroides | reverse complement strand
CAGGCTGATTAGGAGCCGATCTTTGCAAACAGTTTGATTAACAATGTTCCCTTTGTTGCTGTACATACTGACGCACCACTTAGAGCCAATTAACTCCTGATTTTAATGAAGACAATGCAATGGAGAGAAGCAGATGGTTTTCTGCAAACTGTAAAAAAATAGGTAGAAATTATTAATCAGACAAATATGTATCTTGTTTATAACATCCCTCTGAGACGGAAGTTAAATGTGAAGTTCTAGACTCACATCTCCTTTTTTACTTTCATCCAAATTCAAACAAACGTCCTGGAGAGAAATATCAGCTGTGCTGCTGCCATCAACACCTTTGTTTCTAGATGTTGGAGCTTGGCCTGTTTTCCAGTGTAGTCCTGTTTCTCTGATCTTCTTGAAGTAAACTTGGATTCATGTGACACGTCTCACCTAAACAACAATTCTGTAAACTCAAATGACAGATTACTGTAGAAGAGAAACTTTCTTGGAATAATTCTACAGATGCAAATTAATTTTTCTTTAACACACCAGCTCCACTAAGAGAAGGATTAAGCTTTGATCATTGTGGGTAAAGGAAAGAATCTTCTTCCTCCGTTCTAGGAATTGGTGCTGACTGGGATCCATCGAGGACCCATGGTAGAACAAGTCTTAGCACGGTGATGGTAGGGGGTAGTGATAGCCATGCCAGTCCAGAGACTGACTGCAGTTCTACAGGAAGGTATCTTGGTCAAGTTCAATGACCGGTGTAGCTCATATGGAACAACCAGACCATGCATAGTGTTTTAGGTTAATAGAATATATTAATTAAGCTATGGATGCATCTAAAAAAAAAATCCATGATCCCTAATCTTTATTTTTTACAGCTTGACTACTGGTTTGACACATATACTAGTTCAATGACAGGAATCTGTTTTCATGATTTACAAAAAGCATTGTGCATTATTGAAATAAGGTGAATGTTTCAATGTCAATTATCATTTTAATTGCATTTTCTCAATAACCTGAGTGCCTTCAGACCTTTGAATAGACTCCAGATAACCTTTCATTGATGTTTGATGCAAATAATCAACCAAAATCAGATGATAAAACAAGAAAAACATCTTTTTAACTGAATATAACCTGAAATGTTCATACATTTATACCAAATGCTTTCCTCTGATAGCTGATGGGATGATGTGGCGGCCATGTTGGGCTCTAGATGTAAAAAGTCTCTGAGTTTGAATAAATATGCGTAGAAACAGTGTCAGTGCTGAGGTGAGCAAACAGGTCACTTTGGTGTTTCTGTGTGAACGATATCACCCCCACAGAATGCGGGTGTGTCTGCATGTATTTCATGCATTGTGGGGACCTCTTTCTGTAAATTGTATGGTTCAATTTCTGGTCCACATGGGTACCAATGCTGATTAAGGGTTAGGTTTAGGACTAAGGTTAGAACTAAGCTCAGGTTAGGGTTATCAACCTTTTAATGGTAGGGTTAGGCTCATGGTTAGGGTTAGGCTGTACAAATCAGTTAGAATTGAAAGGTCCCCACAAGGATGTATGATTGTCTGTGTGAGTGTTCACGCAACAGAGTCCTGGCTGCTCAAACCAATTAAAGTCATGGAAAATGAACCTGTCACACACAATCCTCCTGAGCCACATCAAAAAAGTTAAGCAGCCGATCTGATGTGGATTTGTCTG
Source organism: Cyprinodon brontotheroides (assembly GCA_018398635.1). Taxonomy (NCBI): domain Eukaryota; kingdom Metazoa; phylum Chordata; class Actinopteri; order Cyprinodontiformes; family Cyprinodontidae; genus Cyprinodon; species Cyprinodon brontotheroides. Next base: position 277,775 of record JAGKQL010000031.1, on the reverse strand, counting down.
CAGGGCCTGAAAGTTTAGAGTCAATTAACTTTGTCTCCTTCAAGGACAAAATCTGACAACTGAGACTCTTTACCTACTGACACACTACACCTCTAAGAGTAACATCCATCCATCCATCCATCCATCCATCCATCCATCCATCCATCCATCCATCCATCCATCCATTGTCCTGCCACTAGATGGCGATTCTGCTGCTGTTGGTGAGGCGTGTCGTGTTCCGCTTCCTGTTTGGGATTAACTGAGTGTTGTTGCTGTCCAGACGATCTCCATCTGAAGTAAAGTTATTTTTTCTGTGATATCTCTGTGTCAGATGTTCAGTTATTCCTCTGCCTCCTTTAGTGATAATGGTATCTGTAATAAGTGTAGTATTTTTGTAGCTTTGGAGGCGAGAGTTAGAATCCAGAGTTAGAATTCAGGCTTCAGGCTGCTGAAAGTTCAGGAGTTAAGTAGGTCCCCCACATAGCTGTCCTCCAGCAGTGCCTGAGCAGCCAGGCGATTGGATAACTGTACGCAGAAAGCCACCAACCCGTTCACGTTTTTAACCGGTTTTCCCCACTCAGTGACACACCCACTGAGAAGCCCACTCTGGTGATGGGCAGCTCCATAGTAGCATTAGAACACAAGGGACATAGTCAAATATTTTGCGGGGGCCAGAATGGCGACATCAAATCTACAAACTGCTGGCTAAGGATAAGGTTAAATACAGTAAAGATTGTTATTCGCTGGTGGTAATGACGCGGTTCGCCCGATCCGGAGGTCACTAAAATTGAGTATTTGCTTCAGTGTGTAAAGTTTGCCAAAATGTGGGACTCATGAAATTTTTCTGGTCCCTCCTGATCTGACCAGTAGATGACGGTGCAAAAATGAGCGCAGCACTTCAATGCTATCATAGACATAATGGCTTTTATTCAAAATGTGAATAGTCCAACACATTCTCATCTTCATACTTTGGATCTTGTGCTGACATATGGGCATAGAATGTGAGAAGAAATAACAGGATTTCCTCACAACCCTGTCATCTCTGACCACTTTTATGTAACCTTCAGGATTACTTTAACGAGGTTCTCCTCCCCAAAAGAAGGTTAAATTTTAGTAGATCTTTGTCAGATAGTGCAGTTATACATTTTGAAGAATCTGCTTCCACTTTCTCTCCCCTCTGTGTGGCTGAGCAGTGCTGCGGAGTTCAAAAGCTTAGTTTATTATTTAGTTCTTGTGATTTTGTTGATGGGGTTGCTAATTCTCTGCGTATTTCCCCACACAGCTTCTTTGAAATTTAAAACCGCTAAAATGAAAGCACTCCTTGGTTTATGCAGAGCCTCGCACTTTGAAGCAAAATATAGAGGAAACTGGAGAAAATATGGCTCCACAGGCCTGCGCGGGGGTCGCTTCCTAGTCTGGAAAAATGGTTTACTGCTGTATAAGAGGACCCTTTGTAAAGCAAGAGCAGCATACTTCTCCTCATTAATAGAGGAGAATAAGAATAATCCTAGATTTCTTTTAATACAGTTGCTTAAACTCACCCAGAGCCATAGCTCTGTTGAACCGCCCATTCCACCTGCTCTTAGCAGCAATGATTTTATGGGGATTCTTTTATAAATAAGATTGATCTTATTAAAAATAAGATCATAAGCACCTCTATCCGCGATTGTACCTGAGGTAGTGATGGAATCTGAACCGGTTTAGACTGCTTTGATCCAGTTGAACTTTCTGAATTAGCAAAATTATTGTCTTCATCTAAGCCTTCAACTTGTATGTTAGATCCAGTTCCAACCAGGTTATTTAAGGAGGTATTCCCTTTGATCTCCTCCTCCATTTTAGATGTGATTAATCTATCTCTGTTACAGGGATATGTACCTAAAGCTTTTAAGGTTGCTGTAATTAAACCTCTGCTTAAGAAACCGTCTCTTGACCCAGATGACTTGGTCAATTATAGACCTATATCCAATCTTCCTTTCTTATCCAAAATTCTTGAGAAAGTAGTTGCCAAACAAGTTTAAGCATCACTTCCACCATAATGAACTTTTGAAGAGTTTCAGTCTGGCTTTAGAGCTCATCATAGCACTGAAACAGCTCTGGTGAAAGTCACTAATGATATTCTCATGGCCTCAGATAATGGACTTGTATCTGTGCTCGTCCTGTTGGATCTTAGTGCTGCATTTGATACAGTTGACCATAATATTCTTTTAGAAAGACTTGAATATTTTGTTGGAATTAAAAGGAACAGCTCTAGACTGGTTTAAGGTTACCTGTGGAGTACCACAGGGATCCAGTGCTTAGGACCAATTCTCTTTACTTATATACATGCTCCCAATTGGTAGAATTATTAGACAGCATGGGATTAATTTCCACTGTTATGCTGATGATGCCAGCTATATCTGTCTATAATCCAGATGAAGCTAACCCATTACATAGATTACAGGCATGTCTGAAGAACATAAAACCTGGATGACTCTTAACTCTGCTCCTGAATGCAAACAGAGTTTTTACTTATAGTCTTTGGTGCAGAGTCTCTGAAAAATAAGCTGATTGTCAGTCACTTTCATTTTGGATGGGATTAAACTGATTGACGAAGATAATAAGTAAAAATCTTGGTGTTGTTTTGATCAGGACCTGCATTTTGATCCAGATCCAGGGTTTTCCTGAAATTTCCTTCTGTCTAGGTTCATATGTTCTAACAAACCTTGGCTCTCAATCTGCAGGTTTACTAGTGGTTCCTAGAATTTTCTAAAAGTAGAATGGGGCAGATCTTTTTGGTTATCCAGGTAGTGTGGAACCAACAGTCGGGGCGGAGCCATATGCAGAAGGCTGGAAACGCTTTCCTTTGATACTTCTGGTTAGAGTGGCTCGGGTATCCTGGTATGCTGAACCCAGGCTGCTGGAGACAGGGACCCCACTGTCATTCCTCTGCAGTCTGTTCTCTTCTTCTGCTCTTTCTGCTTTTTCTCATTGTAGCTTCATCTGGTCTGTTTCTGTTTGGCTGTGACGCTGTGTTGTCTCTGTAAAGTGACCTAAGTAAGCTGTTAGGGGGAGTGTTGGCCTACTGGTTAGAGACAGTGCGCATTGTGCTCTGAGAAGGTTACAAGTAGACTTCGACGGCTTTTATGAGGTCATTTTGTTCACAAAAATGTAGCACAAGAAGAAATTTTGCTATGTACAGTTCTCTTAACTACTTCATTTTTTTAAAGGGCACCCTTGATAAGTTAAGCAGCTTGGTGATACAAAACATTGTATGTGATGAAAAAACCACGAAGAGATGAAAAAAACTGATGTAAACTGCACCCCCAACTCTTCTCACTTCTTCAGTCTGAGGGCAGCCTCAACACCACACAGTGAGACAGCTGTCAGAACATGTGGTGCTTCTGTAGAAGGTGAGTGAGGATGAGTGAGGCAGGTGGGCTCTCATCACACTTGGGGAGTCAAAACCTGTGCCCTTTTGACCGGTGAGGTGTGGTGTTTCCAGTCCAGGTGGTAATGCTGTGATGTGCACCCCAGTAGTCACCTCTACAGCTGAAAGGCTGATGATGAGCAGTGGGCGTGGTTGGGGCGGTTCTGAAGTCCAAGATGGTCTCATCATCTTCGTTCACAGGCTGTTACCAGTCCACCAGCTGCTCCACCTCTCTGGTCAGGTTGTTGTAGGTCTGATGAGGTCCACCATCTGGTGTAGGTAAACACCATGTGACTGGTGGTGAACCTGGGGACGTAGTCGTGTGTCATCAGGGTGAACAGCAGGGGGCTCAGGATGCAGCCCTGAAGGGAGCCTGTGCTTAGACTGATGACATCAGAGGTGTTCTGTTCAACCCGGACTGACTGAGGTCTGTTGGTGAGGAAGTCTAGCAGCCATTAGCAGAGGGGTGCATTGAAGCCCAGCTGTTACACGGTTCGATCCCCATAGCCTGCACTCTGGGTCCCTGAGCGAGACTTTTAACCCTTGATAGGTCCCCGGGGGCCGAACAATTGCAGAGATTGAATTTCCCCATTTTGAGATCAATAAAGAGATTTACATTTACTTTTTTTTGTGCTTATTCATACACATTATGTATCAAATCCGTTTAAGGCACTGTAATGACTAACGTATCACTGACGTTTACAAACTAATTAGTAACAGTGCTAGTTAAAATAAAATGAGCGTAGGAACTATAAAGCCTTCGTTAATGTGACCTTAGTTCCAACACTGCATATCTAGCAGTTGCTAAATGAATATTTAGGTGTCAATAAAGGTCAGTCTCTTACAACAGAAAGTATGCAGTTTGTTGGAAGACTAACTCTAATACCCGATGATCGCCATTGTCTGCTTCATGCTGCTCTCTGGGTACTCCAGCTTCTTCCCACATTCCAAAAACGTGACTGTTGGGCTGATCGCATCTCTAAATGATCCTTCTGTGAGGTTAGACGGTTGTACGTTTCTCTGTTATCCTCAGATAGACTGGTGAACTGTCCAGGCTCTACCCTGCCTTTCGCTGCAGAGAAGCACCAGCCCCTCCGTGACCCTGACAGATAAGCAGGAGAAGATTCAAAGAAATCTTGGTGGTATGGTCTCCTGGTTGCAAAAATGTAAATGCTCCAATAGCAGATGTTCAAAATCATCCAGCAGGGAGGACAACCAAACAGCACCAGCTTTAACTAATGTTTGGTTGAGCCTCCATCTTTTTATCTGAAGTTGTGATGTTAACTTTTTAAAACAGGTTTTATTGCTGGTAGAAAATTCCGAAATTAGAAATAATCATTTTTTTTGTAGAAAAACATTTTGTTTTTCCTTGCAGATAGAATAAATATGTAAGACCATAACGTCCCATTGAAGACGTGTTTTTCTGCATGGTTTGTTTCACAAAACAAAAAAAATCCATATAGAGGGAACACTAAGATGAACAAAATAACATCTCAGGACATCAGACCGTGAGGTTAGGAGTTAAGAACAAATTACAGTGGCCCTTAGAATAGCATCCAATTAGTCAGGAAGTGGGTTAAGGACGTTTAGGTCAGAATGTTGGTGTTGTCCTCCCAGAGCCCTGATCTCAGTCTAATAGAACATTTGTGGGCGGAGCTAAAATGTTCTGTCAGGAGGAATGAGCCAGAAATCCTATTTAATCTCCTGTAAGAATAAAACTCCCAAAGCATCCGTCAGATTTGATCGACTAAATCAGGTAATAGTTTCAAACTTAAAAACTTCAGACTGATGATAGGTTTATAAAGCTCCCCAAATCATTTTTGTAAATTTAATCAACTTGATATGGAGTCACATCCAGCAAGAAGATCCTCTCTGCTTACAATATCTATAACAACTATTAAAAACATGGAAGTTAGGACATTTATTTTCCCTTTGGGATTCAAATAGTGAGCTGGAACTGAACTGAATTGAGTTTAGAGTGATTTAATTTCACATGGAGATAAAACTGATGTCTTAAAATGCCATTATGTTGATCTCAGTATTCTCATATAAACTCTCATAACAAATATTGATTTGTTCAAAACAGAAAAGATCTAGAGCACCTAGAACCTGTGACTCTTTAAGCAGTTATACAGTTTTCCTCCTGACCCCACTGACCCCAGAGACCCCAGGGGCCTCATTTATCAGCTGAACATAGAAAGTGTTCTATAATTAGCCTTTAAAGTTTATATTTTGCTAAACAAATCTGATTAATCAACCATGCATGTTTCTCTTCTGAACTTGTGTTTGAGTTTTCAGTTCCACTTCTATTTATGTTATTCTGTGTTTTCTTGTTTGTTTCTTTTCCATTTTGTTTTATATTTATGCATTTTTAAATTGCTCTCTGTTGCCCCCCTATGGCGGTCTCTTATCCCTTAGCTCCTTCTGGTTATTTCTGTCAACACCTGCTCCTCATCAGATTAGTTCTCCCATTGTTTCTGTCTCCCATATATGCACCACCTGTTCAGTTACTCTTTGCTTTTTTCTGGTTGTTACTCATCTGTGTTTTTCCTCCTGGTTTTGGGTTTTCAGCATTTTGTTCCTGGATTTGTCTTTCTGTTTCCGCCTTCATTAAATCAGCAACACTCATCTCTTAACCAAACTCCATCCCACCTTGACAGCGTGTGCACAGCTGTAAGAACTTCCCAGTGATTAACCCCAGCTGTTCAGAACTACCCTGTTCATGCTTGTGACGGCTCATTCGGGAACACCTCTAACTGCACATGTATGGTAGAAGGATTCCCCGTAGGAAACGAGGCAATGGACATTAATCCCCTTTAAATCTATGGTACTAGGTGGAGAAGTAGAGAAAAAACACCAAATTCTATCTGGAACCCTGAATTCAAGTGTAACCAACAAAACACCTGGAATGAAATCGCAGCTTCAGTTTGACAGTTTGACATTGAAATCAAAGCCAAAAGAAGGAGCCGCAGCCCACAGACATGAGTCATCTGCAACTAGAGGAGGACAAGCAGAACTTTCTTCTTTTACAAATGGAGGCCCGTATCATTGGCTTCATCTGGGATGCAGTGCTGGGTGGGACTATTCCGGATGGGGACATAGACACGCTGCTGTGCCATCAATCTGATGCACTTCAGCAGAAATAAAGGCTGGACACGGCTTCAAAATATGTTCTTTAAGTCTGGAATATTGTATTGATGATGATGTGGTAGTTTTTCAGTTGCACATAAACAAAAGTCAATGTCGTTTGTAATCAACAGCCAGAGACGGTGGCGGGTGGGGGGGCTTTATTTGCACTGGAACAGAATCGGTGCATCCTAGACGGGTGAGAATGCTGACTGAGACCGGATGCAGTACCAAGAAGAAAAAACAAAAAGGCTCACCTGACAAGAAGAGCAAAGACAATCAGCGGGTCACCAGCACCAATCTGTGCAGCACAAATATTAAAGTTTCACATTTTGTATAACTGACTAAAAGGCAGACTGTAACTCTCTGTAGGAACCTATTTTATTTAAATCATAGCAGCAATAGGAGGTAGGAGGGGGTCTTTGTTGGGCGTAGCTCTGGGCGGTTCCAGAGAGACGACCTTTTCTAACAGCCAGGTGATGTAGCACACAGCAGCCGCATGATGCGCTTACAGAGATGCAACAGCTTCTCAAGCTGTTCGTTTAGTTAAATAACTACTTTATTAGGATTTAACGACAATAAATGTGTTTATTTAAAGAAATTCCATCTGTTTGTGAGTAAAATGGACTGGCACAACCGAGTGCTGGAAGCAAAGGACAAGAGGAAACAGAAACAGGGAATCAGGCGGCCATGTTGGTCCGGCTAAAAGCAAGGAAGCCATAGAGTCCAAATGTTCCGGGCCAACTTCCTGTCACTGGAAAACAAGGTGGACTTGTTTTATCTACGGTTGAGTTTCGCCAAATAGATAAGAATTATGTTCTTTGCCAACAGAAATCTGGCTTAACCTGTTGCACCCTGATCAGGGTCCCGATCAGGGCCCAGCTGACACCTGACTGTTTTCATCTATTCATAGATATGCCGGAAATATGGTAACTTTTTTCACTCACCTTAAAGTTTCTGACATAATGTTTTACAGTGAAAATGAATAAATTGAGATTCAAAATTCTACCCAATGAGACTCTTTCTGCATTAAGCAACAATCCTCTGTCCTTTTTAGTCACACCCCCTAATGGCTGGCATCGTTGGAAACTAGAGGCTCTTACCTTTCCAACAGGAGGTCAGAGGTCATCGTCTGACCTTTTCCAGCGAAGCCGTCTGCTTACCGAACACAAACATGTTCAGTGCTTAAGCTCTGCACGCACAGCTGCAGAAAGCAAAGATTGCTTATTGTGCAGCTGGAAGCTCCGTTTCATCAATCTTTGCGTTGATGTTTCTTCTTTCTCATGATAATCAAATATCCCAATGGTACAGAAAGAGAAAACAACCGATTGGGGCAAACTGGAGGAAATATGTTGCACCAGAATCTTCAGACAGCAGCTTGTATTTTAACACAGAAGATGAGGAAATGTTTGGGGGTTCTCTGCTTTATGAGTAAGATCTGCTGCAACCTTTTATTTCCAGCATCTCCATTCTCTTCTTTTTCAAAAAGAGGGAGCATGAACAGAGTAGGAAATAATCCTGATCAGGTCATCAAAACCACCACCAACCATCCGCCTTCTCCTCACCCACCTGCTGGATGTGTGATTCAGGTAACATTATCCACACCAATACACTGTAATTACTGTTAGAGCATAGTTCCCTCCTCCACCCACCCCATTCCCGCTCTGACTGAATATAAATTACAATAATTTATTGTTATTTTATATTCCAATATCTGTACGGGGCACAGAGAAGTGTAGAAACAAGAGGGATGACCCCCCTGTTATTTTTCTCCTTTACCTTCCTGCTTCTTGGTTCGATCCACTTCACCGTTTTGGCGCCACAGGTTGGGTATAAAGTTCCTCTCGACGACATATTGGTCTAGCAGACAAGCTCCTTCAGCAGGACTCCTCCTACCCAGATGCACCACAGAGCGCCACAGGAAATCATTTCTGCCTGTGGTCATCAATCTCTTTAACGCCTCCCTCAGTGATTCAGACACACCCCCCCTCTGTAACTGACATTTATTTATTCCTTGCACTGTTTTTTGCACAACATCACATATATATATATATAT
>JAGKQL010000031.1:229753-244208 GCA_018398635.1 Cyprinodon brontotheroides | reverse complement strand
AAATACATGACATGGAGATGACTTGTTGACTCCACATTGCCCATGTCTGCTGGATAGCATCATTTCAGCGGCGGTCTAGGGCGCAGGGAGAGTTTAGGAGAGAGGAAACCCTTATCACACCAGTTAGGTTAGGTCATTGTACACTTAACAGTACACGACACTAGTGATGGGACCTCTGATACCATGCACCAAGGCGTGTGCCCAGTAGAAAGTGGGCGTGTCTAATGAAGCCCCGCGTCAATGCTGGCGTTGTCTTGCATAAAAACCATGTGACCGGTAACAAATGATGCCCACTGATCTCAGAGACGATGCGGGATTCCAGGAAAGATGGCGGAAGCGACAATAATGACAATTATTTTCTACATACCTTCAATAAGAGTTTATGAAAAATAACTTGTTTTTACGTTTTGAGACTTTACTTGAAAGAAAATGCAAAAAGCTGCCCAGAAAAGAACCAGTGAGCACAAGTTGCTCAAAAGTATCATGCCTGCTACAGGCGACCATGACTAGCAGATGCAGATGAGGATTAAATTCCCCCGCTCCCGATAACACCAAGTGATTCCCGACTGCCAAGAAACGTTCTCCTAAAATCCCGTGAACAACGAGCAACTTAAATACCGATGCTGCTATTGCTATGCTTGCTAACCTGATCAACACCAGAAGTGATGCATTAGAAATGAAGCTGGGAAACAAAGGGAGCTCTTTAAGTTTGATTGGTGTTACTGGATTGGAGCGCTACAGTCGGTGTTGGAACCTCAGACTTCATGGAGTCCCTGAAACAGAGAAGGAGGACATAGTGATGGAGGTGACCCGGGTCTGTCAGGAGGTTCTGCTGAGTGAAAGAGAGGCTTCAACTCTTTATTGATGTTGCTCATATGGTTGGGAAGAAGTTCGCCGGCAGCTCCCACCCTCTTCCTAGTATCGTTCGATTAGTTGCCAGAAGGTATCCCAATGATATATGGAAAGCAGCTAAAGGTAAGGACTTTCTGGAAAAAAAAAAGGTCTCCGTTTTACCCAACATCTGTGCAAAGAAGTCTGCGGCTTCCAACAGAAACTATGGCCGTCCTTCCAAAGAGCTCCAGAAGAAGGGAAATGAGCATGTTTCATAGGTGGATGTGGTTTCATCAACGGCGTGGAGATCACTGCAACGTTTGGTCCTATGGCACAGTAATAATAATAATAATAATCATAATTAATAATAATATTTGATTATTATGATTACATTTTATTATTATTAATAATGATTAATAAGGTGCTGCTCCACCATGATTATATTGCTGTTCACCTTTTTGACCGAGCACTTTTATCTTGTTCTTCAAATATCAAGCCTTTCATTGGTTTCTCTCAGTGCCAGAGGGATGTATAACATTCTAAAAAGGAAAGATTTGTTTCTATTTGCCAGAAATTTTAATTCTGATCTTAACTTTTTCAGAAGACTCGTTCAACTGTTACTGATGTTGATTTTTGGAAATCCCAGTGTGGGAATTCTTTTTGCTTTGTCATGGTTCTGAGCATTCTGCAGGAGTTATGACATTAAAGTAGAGATTTAAAGGGAATATTATTTCCTTTGGATATGACCTTAAGAGAAACTATATCTGTTAAGTTGTTACTTTTGAATGTGCTAATATTTATGGCTACAACAACAACTATTCATTTTTCTGAATTTCCCAAAGCTCTAATTATCATAGGAGGGGATTTTAATACCGTCCTTAATAGGGACCTTGATAAATGGCCTCCTAACAAACCTAATGCTGAAATTCAACTTCACTGATATCTGGAGAGCTTTCCAATCTCATTAATATTTATTCATAAGGAATAATAAATCCTTAGCTCGGCTATCAAGGATCGATTTCTGGCAAATATCAAACGCAGTAAAGAAGGATGATGTCACTGTTGATATACTTCCTACTTACTGACTGTTGTGATTTTATGTTCTTTTCTATTCCCAGCCCGCTGGGAATTTATGTTTCTGATACTTTAAAATGTTTATTGCCCTCCTCTGTAGGGGGGGTAAAATATCTTACTTATCAGGTATTATTTCAGCTGTTATATACTGTTTATGACACACAGTCCTACTAACTGTGTGTTAGAACAATAGATGAAAAGAGTGATTCGAAAGCACTAATCATGGTCAAACAGTTATTTCTGCACATGGAATAAATTCACCACAACTTCTGTTCAAAATATAAAAGGTTATTAACAAAAATCCTTCAGCTCCAAGTCTTGGAATGTTTTCAGACCAATTCACAACGCAAAATCCACAAGGTGAATAAAACATTATTTGGCCAAATAATGTTTTATTGAATGATTCGCTTAATCAAGAACCAAAAACCTTTAGCTAAATGATTCTTTTTTACCCTCTTTGGAAATAGCTAAGCAGCGAATAGACATCGGGATTCCACTAAATGACTCTTGGTCAAACTTGCTAATGGAAATGTAATGAGCATCTGAGGAACACATGAACACTAATGCTATATCAGTGTTTAAATCCTTAGTGAATAAAGCTTGTCTAAGCTTTGAGCAACGGCTCAACACATATTCCTGTAGCATAGCGTAGCATGCAGTCCATTCTTTAGCATCAATTGGCGTTGTCTTTACTCGGCGAGTAAACACACTGCGATATGATTAGCATCATCAAAAGACACATTGTTTGTTCTGTCCCTAATCATGCCAGACCTGCAAACCATTTTCCATGTCCATTTGGAAAGTTTGAGTTTCATCCAGTTTTGTAGCTCTGCAATCAGGACAGTAAGACAGGGGTTCTTTGTCTGAATCTCACAGCAGGGGTCCCTTCAGTCTCACACCCAGGGCATGGTCCTCATCCAGTTTGGCTCTAAAAGTTCTGAAACTCAAGAGAAATGTGTTGCAAAAGGTCTGTTTGCAGCAGTTTAGTTCTGAAAGGTTCTGACTTATCCTTGATGGTTCTGGGGATCTGGTTCCCCTGGGGCCCGCATCTCCACTGTGGTGGAGATCCAGCCACAGTGGATCCCAGCTTTGAGCGCAGGAGAAGAAAGGGGCAAAAAAAAGTCTTGTGTGCTCTGTGGTTTTGTTCTGTCCTCACACAGAGGGGGGTGGTTTATCACACCTCTGTGACTTGCCATGTGACCTGCCTGTGGAGGCCTTCCCTGAAACAGGGGTTGTTGCAGAGATTCCACAGCTGATTTCACATCATCATGTCAAGATGAAATTTGGACACTGGTTTCCAATGTCCAAAAAGTATGATCTTGGCATATGGTACAACACTGACCATAAAGTAGTCAATTGATTTTTACACATTTGGCACTCCATCATACTGGAAAATGAACAGTTCTTTACTGCAATATGAAGAAGTCTCTGCAAACATATTAATGTTGCTGTTGTTTTAAAGTCCATCTTGATGCTCGTTAACCTATTAATAGGAACCCTTTTAAATTTGAATCTGGAAAATTCTTCAGAAAATGTGTTTGTAATCGGGGCAAACTACACTCACCCGACCACTTTATTAGGTACCCCATGCTAGTAGCGGGTTGGACCCCCTTTTGCCTTCAGAACTGCCTCAATTCTTGGTGGCATAGATTCAACAAGGTGCTGGAAGCATTCCTCAGGGAGTTTGGTCCATATTGACATGATGGCATCACACAGTTGCCGCAGATTTATGCGGCTGCACATCCATGATCACGAATCTCCCGTTCCACCGCATCCCAAAGATGCTCTATTGGATTGAGATCTGGTGACTGTGGGAGGCCATTTTAGTACAGTGAACTCATTGTCATGTTCAAGAAACCAGTCTGAGATGATTCCAGCTTTATGACATGGCGGCATTATCCTGCTGAAAGTAGCCATCAGAAGTTGGGTACATTGTGGTCATAAAGGGATGGACATGGTCAGCAACAATACTCAGGTAGGCTGTGGCGTTGCAGCGATGCTCAGTTGGTACCAAGGGGGCCCAAAAGAGTGCCAAGAAAATATTCCCCCACACCATGACACCACCACCACCAGCCTGAACCCGTTGATACAAGGCAGGGAGGGATCCATGCTTTCATGTTGTAGGCGCTAAATTCTGACCCTACCATCCGAATGTCGCAGCAGAAATGAGACTCATCAGACCGAGCAGCGTTTTCCAATCTTCTATTGTCCAATTTCGATGAGCTTGAGCAAATTGTAGCCGCAGTTTCCTGTTCTTAGCTGAAAGGAGTGGCACCGGTGTGGTCTTCTGCTGCTGTAGCCCATCTGTCTCAAAGTTGGGACGTACTGTGCGTTCAGAGATGCTCTTCTGCCCACCTTGGTTGTAGCAGGGTGGTTTATTTGAGTCACTGTTGCCCTTCTATCAGCTCCAACCAGTCTGGTCATTCTCCTCTGACCTCTGGCATCAACAAGGCATTTCCACCCACAGAACTGCAGCTCACTGGATGATCTTTTCTTTTTCGGACCATTCTCTGTAAGCCCTAGAGATGGTTGTGCGTGAAAATCCAGAAGTAGATCAGCAGTTTCTGAAATAGTCAGACCAGCCCTTCTGGCACCAACAATGATGCCACGTTCAAAGTCACTCAAATCACCTTTCTTCCCCATACTGATGCTCGGTTTTGAACTGCAGGAGATTGTGCTGACCATGTCTACATGCCTAAATGCACTGAGTTGCCGCCATGTGATTGGCTGCTTAGAAAGTAAGTGTTAACGAGCAGTTGGACAGATGTACCTAATAAAGTGGCCGGTGAGTGTATTAGAGCAGAAGAAAATTATTTAATTTCCAGAATTCTTGAGCTTTCTTATCTAAATCCTTGCATTTTAGGTAATTTAGAACACATGAATTGGCTGAATTACAAATTAAGTTAGAAGATATGTACATCAATAACAGGAATGGTACATTTGGTAGCTCAATGACAAAATTGTCAGAAGATGGTGAACAAAACATCCATTACTTTTTTAATCTTTAAAAACTTAATGCTGTCAATAATTTGATCAAAGACAAAGAATTAACATTACAACAGACAATCCTGAACCTATTGATCATATTGAATATTATTGATCTATTATTGTAAATTGATCACATTGATCATCTAAAAAAAACCTCCACACAGAAGCATGGCCCAACAGAGAGGAGCGCCCTCCTCTGGACAAGACTCTTCAGCACATCTACACCTTATGGACAAAGGACATTCTTTGGAGGACCAGAATGTTCACACTTTGGACAAAGAGGACAGATGGTTTGAGAGGTAAGTGAAGGGAAACCATCTATATTAATAAAGAAGAACAAACCTTAAACGAGGTGGACTCCGATTTCAGCTTTCAAAAACCTACAAATTAGCGATAAGAGTTTGATTCCTTCCTGCTAACATGCGCAGCCCCAACCCCTATTTTTGGGATAAAGAGAAGACCGCCCTATTATTCAGCCAGGTCAAGCAATTCCCTTTAACGACCCCCTTTCAGAGACATAGACAGGTATGGGGCATTGCAGGCTAACAAAAGAAGCCAAACGACTCCCATTCCAAAGGGGGGGGGCCCGTTCATCCGTTTCTATTTGCATTATTCCTAAACAAAAACAAGGCTTTGTTGGTCTGCTGCATAAAACCTGGAATTCAACGCTATTTCTGACATTTTAAATTGAAAACGCTTCCTGGATGAGAACAGAAACGTTTTGAACCTCGATGACTGAGAATCTTCAGCAGGATCTTTCACTATGAGGTCGTATTTTACTTAGCAAGGCTGAAGGCCTCTCTAAGCTCACTGATTAGCTTAGATGTTGATCAAAGTGCTGAAAGAGAAATTGATCAGTTGTTTTTTAACTTTGTTTGGAAGAATAAGACCCATTACATTCAAACATATATTTTAATTAACTCATATGAAATGGAGGGCTTAACTGTTTATCTTTCTCTATCTTAAATAACACTTTCAAAATAAACTGGATTGGCCACAGTTCTTCAAATCTCAGACTTCAATGTGGAATACTATCCCTTATCCCAGTTATCAGTTTTTCAACAACTTGGGGGTTTAAACTTTTTCTTGTTTTGTAATTTTAATCTATATAAAATTCCTATCAAAATCTTTTATTTTGTCATGGTCACTTATTTACAAGCAGAACATTTCTCCTCCTCTCCAGCATCTGGAACAATAAGGCAATCCTATGGAAGAGAAGATAATAGTCTCTGGATCCATGGTTCAGTCATCACATTATTCAGATATAATTGGTAAATGCTGATAATGGTACTTTATTATATAATGAGGGATTTCTCTCTTAATGGAACCTTCCTATTTTGATTCTTGGTGCTATATCAGCTGGGATGATATTCAGCCAGAAGCCAAGACTCAATTCTTCCTCATCTCCTCCTCCAACTCCCATCGACTGTCCTAGTGGACAGTGCAGGTCTGGTTCCTGGCAGCTTTATTATCCACCCAAACCCTGTTTGTTCCTTTAAACTTTCCTGACAATGATTTAAATCTTTCTTAGTCGTTGCTGTAGAAAATTATTACTTTACTTTGTGTGAATGCAAATCAATAGAATGCAGGGCTGTCAACTCTCACCCATTTGTAGTGAGACTCCCGCATCTCAGTGTCTTCACATGCTGTCACTCCTTATCTCCAGTTTCTTATGCAAAAAAATGGCGGACACTAAAACTCAACTCTGTTCCGCTAATTTATATATAAAAATACCATGGTGATAAAAATCCCTTCTGATACGACCGTAGTGCTAACAGATGAAGACATGCCAGGTTCAGATTCAGTTTGTGTTCCCACCTGTTCACTGTGCTGACAGCAGCTGCAGTAGATATTTAAAAAAGACCGGATTTCTAAGCAGTTATTAACAGGTATAATATTAAATTTTTTATCTAATCCCTTTCTTATCTGGACTAAGATAATTCACTCTGTAAATTAATGATTTTAAGCAATTTAGCAATCAAGGAAATTTGAATAAAATATACAGCAGCAGGCTTCAATAATCCATGTGGAGAATGAATGTAGGATCACATCAAATTGTTTTCTTTACATCTAGTTTTTTTACTGGGCTTTCCTCCTTGTTTTCTCTAGTTTATTCTCCTGATTTAGTCCCAGTTTTAGTCCATGTTTTTCTCACAGGTTAAATAATTATTCCTCAGTCTAGTTGAATAATCTCCTGTTGCATTTCAGGACTAATTGAATCAACACAAATATCTAATTTCTTGTAAGCCTCACAAACGGATAGGATCCACGAAAAAGAAAAATGTATTTTATTTTTCAGCCACCAAAGAAAAGACCAAGCAGATAGAGACACAGAGAGGATGTGCAGAACAACTCAGTTCTCCAGGATTGATTGAGGAGGAACCACGGGGATGTTCTCATTTTATCATTACTTATCTTATTCATTTATCCTTATTTTGCTCCACTGAATATGTTTAAAAACTTAATTTCCATCACATCTACCAAAATTAAACATCCAGAGAAGTTCTTATAGAATCTACCAGGGCTGAAACAATTAATCAATTATTGAAATACTCGTCAACTAATTTAGTTCTAATTTAATCAATTGATCATTAACTGAAATATAGAGACTCTAAAACATGTCTTTAGCTGACTAAACTAACTTAAAACTTTCTTAATTATTTGGTGTAGAAAATGATTACTATTTGGAATGCAAATAGGGAGAATGTAATCGTAACCTCCGGACCAGTAGGTGGCGGTAATGCTCCTGTAGGTGGGCCACCAGTCGCTCTTAAACCCGAAGAAGACGAAGAAGAAGAAGAAGAAGAGGAAATAGGAAAGAGGAGGACCAGCATGGCCGCTATCGGGATTCATTTCGGTTACACCTGTGCTTGTGTCGCTGTGTTCAAGGTGAGTTTAAACCCGCGGTTAGCGGCTCTGCTCCAACATGGCGGCTGCTACGAAACTCTGGCTCAGAACGTTACACGGTAGCATCTGCTGCTGTCCGCGGGCAACACGAGCTCTGACGTCACAGCCGGTGACGGTATCCCGGTAAAAGCAGCACATGGAGCAGATGACCATCCATAGAGAACCAGGGATCAGCGAGGTTAGGCCGGAGGAGGGCTGCACGAGCCAGACAAGCTAGCAGGTCAACGAGGCCGCCATATTGATTCAGCAGCAGCAGAGCATCCAGCTCAGAGTTCACCCTCTGCTATAGAAACAGAGCAGGTAGAATGGCCCAGTCACACTGCTCTACAGTAGCTTCTTATCATTGATTCAGTTTATTCTGAATTAAATAATGTCATTGCTGTGGACACGTGCTTTCAGTGACAGAAAGGACTCCATGTTTATTATAAACCTGCTTATAAAGTCTAGAAAGTTGTAAAGCTGATCTAATCCTCCTCAGTCTGGAAACATCTGGACCCACAGAAGCAGCTGCCCTGAAACCAACCACAGGATCAGACCCTGGATTCTGATTGGCTGCAGGGTCCAGAAACTGCTGCGCTTTCCTTTGGTTTTAATGGCAACTATTAGAAGCAGATCTCAGTCAGTGAGGCGGTTCTAGTTCTGCTGCTCTATAAAACAGGGCAGCCTGAGTGGAGATAATTAAACCCAAACATCATATATTACATTAACGAACGTTGAAACACATCAAAGTCATCCCCACAGAGGAGAGAATAATTAACCCCAGTAACCATGGCAACAGTTCAGAACCAGACTGCTGTTCTGACTGAATGATGACGTTTCCCTCCTCCCTATCTGGCTGCTGTCAGTCAGAATTCATTCAGTATGTGGGCCAATCAGCATCCAGCAGCTAGCTTCATGACCCGCCCTGCTCCATAGACCCCTGAACGCATTATGGCCGTCAGACACACTTTAACGACCAAATCTGGACGCTGGATCAAACTGTGGTGTGGTTGCTTTGACGCTTCCACGCTACGGATGCCCGGTGATCTGGTTGATTATCCGCTCTGTTCTGTAGCTTCAAGCTAGAGCGACTTTATTTGCTTTGAGTTTTCAAACTAGTTTTAACGCATTTCTAAGTGAGAAAGTCCACCTCCAAACATCCTCTGTTCATCAGGATTATAATCCCACTATAATCTGCGGTCCTTGTTTGGAGCTCCAGACCTCCAGCATCCCGCCGGGAGGCAGCGCTGGGAATCCCCGCTGAAAGCTCTCTGCTGCAGGCAGCCTGTGGGGGATTTCCTGCTGTCGCTCGTAGCGGCTGGAAGTCAAGTCAATAGAAAGAGTTTTTAAGGTTTTTTTGGTAAAAACTACAACAACCAGAATATACAATCTAATATTTTTCATCAGCAGGTTTTAGCATCTTGATTTTTCTTTATTTTTCATCTGCAGAAGCGATGGCAGTTTGCAGGTAGTGTCTTTCTACCCCAAAAACCTCCTGGATCAGCTTTTCTGATTGGTTGATGTGGTTTAGCATGTACCCTGGCTCTGAATGAGCCAAACTATTGGATGCCCTAGCAACCAGGCTGATGCCCTAGCAACCAGGCTGATGCCCTAGCAACCAGGCTGATGCCATAGCAACCAGGCTGATGCCATAGCAACCAGGCTGCCTGAACTCTCCTATTTAAAGGCTCTGCTTGAATGTGACCCAGGTCAGAGGTCCCTGAATGTAGATTTTAAATGAGGAAGTTGTGTCCACTTGAAGGCAGTTGCGCCTCGGGACTTACGTTCTGGTTCTTTTCCTGGGAGCAAGTTATTTACTACTCTTAACTCAAACTGGGTAAAACCATGTAAAAAGGACTATAAAACCAGGAGTACAAAAATTAAAATTAAAACGTGTTTATTCCAGATCAGGTCGTTACAGGACAGAGAAAATTGCTTGGAGCTGCACAGCGTGGGCTCAAAAATCACATCTGCGAGCGTCCGGCAAAGTTTGAGCCCCAAACAAGGTCATCTTCTCCTTCTTATAGCTCATGAGTCTATGTGTTGCATCAGGTGGATGCTTATCTGTCCGTATCAGAAACTGACACGCCATCAATGCCCTGAACTTTTTGCTCCTTGCGTCTATGCCTCAGGATTACAGATAGCTCTCCTCCATCAGTCCGGCTCCAAGATGTTCCCATATCCTGTGTATCTTTAAAAGACAAGAAGGCTGTCCTATTTAGATGATCTCCGTACACACAGTGACATCCGCAATGTGAAGGAAGGCCTTCTACTGTCTCTATCTGGCTAACAAAGTATCAATGCACATGATGTATAAAGAATAAACCTAACAGAGATCAGGTCAGACTGGGAGCCAATCAGCTTGCTGCCTAAACTGATGAAGGAAAAGCAGGCGTGGAGCTTCTCCCAGACGGGTCCTCTGAATGGTCACCTGCTCCACCTGCCGGGGTGGGCGGGGCTCTAAGGTTGATTGACTCCAGCACTCTGTCTCTTTCAGGACGGCCGGGCGGACGTGGTGGCCAACGATGCAGGAGACCGTGTGACTCCAGCTGTGGTGGGCTTCAGAGACACGGAGCAGGTCAGATCCTCCACCACCTCCAGCAGCTTCTCTCTGCTCCGCCCGTCACCTTTATTCTGCTTCCCTTGCAGATCGTTGGAATAGCAGCAAAGCAAGGTCAGGTCCGGAACGCGGCCAACACCGTGGTGAAGGTGAAGCAGGTCCTGGGGAGAAGGTAACTGGTTCTGTCAGGGCGGCTCTATGGGAGACTTTGACCTCTGGAATCAAAGGACCAAATATTTTTCTCAGGTTTTTTCCTCCCTGATGGTTTCATCTCTTCTTCTTGTCTCAGATTCGATGATCCTGTGACTCAGACGCACAAAGCTGAGACCAAATGTCAGGTATGTTGATGGAACATCTTGGTCCGGCGGTCCAGGGACGGACGGTGAGGCTGTGATTGTTGGCTGCAGGTGGTGGACAAGGAGCAGAGGCCTTACTACTCGCTGAGCTGTGGGGAGCGAGCGGAGCTGGTGGCCCCGGAGGACGTGGCGAAGCTCATCTTCAGGAAGATGAAAGGTAGCGTGAAGCTAACGGCGTTAGCTGCAGAGGAACCACCTACTGACTGCTTCCTCTGTCCCTCCAGAAACGGCTCAGTCTGCTCTGGGCTCTGATGTCACCGACTGCGTCATCACCGTCCCCTTTGAGTTTGCACATGCTCAGAAGAGAGCTTTGAGGTGAGGCGGCTCTCTAGTTGCATTCTGGGTAATGGTGGTAAAGCCTTGGACTCTGACCTGATGTGCTGCTTGCAGGGAGGCGGCGGAAGCTGCCGGCTTCCATGTGCTGAGAATGATCCACGAACCCGCCGCCGCTCTGCTGGCCTACAACGTGGGCCAAGACTACTCGTCTGGGAGCAGGTAGAGAGCCGCCACCTTTGAACCTCGGGCTCCCAGTTTGATTTGCTGTGACCAGTATTCCCTCCCAGCAGGGCGGGTCCAGAAAGTAAAAAAACAGCTTTGATTTCCACCTCTGGGAGGTTTAGACCAGCTTCCTCAGCCAAGGATCAGAACGCCAAGGTCCCCGCCCTCCACTGGCTGGACATTCTTCTTCTCTGGAGTTGCTCCTGATGGCCGAGCAGGAGTGGGCATTCTTGGTGCCTGTACGTTGGGGTTCACCCTGGTGAACGACAGGGTGGCCTCCCTCCGCGTACGTGTGGGGGGGACAGAATCTGACTGTTGTTTGCGCTTATGCGCCAAACAGCAGTTCAGATTACCCATTCTTTTTAGAGTCTTTAGTGTACGGGCTAACGTTAGCCCTGGCTGTGGTTAGCCAACAACAGAAAAGAGAACTTCTAACTTAATACTCTGAGTTCTGTGAGAGCTAACCTGGAAGCTGCTGCTGCCACAGTGCATTCTGGGACAGCTGTCAGTCCTCCTCCTGTCCCCTGTCCTCCTCCTGACCCTGTCCTCTTCTCTTCCAGCCATGTCCTGGTCTATAAGCTGGGGGGGACGTCCCTGAGTGTGACGGTGCTGCAGACCAACGGGGGGATGATCCGGGTGCTCTCCACCCGCACCGACCACAGCATCGGAGGGGAGAGCTTCACCCAGGCGCTGGCTCAGCACCTGGCCTCAGAGTTTAAAAGGTAGCAGTTTGCTTCAGAGCCACCAGGTGGCGTCTAACCTCTCCTAGCAGAGCTCTCCATGGTGTCTGTGATCTGCAGAACCTTCAAGCACGATGTGAGCAGGAACCCGCGGGCCCTGCTGAAGCTGATGAACAGCGCAGACATGGCCAAGCACTCCCTGTCCTCCCTGGGCTCTGCTAACTGCTTCGTGGACTCCCTCCATGATGGCGTGGACTTTGAGTGCAGCGTTTCCAGGTGAGCGGACCGCCCGCCGCTCTGCTCCGGGTTCATTCCTGCTTCATGACTGCAGCTTTTCTCCACAGAGCGCGCTTCGAGCTGCTCTGCTCCTCGCTGTTCAACAGAAGCATCCAGCCAATCAGGGCCCTGCTGGAGGAGGCCGGGCTCTCGGCCACAGACATCAACACGGTACGCCGGCAGAATGACGGCCCATCTCCATGGCGTCCAGTTCTAGCAGAACGCTGCTGACCATCGGTGAAATGTCCGGCCTCGTTTCAGGTGGTTCTGTGCGGCGGGTCGTCCAGGATCCCTCGCCTCCAGCAGATGATCCGGGAGATGTTCCCAGATGTGGAGCTGCTCAATTCGTCTCCTCCTGATGAGGTCATCGCCGTGGGGGCGGCCATCCAGGCCGGGCTCCTGGTGGGCAGGGACGGCCTGGGCCCCGACGACGAGTCAGTGGCTGTGGATGTTTGTGCTGCAGACATCCTGCTGAAGGTACGGTGGCCCTGATGGAGCCGTCTTCCTGTTAGCGCCACCTAAAGGGCTGGAGGAGTTTATTCTGACTAAAACCTTTACTGTTAATAATGTTTTAAATGCGTTTAGCTGTGATCTGCAGACAGCTTCACTTTGGACTGAACCTCTGATCCATCTGATCTCTGCTTCCGTAATAAAACGTCTTTTCTTTCATCCAGTGACGGGATGGGGGGGGCTGGGTGTTTGTTTTGCCTGCAGGAGTTGGATGAAGCAGGAGCTGAGACCTTCAGGGTCCTGGTTCCCCAGGGGACCCCCCTTCCTGCCCGCAGACACCACAGCCTGTCTGCTGAGGGCAAGGTGGCCTCCGTCTGCCTGGAGATCTATCAGAGGTTAGACGGCGAGCAGCCAGAGAGACTGTCCAAGGTGAGGGGGCTAGGTGTTGTAGACATCTGGGGTACGGGTTCCTCTCCTCTCCAGGCTGACCTGTAGATTCAGTAGATCCTGTTTATTCAGCCCCAGCAGCTGAGGTTGTCTCACCGCTCCTCTCCTCTTTCTCCAGATGGTTGTGCGAGGCCTGCCGCCCAGCGAGGAGCGGCGCCGCGTGGACGCTGTGATCACCATGAAAAGGTGGGTGCTCTCTGAAGGATCAGCGCCTCACTACAAGCCTTCAGATTGGTGGACGATGCTTTCTGTGTTTCAGGGACGGCTCCTTTCACCTTTCTTGTGCCGCTAACGACGACGGAAGATCGGAGGCGGTCACCATAGCGGCAGCATCATGATCCACGGCTCCTGGCTGTACCACCCAATAAACATTGAACTGTGGAGCTGCTCTGTGTTTGGTCTCCACTGGGGAGGGAATCTGACGGGAATGTTCCACTGATGGCCAGCAGGTGTCACCCTAAGAGAGGGGTGGACAGGAAGCCAATCATTAATTTTTGCTGTGATGGGGCGGGGCGGTGTTAGGGACGGAGCAAAGGAAGTGCTGCAGCTGATGGCTCCTGTTCATCAGAAACACCAATGACAGAATTAGGACTACGGGAAACAAAGTTCCTTAGAGCTTTTCTAAACCCCAAACATCTGGATGAGAACATCAGCAGGAGATCAGGGATGGAGGAGGAACCCATGAGATGATGAACAGGTCCTCCCTGTTTTTATTCTTCATCCTCACCTGCTGACAGAAGATTCCACCTAAATAGATACAATGATCCACTACCATTCAACAAATAAACCTGTATTGTTATCATCTATGGCAAGCCATTTTGATATATATTAGTTTTTCTGAATTCCTGATATCTGAAGAAATGTTTTTTCTTTGTCTAAATGACCATTTCTAACAAAGTTACATTCTCCATATCTAGAATAAACATTCTAGTCTAGAAATTAATCATAGATCTCCAGATTCATATTGTTACTAATCAGCATTTCTATTATTTCGACTATGAAGAAATGTATTTCAGATATAAAAAATATATTTAGTCAAGCTGATAAATGTCAGAACGGCTAATTGAAAAATGTAAACATTTCTAGAGAAATAAAGCCGCTGTCACACATGGTTTAGCCTGACGTACAGAAAAAAACTTGAACTTCCAGGTTCAATTTACTTTACTTCAAGGATTATAAACCTTCAATGATTGATGAGAAGGTTTGAACAGGATCCAGGGCAGTTAGCCCCGCCCACATGCTGACAGAGATGACCACTCTGAACCTTTTCTGACATTTAAGGCTAGTTTTGGTTTCCAGACAACAGCAGCTTTATATATATACATACACACATATATGTATGTATGTATATATATATATATATACACATACATATATATGTATGTACATATATATGTATATATATATAT
>JAGKQL010000031.1:200325-220102 GCA_018398635.1 Cyprinodon brontotheroides | reverse complement strand
TTGTATCTATGCCTCTATTTCTATGTCTGCTTCTGTCTCCTTGAACCCCAGTGCGGCCTCAGCAGATGGCCGCTCACACTGAGCCTGGTTCTGGCTGGAGGTTTCTTCCCGTTCAAAGGGAGTTTTTCCTCTCCACTGTCACTACAAGCATGCTTAGTGTGAGGGGGATTGCTGAAGAGTCAATGAGTCGACATGCAATCAGCTGGTTTTTCTTAGATAGAAAACTTTTCAACCAATCTCACTGAATGATCTGGTTGATCTGTATCTATAAATTGACCTGAGATGACATGATGTGAATTGGTTCTATAGAAATAAACTGAATAGAATTGAGCTATTGGGTTGATTTTAGGACTTTCTGTTGATCAGTCAAGGTCTTTGAAACTAAACTAACTCATCAAAGTTTTTATTGTAAATATATTTTTCTACAGCCTGCAGTATAGATCGGAGCCCGGCTATAGATCGGAGCCCGGCTATAGATCGGAATCCGGCTATAGATGGGAGCCCGGCTATAGATCGGAATCCGGCTAAAGATCGGAGCACAGCTATAGATCGGAGCCCGGCTATAGATCGGAATCCGGCTAAAGATCGGAGCACAGCTATAGATCGGAGCCCGGCTATAGATGGGAGTCTTGCTATAGATCAGATTGGTTTACAGCCCAGAATCAGGTCTTTGGTGGTCGGCTTATAACCTTCATGAAGCCTTCTCTGCTGTTCTTCATCTGAGTTAAAGAGGACCTGAAGTTTGGAGGTCTGCAGCTCCTCCTTAGCTTCTGCTGACTGCGCTCTGGGATAAACTACTTCACTCCCATCATTCCCATCACTCCCATCATTTCCATCCTTCCCATTATTCCCACTGACAGTCGACTGGTGGACTTCTGTCTCCAGGTGTGACTGCTTTTCTCTCACCTGTGATGTTTTTCTAACTAATGGGATTAAAGTCCCTCGTCACCTGATCAGACTTCCTTCTCCCCTTCATCAAGCTGGACTTTGATGTTATAATCTAGAAATCAGCAAATAGTTTCTATTAAAACTGGTTTTAGTTTGGGAATGGACTGGAACTGGGAAGTTTCAGGTCAACCAGCTACTAATGAAATGACCTCTGACCCCAAACAACAAAGCAGTTAAACCGCTTCTTTCTTTCTCTGATAGAGTTTAGAGGTCAGAAGTGTTCAACCAATCAGGTTCTCCGCTAAAGAGAAAAACAGCTTTATTAGTTTCATTGCTCAGAAACTCCCCATTCTCCAGCTCCCTGCTACCCAAACGTCTTCGCTCCTGTTCTACCTGGAAACAGCAGCACATCTAATTCCTGATTGGTGGAGCTGGGATAGTGGGCGGGGTTTGAGGGCTTTTTAGCCCTGAGCTGAAGCTGTTTCTGTTCAGAGTTTAGGAGACAGACCAAGAGCTGGTTGCTGACCAAACTTCTTCATCTTCTAGAAGAACAAAGAGAGGAAATAATGAATTTTCTGCTTTGCCTCGCAGCTCTGGCTGCTCTGTGCTTCTCAGTGGAATCCAAAACATGTAAGTACCTCCAGGTTCTGGTCCTGGTTCTGGTCCAGGTCCTGGTTCTGTAGCTTCTGGTAGATTAACCATCACAGGCCGGTTCCTCCTCCTGGACGGTTCTTCTACTGCTGGCAGATCTACTCTGACATGTTTTCAGAAATAGGTTTATTAATCTTTCTGTGTTGATCTGATTATGATGATGATTTTATTTCATCAAAGCAGCTAAAGTTATATTTCTGTCTATTATGTTTTCCTTTCAAAAAGAGAGTGTTTGAAGAAAATAAAAGGTTAAATAATGTTAAGAATAAGAAATGAAGTCAAAATGTTTTTCTGAGTTTAGTTTCAATTCTCCAGGCCTGATTCATGCTGCTGAACGGCTCCCTCTGCTGGCAGCAGCAGGAAGCAACTTTCCAGCCTCCTGGTTTTAGACCAGGAAGCTGAAAGGTTGATCAGTGTCTTTAGAGCAGAAAATCTCACTGAATGAGTCAGAAACCACCAAATAATCCACCTTAATCCAAACCAATGACTGTCTGCCGCCTCCAGCTCCACCCAAAGTCGCTGTTTACAGCCGAGACCCCGGAGAGTATGGGAAGGAGAACACCCTGATCTGCCATGTGAGCAACTTCCACCCCCCTGACATCACCATCGAGCTGCTGTGTGACGGCACTGAGCTCCCCAACCCCAAGCAGACAGACCTGGCCTTCAAACAGGACTGGCACTTCCATCTGACCAAGAGCGCCGCCTTCACTCCCGCCGCCGGGAAGAACTGCCTCTGCCGCGTCAATCACTCAGGCGTCTCCAAAGACCACGCTTGGGGTAAGTTTGGCCCCTGATGGTTTCTATAGAAACCAATGAAGTCCTGGAAAATTCCCGTCAGGATAAACCCACTTTGATCCTTTTACTTTCGATTTCCTCCCTTCGTCATTCCTGTCAATAAGGACTCGCTGCTGCTGGTCACATGACCTCAGAGCGCCAAAATGGCTTCCCAGAAAGGCTGATCTAATGCCATGTTTAGTTTGATGGAGGCGTCCGTCTGCTGCCACTGATCACTAACAGCTGCTGTCTTTGTTTTTTCAGAGCCAAACATGTAACTGCAGAATCCCTCCCAGGTGAGTGTCCCGTGGCGGCCGCCATCTTGTCCTTGTGCTGTTTTTGTTGTGTTTAGATGCTGCTGCATGTGTCCTAGTCAAAGTAAAGTTTTTAGGCTTCAAAGCGTTTTGGAGGATCTTTGCAGCAGGACTGAACCTTCTCTGTTTCTTTCCAGAATCTCTCCAGATGTTTCATCCTATGCAGCATTTATTCATGGTTTCATCAACGCCGCTTCTCCACTTTCATTTGAAGACTAATCCAGTTTAGGTGACGGGGATTTTCGCTTCTTGTAAATTAGTTGTTTTTAATCGTTTGCTTTTCGTACTGTAAATGATTTTATAATCCTGTTTAACGTGTAAACTTAAGTTAAAGTCTGAGCTTCAATGAGGTTCTAGATGCCTGAGAGGTTTTCAGTTTTTCCTTTTTGGTTTTTGGTTGAAGATGATTGTGAACAACCTCTTAATAAAAACCTCTTGGTAAGAAAAGTTTTTCATTGTCAGTTTTTAAATGATCTCCACATTGGATCTAGATGGTAATTTCTGCACCAATCAGAACTCTGATCTTCGATCTGAGAGGTTGAACTGGCAGCGATTAGGAGGGTTGGGGTCCTGATCTAAGCATCCAATCCAGCAACCAGGTTACAGTCAGATCCAGGGACAGACGGGGAAAAGGCTAAATGAAGCATCAAAGTTCCTTCATAGGATTCTCTGAGGATCATGGCAGATAAGCGCTTAGTTTGAGGAGCAGACCGCTGCGTTCGCCTTGAACACTGGGTGATTTCACCAGGATATTGGTGGCAAATTGAACTAAAGGTAGGGATCTATTTTGCAGAGCGGAGGGCTGAAAGTTATTGAACTTGACGAGAGCGTTGAAAATGACACAGAGAGGAGGAGACTGACGGCCGGGAGCCATCTTTAATCCAGAATCTATTCTGATTTCAGCATTTGGCTACAATCTGGGTTTCATCTGATTAAAGGAAGGCTGTTTTGGTTTCCTATGTGAACATTATTTTAATTGACATTAGGGAACCTAAGCCTATTTTCCAAATACAGGGTTCCCGCGGGTCCTTAAAAAGTAAAAAGGCATTGAATTCTTTAAAATAAAATAAATTTTAGTCTTAGCCATATTTTTTTTAAAACACATCATAAATAGGATTATTTTTTTATTACGATTTATTTTATGTAATCCTAAATCATTTTTCTTTTTATTATTAAAAAAGAAATAATAATGGCTTGCAACCATTATTGGTTTCGATCCTAGTAGCGGAACCAGCATGCAAAGAGATGTTAATAGCGGCAGGGGACATTTGAAGAAGATGCGCCATTAACTTTTTGTTTGGAAAATATGAGCAAGTGTAAATGTAACCAAAATTTGTCTCCAGCCAAGAGTTTTCTCCATGGCTAAAACCAGGGAACATACATGAGGCTCAGTGGATTTATGCAAGAAGTCATTCAAGCTCAAGAACCGATGGGAATTAAGGCAGTGGAGTTTGCGCATGCTGAAGCACGAAAACACAAAGCGTCAAAATATGGAGTTACAGAGAAATAGCCGGTATTTCTCAGTTTAGTTCCACCCCTTGTCTCTGCAACGCCTCCACTTATCACCAAATCAAACATACTAAGAAAAATAGCTGCAAAAAGACTTTTAGCACTGGTTATGTTGTGGCTTTAAAACTGATTTGTTTTGTTCCCTGCTAAAACAAAAGTTAGTGAATTCAGTTAAAATAATTGTTAAAACATATTTCTGTCATTAGTGTGTTTTTAGCTTTCTTTTTCATATGGGAAGCTTTTCAAAATTGGAAACATTAGTTCAGTGGTTTATGTTAAAAATAAACCCTTTGGGTTAAGTTGTCACAAGCAGGTTTTTCTTGTGTTTCTTGTGAATTTGGTCTTAAATTTTTATTTCAAGTGGCATTAAAAAGTCTTGAATTTAACTTGCCTTATGCTGTAGGAACCCTGTAATATCTGAAGTCATTCACTGAACCCGGATCATGGATAAACCCATCCATCCAGTTAGCAGTCATTCAGTCATTGCAGGGGGCGTCACAGGACAGGCCGGGCCGTCCTCCAGCAGGGAAACTCTACCTTCTCTAAAAGATCATAAAAACCAGGGTGGCTCCTGGGAAATCAGGCTCTCAGCCAATCAGAGCCATAAGATCCCATTTTGAATCTGATTATTACGCACTAATTAAAGAACCTTTAAGCCAATCAGAGTCTATATCAAAGTGAAAGTGAAATAAAAGCTGATGTCGGAGAGACTGAAACAAAATGTTGTTCATCAAAACAAATTAAAATCAAAGACATAAATCACACTGACTTAAAATCATCCTGGTCTGAATTAAAAGCAAATGTTTGAACATCCCTGATCTGATTGTTCCCATAATCCTGTCAGTGTCTCTATCAGCGGCGGCCGGCCCATAGGGGGCTTTCCAACGGTACCCTCCTCTGATAAGAAGAGAGAGAAACGTAAAATATATTTTTAGAAATTAACTCATAAATGTCAGTTTTACTCTCTAGATCACAGGTGTGTCAAAATGTGTTCTCAGTAAGGGGAAAGTTGAGGCTGCTTCCACTCAGTAGCACACACCAGACTCATTCATCTCATCAAGGTGAGTCTAGTCTTAACCTGATGACTTGACGGGATGAATGGAGTCTGGTGTGCTATTGCTTGGGTGGAAAGAAACCAGTGCAGCCGCACGTCCCTTTCTGGAATGATTTTGACACCCTGCTCTAGACTGTGTACCTATAAGCAAAACAAATTATATAAACTACATTTCCCTACCTACTGTCATTAATTTGTGGATTTCCACAGACAGACTCCTACCGTCTCTGTTCTGGGGGCGCTGATCAGACAGACCCACATTTGCAGAGAGAACCTATGTCAATCATGTACTATTGCTAGGTGAATTTAATAATTTAATGGCCAATCAGCGTCTCAGAACTTTATGGTCTTGGGGCGCTGAAAATACTGCCCTTTAACAGGCTTCTGAACCCAATGCGCATGGAGGTGCAGACAATTAGAGGGACTTATGGCTTATGACGTAATCGAACGAGATGCAGCTTCCACCAAATTCGTTGAGGATCCTTATTTATCTACCCGCTTGCCAGAAGAACATCCCTGTTGTAGATATGGAAATTTCATGTCATGGTTATTGTGACTGTGACGCAATCCACACGTCAGCTTTAAAATAACCTCCTTTTCTTAGTAGCATGTCATTGGACACACATTCCTGTTATACTGTGCTTGTGAGGACCACTACACTCGCGCTGTGAGCCCAAAGTATCTCCATGAGAACTTAAAACACACAAGCTGTCCTGGTTACCTAAGCTGGCGTATTGAGGGTGCACACACTTAATACTTCCAGTAAAGCTAGTCGTGTGGTGTGTGTGTGGGGGGTGTGTGTGTGTGTGTGTGTGGGGGTGTGGGTGTGTACGCTGTTTATGCTATGGGGACTTGTCATCTTCAGTCTGGCTGCCATGCGCCTTTGCTGGGTTCAAACCCAGTTTGGTGTAATTCGAATGAAGTCAATGAATCTGTGTAAAAGAATTGTTGTAAAATTATTTTTGTTTTTGTATATCAATTGTTTGTGGAGGTGCAATATATGGACAAAACTGATTTATGAGAAGAAATCAGAAATAAGTAGAGCCTGAGGTGAGGGGCTTAAACTATTTAATGAGGGCTTGGGGAAGAAGAGCGGCCATTTTTGTTTTCTGTTTCTTTGTTACATTGCTGGTAACTGGAGGGAGGTTGAGGCCCAGAGGATCTTGTACATGTTTAGTTTCTTTGCACCCTGTTTTGAGTTTTTGAGCTCAATAAATCACCAACACCGGTAACCCGACTGAGCCTGGATTCTTGGAGGCCAAAGAACGCCGTCACAGTGACCCAAATCATCACTGTTACTGTTATTATATAGTAAATTAGATCATTACTGTTAAAGCTACAGTGTGTAATAATTAGAATCAGAATCAGAATCAAGTTTATTGCCAAGTAGGTTTGCACTTACAAGGAATTTTGACTTGGTGTATTACAGGGATATACAGTCAGAAATGTAATATATTATACATAACTATGTTATTTCATCATCATCTACGCAGCTCAGCTCACTTAACCCTTAATATTTGGCGCTGCTCTTAGAATTCCTCGCGGTTTATAATTACATTAAGAGCGTGGTCTCGCAGCTGCTGAGGCAGACATACTTTGCGCTATACGCAAGTAGCCAGAAGCCAACAAACTAGCGACAAGGCGTAAGATCACCCATTACGCTCAAAAGTAACTATGGCAAGTTGAGAGAGATGAACTGAGACGGTACTTCGAACAATAGATGGCAGTATTAAATGATCTATGTAAACAAACCTCATCACTTGACTAGCTGTAGGTGTGATGTGGACGGGGTGGAAGACATTATTTGTCCACAGAACGCTCGCCGCACTGTTGTGAGAAGCGTGGGGGGATGTTCATGTTTCTGCAGCTCTGGACGCTAGATGTCACTGAAAATTACACACCGTAGTTTTAAATTGTATTTCCTTTCCAATTGTTTATTTGAATTTTTATTCCGGATTAGTTGGAGACATACACTAGGCTATATCAGCCCCTCCAAAATAATATTTTTCACCAGAACGGGCACTGGTCTCTATGACTCATCAACCTAATCAACCAATCAGTCTGGTATGGTCTCCTCCACGGCTCCTCTGCTCTCCATGCCGTCTGATGGCGGTAAGGCTACGTTCATACTGCAGCCTACAGTGACCCAAATCCGTTCTTTTTGCCCACATGCGACCTGGATCTGATCTTTTCATGGCAGTCTAGACAACACAGATCTGATGTTTTCCGTTCGGACCAAGCCCACTCTGTGGTCCTGAATCCGATACGAATCTGATCTTTTCAAATGCAACCTGCGTCTGAACGGCCAGATCGCATTCATCCGATCTGAACGCCATTAATACCCGACAAAAGTCACTATTCTGGGTCTTGCTAGAGGCGGCAAGAAAAACTACAATGGTGGATGATGATGCAGAGAGCAGTATTAATGTTTAACCACCATGAAAAGACTGAGATTTTAGGGATGGAAAGATCGCTAGATTTTCTCCAGCACTACCATCCATCTTTACTTCCGTAAACACGAAGCACGCTGGCCTGTGATATCATTGCGTCCTCTACTGCGCATGCAGGACACTTGCGTTGTATGAATGCAGTTCACACAGGAGATCACATGCAAGTCGCATATATTTGGAAATGTGAATGGCAACGAAAAAAAATCGTAATTGAGCATCAAGGCCTGCAGTGTGAACGTAGCCTAAGATGCTGAATCCATGTGGTCTTCATGGTTCACATCAGTCCGTTCCTCCAGGATCTTCCGACACATGGCTGAGAGGATTTACTGTTCTTATGAGGACTGTGCTGGTCCTCATAAGAACAGGAAATCCTCTTGCTTCAATACACAGTAAAGACTCATTTACTCTAATTCATCATTTACTCCAAACTTTAGTCAAAACCAGACATTTTTAACCACAATTACTTTCATTTTAGCTGAAAATGATTAAAATCATTGCGTTTAAATGGTTTAAATTCAGCAGATTGTTTCAGGTTTTAATCATGTTTTTAAAAATGTCTGACCTTTCAATGCCTGGCAGGTGAAAGTTATCTATAATAGAACATCATCGTATAGAAAAACAGCTGATCCTGCCCTTTAGCCTGAAGGTCAGTGTTTGAAATATTTCACTGCTCTGTGTGTCAGAACTATGTGTGTTTTATGTGAATGCTGGTGTGTGCAGAGCACTGTGTGTGCATATCTATGTGCGTGGATCTATGTGTGCCTATCTGGTCAGGACCCATCTTGCTGCTGGTCCTGGAAAAGGAAGTACCTCTCTGAGCATTGATCCTGTTGAATGTCAGGACAGTCCATCAGGTTACCATGGTTACCACAGCAGCTTTGATGCATCAGAGCCTTGAGGCACAAGTGTGAATGAAATGAAAAAGCATTTTCAAATGCTTTTTCATTTTAAGAATGTGGCTGCATTGTTTGACTCATAAATGAAATTAGTAATCAAGAAGAAAATGAAAATGCAGACAGGATTATTGATTACTAATTTCATTTATGAGTCAAACATTGCAGCCACATTCTTAAAAATGAAAAAGCATTTCTGAAAATGCTTTTTCATTTTAAATATGGTAACGATTTGCTTCCATACATGATCAGCCTCTGTCTTCCCATGTCCGGTGTCTGTGTCCCTCCAACCAAACAGCTGCTCTTTTTATCAGCGTCCCAGTCTGCAGGCTGTTTGGCGGATTAGGAACACCTGTGCCGCTGCTGTGGGCGTGTCCAGGTATGTGTGGTAATGTGACCTCCATACAAACTCATGCAACAACCAAAAATGAAAACAAGACACAAATAACCCCAAAATGAGGCAAATCCAAATCAGAAAAACAAAACATGCAATCAACTTCAAAAGAAAAAGGAAAAAAAGAGGCCACATTACCACCCTTAAATCTTTCTACCCCTTTTATAGAATAGAAAATCCCTTTATTGTCCCATATTGGGAAAATTTACTGCAGCAGAAAGATTATTGAAAATGGTCACACAAATGAGGACCTTAGAAAAATGTATAAAGAATAACATAATAGGGAAGAGTTAAAATAAAACAATAAAATCCTGTGTTTTTAACAATATAAAACTGGGGAATAAATAACCAATATGCAGCTATGGACATTTTACAGTAATGGATATTTGAAAATAGCAGCAACATCAGAGATGTGCAGAATGACAGCAGCAGGTTATTTAACTGACTAAGGCGTTTCTATCATTACATTTTTGATTTTATTTGTTCCTGCTATTGCTCCGGTTGGTTGGAACATTTATTCCACTCTGGATTCTTTTTGTGAGTGTAGTCTTGCTAGTTCACAAATTATAATAAAAATAAATAAATAAAACAAACAGTTTTGAAAAACTTTGGTATTCATTCTTTTCCTGCTTTTTGTGTGTCAACGTTTCACGGTTGCTAAGCTAACAGAGCATACGCCGGTAAAACCCGCCGAAGTGGGTAGACCTGTGTTCGAAATTACAGCCAAAACACTTCCGGCCTACTTATTTTCACGGACTCCGAAGCGATCCAGTCTAGGTAGACCGCGTTCTGGAGTGATGCAGCCCAGGATTTCGAACAGAGTCTATGTGTTTTATCTCTATCTGTTTCATCTCTATGTGTTTTATCTTTATGTGTTTTATCCAACTGGTATACTCAATCTGCAAATCATCTATTGATTGGCAAAGGGTCTGCGTATCCGTCTAATGACTGCAGGGGAAGGAAATTCTGCTTTTGTCATTACTTTCTGCATTTAATCTATAATTATTCATCCCCATAATAAAAAAAAACAACAACTATAATTTCAGAAATGGTGTTAAAAGTGATTTTAGATCCTAAACGTTTAGATGAAGGTCAGTTAATTTTGTCAAAACCAAGTAGCCTATTGCTTATCTTAAAAATTTCACTTTTACATCAAATATTTTCCCACAGTTGGTCGCATTTCTCCCAAATGATAGTTTATTATTTCTGACCTTTAAATGTCTCTTCTGTGAATTATTTCTAAGTTATCCTACAGTTACAGATTATTCAAATTGACCAGATATTAATCCAAATCTCAGTCAGATTATAATCTAGTGAAACGTCTTCTACTTCCCTTTCTGTGGGCTTTGGCGCCCTCTTCTGGTCAGACTCCTCCATTGCAATCTGTTTTTCCATAATTACAAAGTTTAGGGAGAAACTAGATAAAACACAGTTATATATATTTATATTAGTGTTGTTTCTGTCAAAAATGATTTCGTTGATGCTCCTTTTTTCATGAAGACAATGAGAACTGATGACAGGGCTGCCAACTTCTCCCCAAAGCTTGCAGTGAGATTCTGAAATAGTTTGAAGAGGAAACACTGTCAGGGTTCGATTGAGGCTGTGAGGTGCAGCTAAAGGTTGGAGGTTTTCAGAGCATTTAACTGAATCTAAGTATTAAAATTTCAAAATTTTAAAGCACAGTAAATGTTACTGAATAACAATCAGAGATCTGTAGTTATGATGAACATTTTCAAACAATATCCATTATTTTCTAAATTCTGGTGATTTTTCAGAGAACTGAAGTAAATAAGAATGAATTTGCATCTTAAATATGCTAAGAATTCCATAACTTTGTTTATTAATTATTGTATGCAGTTCAATAAAATAACTAATGGGAAATAATAAGTTATCACTGGATTACTGACACTGATATAGGAACCAGTGCAATCTAATCCCATGCAAACTACCCTGTGTATGAATATTTGGTAATAAGCTAAGGATTAAAAAGCTTAACTCGTTACTGTTTTTTTACAATTGGTAAAAAAGCAAAATTATTCAGAGCTTCTAGGAGGCTTTAGATTCTATAAAAACTCACCATGACACAAGACAATACTTCTCTGGATGTTTAATTTGGGAAAAGATAACCAAAATTAAGTTTTTAAACATATTTAATGGACCAAAATAAAGATAAATGAATAATAATAAAATGATAATAATAATAACATGAGAACTTGCCAGTTCTCAACAGATCATAAGCCAAAACAGTAGGATTGAATTAAAACACTTATGCAAAGCAGGCCTGAACCTGAAGCAAACAGAACTAAGACTAAACTGAAATGATCTAAACAATGAAAAACCAGCCATAAATCAAATAATACATTTTGTTAACAGCCACGGGTCTCAAAAAAGCATCTTTGACGTGTTTCTGTTCATCTGTTTTATTAGGGATATGCTCGGCCTGCTATTGTTGTTCTTGTTTGGTAAGCATGTAAGGAGATGAAAACCATTGAAATCTATAGGAAATCCACTCACACAGACCAATATCTTCTTTTTGAATCACACCTCAAATGGAACACAAACTTTCAGGCATCAGAACCTTAAAACTCCGAGCCGAGCATGTCCCTACATTTTTTGACTTGTATTTACGTCATTAAAATGAGATCTGAGGCATTTCCTATTTATTCTGACAGCAGCAGTCCGATCTGTGGTCTGACCAAAGATGGCTGTCCTAGAGGCACATCAGGTTAGCTGCCTGCAGTGTCCAATGGGGCGTCTACATATTAATGTTGATCGGGGGTGACTGGGACAATTCCTGTGGATATATCTTAACAATAAGAAGTTCAGTGGAACAAAGAAACAACGATAAATGCTTTATAATTTGAATTTCCTTCTCATCCTAATCCCCTACGGACACAAGAACAAATAGTCACTTTCAAAGTGATAGTGACAGCGATTCACCTGTGGAAAAATCAGCACTATCAGCAGTCCCAAAAATTCACCAGCCAGACTTCAATACAAAAGAGATAAGGGCCCACTACTCACTGCCAGCCGTCTGCCAGCCTACTGCCAGACCACTGCCAGCCCACTGCCTGCCCAATGGCCTCCCACTCCAAGCCCCCTGCATAATTTCAATGAGATACTAAGCTTGGGCGAGCTAGTTAGGTGAGGTTTTGCAAAGCATTTATTTGAACTTTGGACTCTTTATGCTGATGTTTTTATAATGGGCTCTGGTTTATAAAGAGGCTTATAATGGGCTCTGGTTTATAAACAGCTCTGGTTTATAAAGAGCTCTGGTTTATAAAGGGCTCTGGTTTATAAAGGGCTCTGGTTTATAAAGAGCTCTGGTTTATGAAGGGCTCTGGTTTATAAAGACTGGTTTCTGGTCTATACAAAGGCTCTGGTTTATAAAGGGCTCTGGTTTATAAAGGGCTCTGGTTTATAACGAGGCTCTGGTTTTATAAAGGGCTCTGGTTTATAACGAGCTCTGGTTTATAAAGAGCTCTGGTTTATAAAGGGCTTGTTTTATAAAGGGCTCTGGTTTATAACGGGCTCTGGTTTATAAAATTACGGGCTCTGGTTTATAAAGGGCTCTGGTTTATAAAGGGCTCTGGTTTATAAAGGGCTCTGGTTTATAAAGGGCTCTGGTTTATAAAGGGCTCTGGTTTATAAAGGGCTCTGGTTTATAAAGGGCTCTGGTTTATAAAGGGCTCTGGTTTATAAAGAGCTCTGGTTTATAAAGAGCTCTGGTTTATAAAGGGCTCTGGTGGGCTCTGGTTATATAAAGGGCTCTGGTTTATAAAGGGCTCTGGTTTATAAAGGGCTCTGGTTTATAAAGAAGCTCTGGTTTATAAAGGGCTCTGGTTTATAAAGGGCTCTGGTTTATAAAAGGGCTCTGGTTTATAAAGACTCTGGTTTGTTAAAGCTTTGGTTTATAAAGGGCTCTGGTTTATAACGGGCTCTGGTTTATAAAGAGCTCTGGTTTATAAAGGGCTCTGGTTTATAAAGGGCTCTGGTTTATAAAGGGCTCTGGTTTATAAAGGGCTCTGGTTTATAAAAGGCTCTGGTTTATAAAGCTCCCTGGTTTATAAAGGGCTCCTGGTTTATAAAGAGCTCTGGTTTATAAAGGGCTCTGGTTTATAAAGGGCTCTGGTTTATAAAGGGCTCTGGTTTATAAAGGCTCTGGTTTATAAAGGGCTCTTGGTTTATAAAAAGGGCTCTGGTTTATAAAGGGCTCTGGTTTATAAAGGGCTCTGGTTTATAAAGGGCTCTGGTTTATAAAGGGCTCTGGTTTATAACGGGCTCTGGTTTATAAAGGGCTCTGGTTTATAAAGGGCTCTGGTTTATAAAGGGCTCTGGTTTATAAAGGGCTCTGGTTTATAAAGGGCTCTGGTTTATAAAGGGCTCTGGTTTATAAATGGCTCTGGTTTATAAAGGGCTCTGGTTTATAAAGGGCTCTGGTTTATAAAGGGCTCTGGTTTATAAAGAGCTCTGGTTTATAAAGAGCTCTGGTTTATAAAGGGCTCTTGGTTTATAAAGGGCTCTGGTTTATAAAGGGCTCTTGGTTTATAAAGGCTCTGGTTTATAAAGGGCTCTGGTTTATAAAGGGCTCTGGTTTATAAAGGGCTCTGGTTTATAAAGGGCTCTGGTTTATAAAGGGCTCTGGTTTATAAAGGGCTCTGGTTTATAAAGGCTCTGGTTTATAAAGGGCTCTGGTTTATAAAGGGCTCTGGTTTATAAAGGGCTCTGGTTTATAAAGGGCTCTGGTTTATAAAGGGCTCTGGTTTATAAAGGGCTCTGGTTTATAAAGGGCTCTGGTTTATAAAGGGCTCTGGTTTATAAAGGGCTCTGGTTTATAACAGGCTCTGGTTTATAAAGGGCTCTGGTTTATAAAGGGCTCTGGTTTATAAAGGGCTCTGGTTTATAAAGGGCTCTGGTTTATAAAGGGCTCTGGTTTATAAAGGGCTCTGGTTTATAAAGGGCTTTGGTTTATAAAGGGCTCTGGTTTATAAAGGGCTCTGGTTTATAAAGGGCTCTGGTTTATAAAGGGCTCTGGTTTATAAAGGCTCTGGTTTATAAAGGGCTCTGGTTTATAAAGGGCTCTGGTTTATAAAGAGCTCTGGTTTATAAAGGGCTCTGGTTTATAAAGGGCTCTGGTTTATAAAGGGCTCTGGTTTATAAAGGGTTCTGGTTTATAAAGGCTCTGGTTTATAAAGGGCTCTGGTTTATAAAGGGCTCTGGTTTATAAAGGGCTCTGGTTTATAAAGGGCTCTGGTTTATAAAGGGCTCTGGTTTATAAAGGGCTCTGGTTTATAAAGGGCTCTGGTTTATAAAGGGCTCTGGTTTATAAAGGGCTCTGGTTTATAAAAGGCTCTGGTTTATAAAGGGCTCTGGTTTATAAAGGGCTCTGGTTTATAAAGGGCTCTGGTTTATAAAGGGCTCTGGTTTATAAAGGCTCTGGTTTATAAAGGGCTCTGGTTTATAAAGGGCTCTGGTTTATAAAGGCTCTGGTTTATAAAGGGCTCTGGTTTATAAAGGGCTTGGTTTATAAAGGGCTCTGGTTTATAAAGGGCTCTGGTTTATAAAGGGCTCTGGTTTATAAAGGGCTCTGGTTTATAAAGGGCTCTGGTTTATAAAGGGCTCTGGTTTATAAAGGGCTCTGGTTTATAAAGAGCTCTGGTTTATAAAGGGCTCTGGTTTATAAAGGGCTCTGGTTTATAAAGGCTCTGGTTTATAAAGGGCTTTATAAAGGGCTTGGTTTAAAAGGGCTCTGGTTTATAAAGGGCTCTGGTTTATAAAGGGCTCTGGTTTATAAAGGGGCTCTGGTTTATAAAGGCTCTGGTTTATAAAGCTCTGGTTTATAAAGGGCTCTGGTTTATAAAGATAAAGGGCTCTGGTTTATAAAGGGCTCTGGTTTATAAAGGGCTCTGGTTTATAAAGGGCTCTGGTTTATAAAAAGCTCTGGTTTATAAAGGGCTCTGGTTTATAAAGGGCTCTGGTTTATAAAGGGCTCTGGTTTATAAAGGGCTCTGGTTTATAAAGGCTCTGGTTTATAAAGGGCTCTGGTTTATAAAGGGCTCTGGTTTATAAAGGGCTCTGGTTTATATAAAGGGCTCTGGTTTATAAAGGGCTCTGGTTTATAAAGGGCTTTGGTTTATAAAGGGCTCTGGTTTATAAAGGGGCTCTGGTTTATAAAGGGCTCTGGTTTATAAAGAGCTTTGGTTTATAAAGGGCTCTGGTTTATAAAGGGCTCTGGTTTATAAAAGGGCTCTGGTTTATAAAGGGCTCTGGTTTATAAAGGGCTCTGGTTTATAAAGGGGCTCTGGTTTATAAAGGGCTCTGGTTTATAAAGGGCTCTGGTTTATAAAGGGCTCTGGTTTATAAAGGGCTCTGGTTTATAAAGGGCTCTGGTTTATAAAGGGCTCTGGTTTATAAAGGGCTCTGGTTTATAAAGGGCTCTGGTTTATAAAGGGCTCTGGTTTATAAAGGGCTCTGGTTTATAACAGGCTCTGGTTTATAAAGAGGCTCTGGTTTATAAAGGGCTCTGGTTTATAAAGGGCTCTGGTTTATAAAGGGCTCTGGTTTATAAAGGCTCTTGGTTTATAAAGGGCTCTGGTTTATAAAGGGCTCTGGTTTATAACAGGGCTCTGGTTTATAAAGGGCTCTGGTTTATAAAGGGCTCTGGTTTATAAAGGGCTCTGGTTTATAAAAGGCTCTGGTTTATAAAGGGCTCTGGTTTATAAAGGGCTTTGGTTTATAAAGGGCTCTGGTTTATAAAGGGCTCTGGTTTATAAAGGGCTATAGGTTTATAAAGGGCTCTGGTTTATAAAGGGCTCTGGTTTATAACTGGCTCTGGTTTATAAAGGGCTCTGGTTTATAAAGGGCTCTGGTTTATAAAGGGCTCTGGTTTATAAAGGGCTCTGGTTTATAAAGGGCTCTGGTTTATAAAGAGCTTTATAAAGGGTTTATAAAGGCTCTGGTTTATAAAGGGCTCTGGTTTATAAAGGCTCTGGTTTATAAAGGGCTCTGGTTTATAAAGGGCTCTGGTTTATAAAGGGCTCTGGTTTATAAAGGGCTCTGGTTTATAAAGGGCTCTGGTTTATAAAGGGCTCTGGTTTATAAAGGGCTCTGGTTTATAAAGGGCTCTGGTTTATAAAAGGGCTCTGGTTTATAAAGGGCTCTGGTTTATAAAGGGCTCTGGTTTATAAAGGGCTCTGGTTTATAAAGGGCTCTGGTTTATAAAGTGCTCTGGTTTATAAAGGGCTCTGGTTTATAAAGGGCTCTGGTTTATAAAGGCTCTGGTTTATAAAGGGCTCTGGTTTATAAAGGGCTCTGGTTTATAAAGGGCTCTGGTTTATAAAGGGCTCTGGTTTATAAAGGGCTCTGGTTTATAAAGGGGTTTATGGTTTATAAAGGGCTCTGGTTTATAAAGGGCTCTGGTTTATAAAGGGCTCTGGTTTATAACAGGCTCTGGTTTATAAAGGGCTCTGGTTTATAAAGGGCTCTGGTTTATAAAGAACTCTGGTTTATAACGAGCTCTGGTTTATAAAGGGCTCTGGTTTATAAAGGGCTCTGGTTTATAACAAGCTCTGGTTTATAAAGGGCTCTGGTTTATAAAGGGCTCTGGTTTATAAAGGGCTCTGGTTTATAAAGGGCTCTGGTTTATAAAGGCTCTGGTTTATAAAGGGCTCTGGTTTATAAAGGGCTCTGGTTTATAAAGGGCTCTGGTTTATAAAGAGCTCTGGTTTATAAAGGGCTCTGGTTTATAAAAGGCTCTGGTTTATAAAGGGCTCTGGTTTATAAAGGGCTCTGGTTTATAAAGGGCTCTGGTTTATAAAGGGCTCTGGTTTATAAAGGGCTCTGGTTTATAAAGGGCTCTGGTTTATAAAGGGCTCTGGTTTATAAAGCGGCTCTGGTTTATAAAGAGCTCAGGTTTAGAACGAGCTCTGGTTTACAAAGTAAACATCTGGTACATAAATGGCTCTGGTTATCATAGAAGGCAGTTTGTGATTCATTTTGGAAACAGGTTTATGAAGGGCTCTGGTCTAATGCTCTACCTGGCTTGAGAAACTTGTTCAAGGAGAAATTTGGACATTTAAAATCTGTAAACAAAAAAAATAGTGTGAAAGTATAAAATTTGAAAAAAATAAAAATAAAAAATCATAAAGAAATCTGAGAAAACATAAAGGGTACAGAGCCCCAGAACTGACGTGGAAGAAAATAGAGATACAGCGTGTGCAAGAAATACTAATTTTTTCCCCAGAAAATGAACATTTGTTCCCACAAAATGCTAGTTTGTTAGTTTTGCGCACTTAGCTTACATCCACCGATAACCATAGTCCTTTCCAGAGACTTGCAGTTGGTCAAAAATAAAATCTATCCCAGCATCCAAGTTGTGCGTGAAATTCCTATCACTAACGAGAATTTCTTGAAACATCAAACTTCTCAGAATGTCTTTGTAGCTCATCTCCAGCCTAAAATAAAACCTGACCAGGTTATCACTGTCCATCACATTTTGTTCCTTTGAGAAGGTCTGCTGTGTGTGGGAAGATGTTTTAGTATTTTGTGCATACATTCTATATATTTTGTGGCCAAAAGTAATATTTTTTGGGAATAAATGAGTATTTTTTGGTAATAAACTAGTATTTAGTGGGAACAATATTCAGTTTCTTCTTCATATAACCTTAATGTCACCTTGTTTTCCAGAGAGCAGGTGTCTCCATGTTGCTGACTGAGTTTAAAGGCCTCAGTTATCAAAAACTCAAATCACTGTGAGACTTTCTGGGGATTTATACCAACGTGTGTCGATCTAGGAGCCC
The DNA here is from genome assembly GCA_018398635.1 of Cyprinodon brontotheroides. Taxonomy (NCBI): domain Eukaryota; kingdom Metazoa; phylum Chordata; class Actinopteri; order Cyprinodontiformes; family Cyprinodontidae; genus Cyprinodon; species Cyprinodon brontotheroides. The sequence continues at coordinate 202,377 of JAGKQL010000031.1, read as the reverse complement.
ATTGTACTCAGGAACAATGAAGTTTTTGCAGTGAAACCACAAAATCTTTTCGTTTACAACAACCGTTGTTGTGGCAACCAGCTGTTCCACCCTGAATATCTTTCTGGATATTTCTGGATGTTTTTGGCTTTCTTAACTTGTTTAGCTGATACAGATCTTCCTACTCTGTATCCATTTTACTGTTAACTGTGTGACGTAATGTGAGTTCAGTTTGTAAAATCATGCCAAAAATACATTTTGGTAATATGGATGGCCAGTGTGTGGCGCGCAGGGAGCAGTGAGTGCACACTGTTTATTTGTAATAAATTTAGGCTAACTTCATCCTGTTATCCTATTAAAAGGTTGCTTAATCTAGTTTACCTCCATAAAAATGCACGCCCTGCAATTACAAATAAAAAATGAAAGTATATCAGGTGTTTAGATCAGCATCCAGTAACCTCATTTATTACCCCTCACCCCCCCACCATGGACTGTTCTCCATGCTGCCCTCTAGGAAGAAGCTTTGCAGCATTTGATTCAGATCCAGGAGATCCTGCAACAGTTTCTTGCCCACTGCCATCAGACTGCTGAACTTTTGAAAAATCTCTGAATCCAGTGACAGACTCTGCATCACACTGATAACACCAAACCAATAGTGCATATTTGCATCAAATATATTAATGCTGTGAACTTCCATATCAACGCGTTTTTGCACCATATTTTTTCTCCCACACCGTTTAAGATTGATCACTGCTGCACTTAATGGAATGGAAATGTTGAAATAATTTACTGTCTGAAAGCCTTACTAAATGAATTTTTTTTTGTAGACATTTTGTATACAAAATGACAATAAAAGTTGTCCAAGTTTGAGCAAATGCAGACTTTTCTCTGTTAGTTTTATATTAAGGGAACACAAATGTTGTCATTTTGGACAATCTTATCCTTTTGTTTTCAACAGTGTCCTGTCTGGCAACGTGGCAATAAGAATAATTGTCTTGATGCCAAAAAAGGCCAAACAGATTTTACTTTCACAAGTGGAGCAGTACAGCTATCGCCATAGTGTTCCGCTTGTTTGTTTGGGTTTTAGCCATTGTGTTTTAGATATTTGTCTGCCACAGCAAACCTGATCTCAGTTAATAACTGATTGATACTTAATTTACTGCAAACAGGTGTGTTAAAGTAGGAAAAGGTCTAAAACATGCAGTGGTGTAACTTAACGACCAGGATTGGTGAACACGGTCCTACAGCTTGGACCGTAAAATGTTTGCTCTTTGAGATTATGTTTAAATTTTTGTTAAAATGCAAATAAATTGGGGCAGGTTGGCATGTTTTTTGTTTTTCCCCACAGACAGCAGTTGGACAATCATAAAACCGAAATATTTTCATTTATTCCCCACGTTTAAATATGGAAGCTGTGGGTGAGAAACTGTTCCACTGTTTTCACAATAAACGTTCCTTCATTTCATAGCTGAGCAGCTTCTTTTAGTTTCAGATCCAGTTCAGTTGAGGCCTGCCAGTGTTTCAGCTTCTGTAAATTACTTTGATCCTTTGCAAAGTCCAAGTATCCTTGCATGTCTGGATCCCAACAAGGAGCTCTTCTCAGATGAGCCCCAGGAAACATATCCAGATTAGTCTGTTGGATTTTAAATCCAGTCTCTGGAGCCAAACCTAAGAGAAGATATAGTTTTATTTAATGGTTATGATAAAATGGAACACACCATCACATATCTACATGTAAGTAGTAGAGCTCATTTGGTACTCCTCCTGGGCTCGATGTGGTTCTGGAATGACATATCCTGTGACAGTTCCACAGTGTCATGCATTCATCCAAGTCCCTCTGAATAACATCACCAAAGCAATATCTCAGGAGACACCAATGCTCATGACTCCCGTTAAAATGTCCAGCTTCTCTAAGGTCAGCAAATAGCTCCATACAGAACTGACACCTACAAAATCAATAAGTTTAATCATTTTTAGTGTATTCATGTTTAATAATTCCGTAAAAATTTCCGCAGTGAGTTTGAGTCTTATATAGACAACGTTGTCTATATAAGTTGTCTATATTCGTTGTCT
>JAGKQL010000031.1:183786-195325 GCA_018398635.1 Cyprinodon brontotheroides | reverse complement strand
TGCCTGGCTGTGTGTTTCCTGGACGGGGCCGCCTGTGGAGCTGGTTGACAGTTCCCTTTGTATCTATGCTGCTTTTTCTATGTCTGCCTTTTGTCTCCCTTGAACCCCAGTCGCCCTCAGCAGATGGCCGCCACACTGAGTCTGGTTCTGCTTGGAGGTTTCTTCCCTGTTCAAAGGAATTTTGTTTCCACTAAAATGTCTGCAAGCATGCTTTAGTGTGTCGTGAAATGAATCGAGATGCAATTTTCCTTAGATAGAAACTGAACCAATCCTTTGACTGGATCATTATCTGGTTTTTCTGAATCTATAAAGTGTCTTGAGATGACATGATGTGAATTGGTGCAATAGAAATTAAGTGAATTGAATAGAATTAAAATCTTTTCTATAATAATTGAAAAGATATCAAAAATGACAGGTATTTTGATGGATAAACACTTTATTTTCTCATACTGCATGCATAATGTCATTTACATTTAGGATATGATTTTCAAAGACTCTCAACAAGTGGCACTAAATTAAATGCAAGTTTTTTTTATTGAGTATGCTCACAAGATTGAACTGTTTTGGTTCCAGCAATTAAAATGAGCAGGTTTGATAAAGTCAGACTAATCTCCTTAACTCTGAATCGATCTATCCTAAGATTTGAAACTCTGAGTTTCTAAAAAGCTGCTATGATCATAGCAGCTTTTAATCACCTCTAAGTAGGTCCATTCAGAGTGGAACACGTGCGTAACAAGTTGAAAAGCCATTATCAGTCAAGCACCGATTAAACGAGTCACCATGGCAACAGACAACAGGAAGCGCCTTTTTCACCCCACTGGAACCAGAGATTTAATGCAGAAATGTAATAAATATATTGGAGAATGTGTTTAAAAGACAGAGAAACAGAGCTACAGCTGCAGAGGAGTTATAGCGAGATGTGGTTCAGTAAACTCTAAGGCTTTATCCACTTTCAGACGACTTTTCATGGAGTTTTGTCACGTTTATTTTAGAAAGAACAGAAAGAAGGAGGCTTTCTTTTCCAACAGTAAACTGAGTTTGCTTGTTATGTAGTCTCTAGTCAGCTGCTCACATGAAGCTTGCAGCTAAAGAATGAGGGTAAAATGCTGCGTGTTATTATGCTAGAAAGAGGGTTAGCATGCTAACAGCTGCATGGTTAGCAGCTGTTAGCTAGCTAGTTAGCAGCTTTTGGCTGTTAGCTAGCTGCTTAACAGCTTTTAGCTAGCTGGTTAGAAGCTGTTGGCTGTTAGCTAGCCGGTTAGCAGCTGTTAGCTGGTTAGAAGCTGTTAGCTGTTAGCTAGCTGGTTAGCAGCTGTTAGCTGTTAACTAGCTGGTTAACAGCTTTTAGCTAGCTGGTTAGAAGCTGTTGGCTGTTAGCTAGCCGGTTAGCAGCTGTTAGCTGGTTAGAAGCTGTTAGCTGTTAGCTAGCTGGTTAGCAGCTGTTGGCTGTTAGCTAGCTGGTTAACAGCTGTTAGCTAGCTGGTTAGGTTAGCAGCTGTTAGCTAGCTGGTTAGCAGTTGTTAGCTAGCTGTTAGCAGCGGTCATCAGGCTGGTTAGCATTTGTTAGCTAGCTGGTTAGCATTTGTTAGCTAACTGGTTAGCAGCTGTTAGCTAGCTGGTTAGCAGCTGTTAGCCAGCTGGTTAGGTTAGCAGCTGTTAGCTAGCTGGTTAGCAGCTGTTAGCTGTTAGCAGCGGTCACCTAGCTGGTTAGCAGCCATTAGCTAGCTGGTTAGCAGCTGTTAGCCAGCTGGTTAGCAGCGGTTTCAGCTGACCTGTGTGATGGTGAGGAGGGTCATCGGTTGATCTTAACTGGGCTGATCATTGGGATAAATGTTTGGTTGGTTCCCAGGTAAATAAAAAATGGCTTTGATGTGTTTGTTTTACTAAAGATGAGGAGTGAAAATGTAAGATAAACCAAGTTAGTCAACAAACATCAGATCATTGGCTGCAGCTGCAGGAGGAAAAAGACTCAGATCAAATGAAGCAGAACGATTTAAATGTCCTTATAAGGAGCTAATCTGGTTCAGTGGTTCTCCAGGATCAACAAGGGTTCATCTAAAGATATTTCTAGAACTGATCGGTGACTTTTAGTTTAGATCTGAAGATTGCGATTGTCAGTACAGTTATGGGTTGTTTGGCTGTTTTATGGTCATGATTTCTGAGCATAGACTTCCAGGCTTAGATCTACTTTTCTATCATTCAGATGGATCTATGAAAGTTCCTCATTCTAGAAAATAAGAGTCAGTAAAAGGAAAACTGAATGAGACAAGATCTGCATGATCTGAGAATGAAGGAGGAAGAGATAGCCGCCTGTTTAACCTGCATTTATTAGATTGTTTTTACTGGTAGCTTCAAATATTATGGCGATTAACCTTTTCAGTATTTAATCAGATGAGACATTGATAACAAATAGTCATAATCATCATCATAATAATCATAATATGTAATTATCATAGTATGATGAGATTATACTGGCGTTACAAAAAGATCTGTGACCCGTCATATACTGTGACCAATGTGTGTATGGTGAGAAACATGTAGCGACTCACAGAATAATAGTGAATAATCCCGTTAGCTCATCTAGAAATTACCAACTTAACAGGTGTGTGAAACAAGAATCTGATTTAAGTATTAAATTGTAAGTTTTCGTGTTGTTCATACTAATGTGTTTGGACGGGATTCTGATTGTTTTATGTCTGTTTTAGATGAGTGTTAGCGGGAGAAGGATTTTAATTCCCGGACTCTCCAGGCTGCTTCTTCTTGCCCTCTGGCACTGCTCCCAGCATGAAAGGAAGCTTGATGTTCAGCCGGTCCCTCTCTGCCTCATCTTCCTCATTGTACGGTTCATCATCATCATCCTCCTCATCGCTGTGGTGTGGGGTAGAGTGGAGGGAGGCAGAGGGAGAAGGAGGCACTGAAGATGGCCGGGGATATCTGAAACCCTCTGTCTGTGGATGAAAGAAAGCTAAGGTCAGGGAAACTTGGATCGGATTTTTACTTTGTTTACAGCGCTCACATTATGCACACATGAGAATAAAAACACACAAATATGCAACTGCATCTATAAACATCAATTCTTCAAGTTCAACTGTCACGGTTTACGTTTTCTCTTTGTGTTATTCTAGTTTTTTTAATGGTTTTTAAGTTCTTATGTATTTCTTGTTTACCCTCTGCTGCCCCCTTGTGTCAGTTTCCTTCCCTAGCTCCCTTCTAGATGTTTCCATCCACATCTGTTCGGTCTCCCTTTTATTGTCTCCTGTTGCTGTTTGCTGGTTTCTTGTTTTTTCTTAGCCTTTTGTGTGTTTTCTCCTGGTGTCTCTAGGGTTTTTTTTGGTTTTCTGTATTTTTAGTTCTTGGATTTGGCCTCCATTGCCTTTTGGAACCTTTAAGAAATAAGAAAAACTGATCTGTGCGTTTGATCGACTGATTTCCACCCAACCTGACATTAACTTCCTGTTTCCAGCAGCTCGGCTGCTACAGACTCTGAGCATCTTCAGCTGAAAGCTACAGCAGCAACTAAATCCCCTCTGCAGACGTCTGGACTGAGTCAGACTGACTGTTACCTAGGGTTCAGAAGGAGCTGAATGTAGAATTTCGTTTCTCTTCCTGTTATTCAAACCAAGATGCTTCACTAATCTAAACTATTAACAGCTGAGCTTTCTTGGTTTGATCTTATTTTTTTTTAAATAACTTTCTGATTCACAGCAGCAGCACATGAAGTAAGCTGATCTGTAACAGACCAGTGCAGGGATGCATTTAAAGGTTAACCTGTGCAAATATATAACATGTTTATTTCTATTCTTACTTGCCTTTTGTGGGCCTTTGAGGTCCGTCTTGAATTTGTCTGGGAAACATCTGCTCAGGGCCAGATGACGGGCGTGGGTGTAGAACTGTCCCAAGAGAAGATCAATGTCTAAGAATTAAAATATTTTGCAGGTATTTCTCTCACTGTTCATGCATTATTTAGAGAAAACCTTCAATAAAGGCTGCATGTATTCTATGACAGAACTGACCAATCAGAATGTAGAAATAAGGCTAATAATAAATCAAAGATATTTAATGCTCTGAAATTTCTTTTAAAACCTAAACTTAAATGCATTTTCTCCAGAGTAAGAAAACCATCAGTCATCTGTTGTTATGGTAATCTTGGTGCTGAAGATGTTACCACAATGTTCCAACAGTTGGTGATAATTAAACACTAAAACCAACTAAACTGTGTATAAGCCGCATATTAATGAGTAACGTTCCATCTTTGAACCTCCAGTAGTGCTACAGTCAAACCGACCCGTCCTAAATATCTCCAGTCAAGCAGGTCCGACAGCCTCTCAGTTCGGTTCCTCTGGATGATGCGCTGACGATGAGACTGCTGGCAGAAGCTAAACATGAACTGGGTCAGCTGGTTGCACGACTCCTCGGGGGATTTGAATCGACGGTCGACGATGTAGATACCTGATCCACAAAAGAAGGTTAATGGACCATAAGCCTTTGGTGGAGAAAATAAATTAACAGAGTTGAATGAATGTGTGTGTGGATTACCATAGGCAGCAGGGTCGGAGACATGCTCCTCCATGAAGCAGCCAAACCCTGAAAGATTGGTGGTCACACTGGGGATGCCCATCACAGTACACTCACCTGGAAAAGAAGAAAAGGGACCAGAAGTCAATCATTTTATGTAATATCTGTATTATAAACCTGAATTATTCCTGTTGCAGCTAATAATACTGCAGAGCAGAAAATAACTGGGGACAAGTGAGGAAGATGTAAATGGTTTATTAGTACAACCGTCCTTCAGACCCTGGAGAGAGATCCAGGAAAGCACTGAGGGAGAGAGGTAGCAGATCAGTTTAGATACTAACAATGATGATGAGGATAAACAAGAGCAAGATCAGGGAGAATTATGGCCTAAATTTGGCAGGATGTGATAAGTTGAATTGAATAATGGTTGAAGCATTGGAGGGTTTAGCTTTGACTGTTGATCATCTTCATGCATAATGCAGTTTTACATAAACAGGCTGCGTTTTTTTCCACAATTAAATCTCCTTAATCTACTGTTCAATATTCATTTGTTTATTTTACTCTTTTATATTAGAACAGTTTCATAGGAAATTTGGGGCTGATTGCTCCTTCCTGTGTTTCCAAAAAGGCCAAAGTAAATAACCCCCAGTCCTTCTTTTCACTGTAGACAAGCCATGATCTGCTTCTTCTGTTCTCCATTTTCATTTGATGAAATAATAGCTGCATGAATCATGACAGCAGACAAGATAGAGGAGAGCAGGAGGCGGGTTACTAATCTACTTGCTCTGGAGAGCAGAGTTCGCTGCTTTTAGATGTTGTTCCAAAGTCTCCAGTAGCAGAAAAAAGTCCCTAGATTTGGCGCTAGGAGCTTTTTAGAAATCAAAGTGCTAGAGGGGTCTGAAAAGTGGCTAAACATAGTGACTAAGTTGGCAGCACTGCTCTTTGCATGGTTTGTTTTCAAATGGTTTGCTGTCTGTCTGTTTGGACCTTTCTGAATAGTGCAGCAAATGGACTGATCCAATATGGTGGACACTAAAGGGGGGGCTGAGACACACTTAATATTGTCAGCGTTCTGGTGGCATTTTAGCAAAAGGATTAGCAGTCATCCCAAGTTCCAGAAACTAATTTCAGGGAGATGCTTATCCCCCCGCCCCCCGGGTCCAACAGACCCACAACGTGCCCCATACATACACAGCTAAGGCCAGCAACTTCTCATCAACTGTTTATTAACTAAGAGTAATTTCTTAAACATGGAACAGAACAGTATTGATCTTTTATTTGCAGTTTTCAATACTTTCAATCTTGTAGCCTTGAACATCAGCTGTGCTTTCTGTTTTTCATAGGACTTCAGCATACTGTGCACCTCGCCACGGTGTCATCATTCCTCACTATGACCGGCTCTAGACAGGGGCCAACGGTGCCCCTGTAGATCATGTCATGGCCCCTGTACTGAAGACATAATACTTATAGGAATTCTAATGATGATGCGCTGGAACAGACATGGTTACTGATAGGTCCTTTGGATCCATTTCATTCTTTTTCTTTACAAATTCAGTTTACAGCTTATTCAAAAACAATGAGGTGATAGCTTCAGTGGGATTGACATAGGATCCCAGTTTTCATTTGCTAAATGTTTTTTTTTTTACAAATAAAAATCAAAAAGGCTCTTAATTTTTTTCAGACGAATTTAACAGTTTTTCTTGAGTTCTAAATCACATTTGATAGAAAAAAAGGAGTTTTAACTTAAATTAAGTGAAAATATGTACAATTCCTTAATTATAAATTTATATTGACCTCATACAAAATAGAATTTTTATTTAACCTAATTGGAAAGAAATTTCACTTCATGCAGCTCTCTTAATATATTTAAATCTCTTGCCCTGTTTTTTATTTCATGCTTTTCTGGGCCCCCATGAACACATGCTGCCCCCCCTTTAGTTAATTCTGCTGTAAAATTAGTCCTATATTTTCATTATTTACTCGAGGATTCAACCTCTGCCATTTCCCAGGATGCACAGCTTTGAGTGGTAACTAGGTGACTGCCAGAGAAACTTATCGGACTGATCCAATCAGCTCTCTGATCAACCAGTCGCCTGAATCGCTGGTTGATCAGAGCATCGCTTTTCATAGGTTTCACTAGTAACCTCCTCCCCACATCCCCGCGCTCTCTTGTTGTCTGTGCAATCGAAGCAGTTCTAATCCACACATGATGCACAAATTATTGTATTACCTGCCCGCTCTCACGCGCATTAAAAAACACCACCTCACCCTCTAAAATCCGGGATAATTTATCATGGCATCCGTGAACAACTATCTATATCAGGGAGACTCCTTGAACTTCCAGGGACTTGGGATGTTTGGATTAGTAAGTAAGTAAAGGATAGTAGTTCTATTAACCATACATGTGAACAGAGTTTTATGGGGCCCCCAGGAACCTTTGGGCCCTAGGCAGCTGCCTAGTATTGCCTAATTGTAACCAATGAGTATTGCTGGAGCAAATGCTCTGCTGCATCAAATCCAAGCTGAGGGAAAAATCCTCACAGAAACTCTCCTTCCACCTATTTTTTCCCCCAGTGTCCTGTCTGGCAATGTGGCAATAAGAATAACTGTTTTGATGCCAAAAAGAGCCCAACAGATTTTACTTTCACAAGTGGAGCAGTACAGCCATCGCCAGAGTGTTGTGCTTGATTTATGCATATAAATTGCTTTGTTATAATTATGCAGGGAGTTTTACAGATTATATGGATGCGGCAATGTAAGTAGAACCGGAAAGGAAAAACAGAAAAAAGGAGTAAAGATTAAAGAAAGAGGAGATAAAAGGGAGAAAATGACAAAACATTTTCAGTCTGCTTCATCACCTGCAAAGAGATGGAAAAAGAACAGAACAACCAACGGACATGGTAAGAGAATAAAGTAACACCTAGAAGATCAGAATATGGGCTTTCTGTATGGAAGTGAATCTCTGAGTACCTGGAACCAAGCACCTGTAGTTGATTGTGAAAGTGCACTTGTGCATGTAAAGTTTATCCATAGAAAAATGCTCAATAGTGGTTGTGAGGAGCCAAAGACGCGACCCTCCCAGAGCACCGAGGCAAGCGACCCAAAGCCCTAGATGCCCAAAGGGACCTTTCCTTCCACCTAGACTCTCTCTCCAGTGGTGAGATCTCCAGAGTGGCAGGTTGCTTCAATCTTTAATTCTCAACCCCTGCTAACGTTACATGGACCTAGTGGCTACCTCAGAATCTGATCATATTTGATCAGATCTGCAACATCTATCCATGCATCGTATTCTATCAGGGTCATATTATTAATTGGCAATCTTTTTGGGGAAAACCTGGTCTGGATTCGGAGAGAGACGGCATCCATCCCACTTTGATGGTGCAGCTTCTTCTTCTCTAGAAATCTGGCCACATTTTTATAAGTCCTCCAAAACCCTGACCACCCAGGGACCAGGGAAGCAGAGTCGCAGTTTAACACACACTTCTACTGTTACCCACTCTTTACTCCATCCAGACAGTGTCTTGCCCACCCACCAAAATCTAATAAATTAGCAAATATTCCCATAGGAGTACATAATGATAATCTCATTAAAATTAAAATAACTCCAATTGGAGAAAACCGTAAAACGTTAAAGTTAAAGCTGGTTTTCCTTAGACAGAAAACTTTGAAGCAATCTGACTGGGTGATCTAGTTGAAGTGGCTTAGACAACTTTTCTTTTCATTTTGAAAATACACAGTGTATATAACATGAAATTTCTTTTTGTAAAGCTTTCATAACATTTCCATTTCTTAAAGTGATCAAATGTAAACAGAACAAGAAGAAGAAACATGGAACTGTAAAGTTCTTGAGATGACATTCTACTGGTCCATAAAACATATGTGCAACTGTTGGGAGAACTCCCATAAACTCTGGGGCACCCTGCAGAGCTGGTCCACTGTCCCAGGGCTCAGAAGAAAACCACACTGCTCCTCCAGGAGCCAAGGTTCAACAACCATTGAAATTCCCTCTCCAGAACCCTGGCATAGACCTTCCTGGGGAGGCTGAAAAAGAACCCTCCTTGGGCCAGAAACTTAAAGTAGTGGAGTGGTGTCACTGCCTGGATGAGCCCAGAGGATATGATGTCAGGTGGGCATAAAGGCCCCAGGTAGGATCTACAAAGGCAAACAGACTCTGGGTAATAAGAGAAAGAGTGACTCAAAAGTCCCCTATGATGGCAAAAAAAGGAAAGTACATGACGCCTAGCTTCCGAGACTATCCTGATCTCAGCGAAGCTTCTCAAGGTTTCCCTTCACTCGCAGATCAGCTCCGGAGACTCTCCGCTAAAGAAAATTTTGAGCCGCTCACCAAACGAACGGCCAAGCGTTGGCTTTGAGTATGGTTGAGGTGTGATTTTACAACGAAGCGCGATAGTTCAGCCTAAAAGAACATGGTGGTTTCAGCCGATGAAACTAGCGCATGCGGCCATCTATCGAAAGCGTTTTATCGGAATTACAGAGTATTTTCACTGAAAAAAGAGCAAAACACTGCTCTGGAGGCTTTTCTCAGAGGAAAAAGATGTTTTTGCTCTTCCTCCCGACTGGTTTCGGCAAGAGTTTGATCTATCAATCTCATTGGTTTTCGTCGTCGCTCTGTTAGTACGCCATATGCTTGTTGATCTGATTGGTTTATTTGGCCCTCAGTCTATCACCAACATAGGCCAATCAGCTAACCAGTATTTTCGCCCTTCCCAAAATTACTTCTACGGAAGGTTTCCAGATGGATATACGGAGCAAATCCATCTGGCGGGTGTCAGGTTACATGACGTCTCCCAGTACAACAGAGTTGGGACCTCATCCTAGCCAAGGCCTGGGGGTCAAGGATGATCGATAAGCATCTGATGGTCATGTTCACCCTGGCAGGACTCCTCAACTTGAAAAAGAGTCTGGATTATCAGGGCTAATTCGTTCTTCACCCAGGCTCAAGTCATCTGTGTTGTCCAAAAACTCCACAGTGGCAAGCCTTAGGGGGTGGATAACATTTGCCCTTAGTACTTTAGGTCTCTGGGCGTTGTTAGTGTGTTGTGGCTGACACTGCGTGGAGGTCGGGGACAATTCCCTGGACTGGCAGACTGGGGTGGTGTTCCTCTGAAGAAGCAGGGCGACCGGAGGGTGTGGTCCAACTATAGGGGGATCACAACTCTCAGCCTCCAAGGAAGGCTTATGTCAGGGTGCTAAAGACAAGGATCTGGCTCATTGTCAAACCTTGCCTCCAGTGTGTAGCTAAAATCACCTGCAGGTATAGTGTCAGCGATCTGGCCTGTTTGCTCCTCCCCACTAGTCATTCCTCCTCAACTGCCGTTTTCCCTCCCTGACTTAATTACAATTTATTCCCCTCACCTACTTCCCTCTGGTTTAAATTCAGTTCAGCCTGAGCATTCAGGGCCAGATCATTACTTCTGTCTTTCTGTTAGTCTGTCTGTTTAGTTTTTTTTGCATGGTTCATGTCCTGGATCCTAGCAGCCAGTGGGAAAGAGGGTTTTAGTGTTTGCCTCGTCTCCTGATTGTCCACTGCTCCCCCCCTGAGTCCTCTCTGGGTTTTTGGCTCATTGTGTAGGGAGGTTCAGTTTTTATCTCAGTAAGCCTGGCTCCAGGAAGGAGACCAGTTTAAATTCCTGCTTTAAGTTCCCGTTCCACGTCCTGTTCTCGGCTACCCCTCTTCCACTGAGCCTCGCCTGTCTTCACCTGATGATCCTGTCTGTTCCTGTGTGTGACCACCTGGTCATGCTTCTGGTCCCAGTCTGACTCTGAACCCCCTGGGAGCCTGTGGATGCCTGGAAGTCTGGATCCTGCCATCCTGTGCTTCTGTTCCCTGCCTGATCTGGATCCTTCTGCCTGTTCTGTTCGTGTCCTGTCTGTTCTGGATCCCCTGACCAGGACCGGCTCCAGCATGTCCTTCTGGAACTGCAGCACTTGGGGACATTCTAGGACTGGACTGTTAAACCAGAGTGTCTGAGATTGGGCGGTCGCCCCGCCCCCCCATCTGCAGTGTCCGTGAGCCTCAGCTCCACTTCAGTTTTTGTTTTATTTTAATAAACTTTTTGAACTTTTCTTCTGACTGTCTCTCCTTTAATACTGGGTCCATCTGTCCACGCTTTCATGACATATAGTGCAGTTATGTGGGCTACAGCACAACAAACCATCACCTGAACATACATTTTACTGCTCATTAGCAAATGTTTATAACTGAAAAGGTCACATGTACTTAATGGTCTATAGTGTGGTGGTCAAAGTCTACCTGGTGTGTATCCCCATGGCTCATAATAGGAAGGGAAAACCCCCAGGTTACAGCCACGGACAAAGTCCTCATAGTCCATGGGTAGCAGTGGGCTGGTGGAGGAGAGGAACTCAGGGTGGAAAATGATCTGAGGACACATGAAAACAATGAGGTACAGGTGAGATTTCTGTTGGATTTTCTTGCTACTGTGGTTCAATTTTATCAATCGTGTCGCAAAGTGAAGAATGGGGAGCGGTGGCGCAGTGGTTAGAGCTTTGGGTTTGGGTCACAGAGGCTCAGATTTCAAGTCCCGCTCAGTCCCACAGACTGCCACTCTGGGTCCCTGAGCAAGACCCTTAACCCTACACGGTCTTAACCCTACGCTGCGCCACATAATGGCAGCCCACTGTTCCACAGTGGGATGGGTTAAATGCAGAGACTAAATTTCCCACACTGACAATAAATGGATTTACATTACATTTAATAAAAATAAAATTTATTTTGAATCAAAAACTTGCATTTATTTCTAATAGGATTAATATTTAGCTGAAATGCTTATACCAGAAAAATCTGTTTCTGGATCAAACTGGGATTTCTTGATATCAATAATATATGAAATCAGAAGTGGTTATTAATTAATTTAAATATACCACTGAAGTTGAAAAAAAAAATTGTATTTTCTAACAGCTTTAGCTTTAGTGAGATGTTTCTTCTACCAGTGACCAACTTTGATCTTAGAGAAGTTGATCTTCAGCTTTGCAGAGTTTCCTA
>JAGKQL010000031.1:156286-178786 GCA_018398635.1 Cyprinodon brontotheroides | reverse complement strand
CTTTGTCCACCTTCTCCACCAGAGGGCGCACGAGATCTCCTGAGGGCTTGAGCTGACTGCGACACATGTCTTCCATCTGCTCATCAAGGAAGCCCTATTTAAGGAGGAGGAGGCTAACACTTCCCTGCCAGAGTGTTTGCCAGTAATGGTAGAGCGAGACCTGAGCTTCTGCCTTTGCCCCCAGCCCTCTGCCTGCCGACTAGCCTCTGGACCCTCAAGGTTGCCCCCCTGCAGCTCCGCTCCACCTTTGAGCAGGTATTTACCCCATCATCTGTAAAACTGTAGTTTACCTGGATTTACCCTAACTCTTCTGTCCTCCTCAGTGGTGTTCCTACCGTGACCTGTCTGCTGAGCCAAGAACCAGTTCACAATTACTGTAAACTTGTGAATAAACCTTTGAACTTTTTCACTGTTTCACGAGTGTTTCTGCATATGGGTTACACGCCTAGAACCCAACATGACAACACCATTTTCCAGTGAAAGAGTCGGATCGCTAAGCAGGGAGGAGCTTCCTTGATGCCGTCTACCTGTTTTGTTATTGGAAGTAAATGACAGGTTTGCCTCTGGTTTCTAGGGCGATAGAGCTGGAGCATCTTCAGCATACTGCAACTACTAACCAAGTTCTTTCATGAAACAGAGAGATTGCTCATTAAGGTTTTACCACAGATGGCCAATTTGGAGACGACAAATTTTAAGGCTGTTATGATGAAGTTATGAATTATACCTCCTGACTGTTAATTGGCTTATCTAAATAGCCATTAGCTGTAAGCTGTTAGGTTCTTTGTGTTGCGGAATTGGAATTATGGAATTGACTGGATGAAATTATTGGAATGATCCAGACGCCGTCAGGGTTGGAAGGACTAAGTGGGAGAACATGGATGGAAAATGGAATGGCTGAGAACTACTAAGTCCCAGTCCAGGACTATGACTCCCCTGTCAGAGGGCATGAGATTCTGGATCTGTTTTCAGTTTTGACAGTCAGGCCCTCTGAGGTGAGATGCTGCACCTGCTTTAAAACCATAGAGGAAACAGACTAACAATCCGGCTGATCATCACGTGGTGCAGTTCCCAGGATTTAATGGGTATGTTGCTTAGTGAGGTTAGAATTAATTAAGATCCTGAACCATTTTACAGGTTTATGACAAACATCTCTTGTTTCCTATCACCACCTTATCTCTCTCTCCCTGCTGATTGTGTTTGTCTCTCAGCCAGAGTTTAATCCGTTACACAGACTGCCACTTGAATGTGTGTGCATCGGCCATATTGCGAGAGGCAGTTTGGTTTATTCATGGCCTGTTTTGTTACGGTCCGACATTTTGTGGTTCCTGACCTGTGCTGAACAGCAGTATAGCTCGCTGCTAACCTACCAGGGTTAGTGGATCACAGTACCGTGTTTGTGGCCTGATGGCCAGCTGCAATTAGCCACGTTCACTAAGCTAAGCTAGCGGTTGCCATGGCAACTCCCACATCACTTTCCATAACATCTCAATGCTTTCACAACATATACATTGTGTTCATTGATGTTCATTATTGGATTAGTGAAACTTCATTGATTTGACTGTTTGCCATATATTATGTCTACTGCTAATTAATACGTTATTAGACTCTACCTCAAGAACTAATTTTAACTCTTTTGTGTTTACTATTTCCTTCATTTATTTGTGTTTGTTCCAATAGCATGTGGTGTTTGCTTAGTTTGCTGTGAAGGATTATTTAGTTCAATATGTTGGTTTTGATCCTGGCTGTTGAACCAGCTCTGTACCCCCTGCAGGATGCTAGAAGTAGTGATTCAACCTGGAGACGGGTCACCTGTGGGGGAATCTAGGAGTACAGAGTCGGGGTCCTTTACTAGGGGCCAACAGGTTGCTTTATAAGAGTTTGGTTCACATGCCTTTGTCAGGGTTTCTCTGCATAACCCTCATGAACAGCAAGCTCTATTCCTGTTGCTTTACGATGTTTTATTGCCAGTTTCCCATTAATGTAGGGCCCCATAATTTCCGCAATCACGGAATCGCGGAATTGGCAAATTAACGTGGAATCTAATGTAAATTTCTACATTTGAAATTAAATTCTGTTTTTGTGTGGGAGAAGAACGTACGTCGGAGGAAATGCGCACTGAGGGACGCAAATCTGGGCGACACAAACCCTCCCGCTCTGTGGTTTCCGCTCACCCTCCCCCATCAAAACATTGAAAAAATGGTGAAGCGGCTCTCCACAGCTCCGCTTTTGGCGAAAAAGTTGAGAAACATGACGCTACGCCCTGAGTACAGAGTCGAGCAGTTCCCTCGTGACTTTTACGTGTCAGGTGAACTATTGTTTTGCAGGTTTTGTCAACATTCCATTGATTGGAAGCGCAAAAATACATACATAAAACGGAAAAAACGGAATTTTCCAAAATTAAAACGTAAAAAATGGAATTTGGGAAAAAATAAAACGGAATTTGGGAAAAAAATGAAACAGATTTTATAGGGCCCTATTAATGGTCCTCTCAGAAGTACTCTCACTGCCTATGCCAGGAACTGTCACCTTATTGCTCCCATTGTTCCTCCTTATTTAGACTCCATCTAAATACTTGTTTTTTCACACCAAACTCTCCCCACTCAATAAAGATATTTCTATTCTATTTTATTCTATTCTTTATACGAACCAAAATGTAGGTCTAGCTTCCCTTTAATATTTTGCTCAGTCCAAAATAGTTAAGAACAATCCACTGGACTTTATTTCCGAATTTGAAGACGTTTCTCTTCCATCCAGGAAATTTTTTTCAAATCAAAATGTCAGAAATAGTGTTGAGTTCAAGGCTTTAACTAAGCTGAGCTTTGAGGATTTAACTCAACACTCAAAGTTTCCTGGATGGGAGAGAAACATCTTAAAATTCGGAAACAAAACCCAGTGGATTGTTTTAACTTTTTAGGAATGACTCTGACCTGGATGACTGAGAATCTTCTCAGTATTTTTCTGAGTGTTTGAAGCTTTAGGTTTGTGTAATTTGGCCTAATGATGTTTCCTCCTTTCCAAACTAAAGGGTTTCATTACCACCATTGCTCACATTTCTAATCAATAAGACTAGCAGCCCAACCCCCAGAAATACCATCTCTTATATACATTTATTAAATGGTGAATGACCTTTTGTTGGTGCTTATTAGTAACTCTAATAGAGGAAAAAGGGAAATAGATATTGTATTGACCCACAGTGCCATGAGGAGTTTGGTATTTATTCAGCGGCGCTTTGTTTAACACTTGAGCTTTTTTTTTTCTTTTTAACTGAGGTAAATGCTCAAAGAGAAAAAACTGAGATAAACTGAGATCAGAAATGCATCACTATCTGATTATTGGCTAAGAGTGGTGGCGTGTCAGATAAAGATCTGCTTGTCATTGGTTACAAAAGTAAACAAGGATCAGAATTACTGATGCTGTCGATGCGATGTGGGCGTGAGCAGTCGAGGGAAAGCTGCAACTGAACGGTGTGCAAGTACGGATTAACATAAAAGTAATAAACGTGCAGCAGCTTCAATGTTGGCTTTTACATTAAGTTTTGTCGCCCCTGGATGCTAAAATAACTTGTGCAGAGCTGCAAGGTGGACTATACTATAAAACATCACTAGTCCTACGGAAGTTTAGATTGTGAGGTGAAAGTGGATTTCAGTGATTGGCCCATAGCTAAAGGGATGACCATAAAGACAGGTCTGCTGCACACACAGAAACTTAACCCTGTAATGCCAAATGTATCATATTTATTACATGCGGTTTCTGAAATGTTTAGCACCTGACACCTTTTGCTAAATTTAATGGTAAAACTTTGCTCAAAATTTACCCGATTCTTATGTACACCTTAGTAATTTATTGATATGCCGCACAATGTCCTCCTTTTTGGTTCTATAGAAATAGCCACCCTAGCTACAGCTGGAGGAGCGTAAGCACTGATCGCCGAGCTAAACTCAACAGCATCCGCACCTGGATGTTTTTCTCCTCCAGGTGTGTTATTACCGTAGAAAGAGCGTTGGCATACTGTGCTCAGAAGAGCCCTTTGCCAGCTGGTTAGCAGCCGTTAGCTAGCTGATTAGCAGCCGTTAGCTAGCTGGTTAGCAGCTGCTAGCAGCCGATTAGGTAGCTGGTAAGCAGGCTGGTTAGCTTAGCAGTTAGCGGCGTTAGCTAATTAGCGTCGCCAGTTAGCTAGCTGGTTAGCAGCTGCTAGCCAGCTGGTTAGCAGCTGTTAGCTGGCTGGTTAGCAGCTGTTAGCTAGCTAAGGCTAGCTGGGTTAGCAGCTGTGCTAGCTGATTAGCAGGTTTGCTGGTTAGCAGCCGTTAGCTAGCTGGTTAGCAGCTGTTTAGCTAGGCAGTTGGTTAGCAGCTGTTAGCAGGCTGGTTAGCAGCTGTTAGCTAGCTGGTTAGCAGCTGTTAGCTGCTGGTTATTAGCAGCTGTTAGCTAGCTGGTTAGCAGCCGTTAGCTGTTAGCTAGACTGGTTAGCAGCTGTTAGCTAGCTGATTAGCAGCTGTTAGCTAGCTGGTTAGCAGACGTTAGCTAGCTGGTTAGCAGCCATAAGCTGGCTGATTAGCAGCCGTAAGCTAGCTGGTTAGCAGCTGTTAGCTAGCTGGTTAGCAGCCGTTAGCTAGCTGGTTAGCAGCCGTTAGCCAGCTGGTTAGCAGCCGTTAGCTAGCTAGTTAGCAGCTCATTAGCTAGCTGGTTAGCAGCTGTAAGCTAGCTGGTTAGCAGCCGTTAGCTAGCTGGTTAGCAACTGTTAGCTAGCTGGTTAGCAGCTGTTAGCTACCTGGTTAGCAGCTGTTAGCTAGCTGGTTAGCAGACGTTTGCTTGCTGGTTAGCAGCCGTTAGCTAGCTAGTTAGCAACTGTTAGCCAGCTGGTTAGCAGCTGTTAGCTAGGCTGGTTAGCAGCTGTTAGCTAGCTTATTAGTAAGCATGTTAGCTAGCTGGTTAGCAGCTGTTAGCTATTAGCAGCTGTTAGCTAGCTGGTTAGCTGCTGTTAGCTAGCTGGTTAGCAGCTGTTAGCTAGCTGGTTAGCAGCCGTTAGCTAGCTGATTAGCAGCTGTAAGCTAGCTGGTTAGCAGCAGTTAGCAGGCTGGTTAGCAGCTGTTAGCTAGCTGGTTAGCAGCTCTTAGCTAACTGTTAGCAATTGTTAGCTAGCTGGTTAGCAGCTGTTAGCAGGCTGTTAGCTATTAGCACCCATTAGCTAGCTGGTTAGCAGCTGTTAGCTAGCTGGTTAGCAGATGTTAGCTACCTGATTAGCAGCTGTTAGCTAGCTGGTTAGCAAGCTGGTTAGCAGCTATTAGCTATCTGATTAGCAGCTATTAGCTAGCTGGCTAGCAGCCGTTGGCTAGCTGGTTAGCAGCTGTAAACAAGCTGATTATTAGCTGTTAGCTAGCTGATTAGCAGCTGTTAGCTAGATGGTTGGCAGCTCTTAGCTGCCGTTAGCTAGGTGGTTAGCAGCCATAAGCTAGCTGATTAGCAGCCGTAAGCTAGCTGCAATCCTGAGCTCTGAGTTCAAGCCCCACTTCCACAGACTGCCACTCTGGGTCCCTGAGCAAGATCCTTAATAACTGCTTGAACCACTGAGGAGGTAAAATAAACACACAAACAAGGAAAAGAAATATATGGATTTAAAGCAATGGAGGTGGAGGACTGTTCTCACAGATCTGACAGATTAGCCTACAGTTTGGCACTTTCTTTTCTACTAGAATGGCAGTCTTTGCCAAAAGGAAAACAATTATACCACAGAATTATATAACAGATAATTAATAAAGCTTTTCCTTTTTATAACTCAATGAAAATGATGCTATTTGCTGTACCTGTGTGGCATAAATCGCTCTCTTCATGATGGTGAAGTCATCTCTGTCCAGAATGGTATTCATGTCAGGGATCTGGCCTCTGAACATGGAAACCAAGGCATTGCAGACTCACATGGCCTTTGCTTATTGGAGAAAACTGCTGATTTGTTTTAGGTGGTGATTCATTCTTATTTTAGAGTACTTACGCTTCAGCAAAGATTCATAAAAGTTTCTTTTTTCCAAACTTCTTTCACGGTGTTAGCTGTATCCCTGAGAGTGATAATAATAAAAGCTGTTTAAAGGTATAGAATGAAGATAAAGGGATATTTGAGTTTAGGTGTAAATATGTGAAAAGTGTCTACCAGAGCTGCTTGCGCACCGCCTGCCCCTTCAGCGACTCCACATTGAAGTTGTTGGTTTTAGCTGGCATGATGAAGAAAACTACCACTGTCAGGTCATTCCTGTGGATCTGTTGAGAGATTAATGTAGTAAAATCGACTTTCAAACGCAAGATCAATGCAAAACTGAACACAAAGTACAAAGTCTTCACCCGCAGCAAGTAGTTGAGCCTAGAGAGGGATTCAAGGAAAATATCTGCTCCCTTGTTGGAGAATTCATATCTTCCAGCGATAAAAAAGAACAGGGTTTTATCCAGGTTGAAGTCAAGATGCCTGCAGAAATTAGACTTTTATAAACTGACCACACAAAACATCTCAGCAGATTAAGAAGAAGTTTTATAATTAGACTTAAAGCTGCATGACTCTCTCACCTACCCATAGAAGTGACCTCTGACAAACTCCTTGATGCGGTTCTTGTGGGTGGAGTGAAGGTTCTGAAACTCATGCATGGCTGAGAACTTCTTCACATTCAGCCCGTTTGGGGTCACCACATCTATAGCATAATAAACATAGAGCAGTGCATAACGCTGAATAATGTCTAATAGTGTTAAGTCTGTTAGCATTAAGTCTAGTAATGTTTGCATATTTCGATCTTTAAGATCATCAAAAGATCATCAAACGCACCTTAATGCCCAACAAACATAATCTGAATTATTAAGGTTAGAAGTGACTCAGTCTGTGAGGAAGTATTGTAACTGCCCCCTGACTGGTTTCTCTTTGGCAGCAACATCTGCCAAATGTAATCATTAGGCTTCTTTCCCTGTTACATGAAGGGCCTCCTTACTGTCATATTCCATCCTCACTGTCATATTCCAAGTCTTTTTTTCATTTTGTGGTGTGTGTGTATGTGTTTGTGTGCCTGTCTAGCACTCAGAGTGAGGACCATGTTTCCAAGTTCACCATCAGATTGAGGAAGAGTTGTTGTAAAGTGAGGACATTTTGCTGATCCTCACATGCTCTTTTGCTATTGGTTAGGTCTAGGGCCAAGGTGCTCCATTGGGTTAGGTGTGCATTGGTAATGGTTTAGGGTTAGGGCATGGGAAGGGTTGAAAATGTTGATGCCAGAACGAGAGAATGTGTGTAGGGGGATGGGGTGTGTGTGTGTGTGGGTAAGTGTACATCTCAGGGTCTAGGCACTGCCCTGAGCTGCATGTGCAGTTGGGTGGTAGGTGCCCAGTATCCTTGTGTCCTCTGTTATACCCCATTTAAACTGACCTTGAAAAACCGATCCATGCCAAGACCGTGTCCGAGCTCGGCCTGGTTAACTGATCCGAGCTCGGTTCTGACGACCGTTTACACATCATCACGCTATCTCGCTTCGACTCTCCTCCTAGTGACGATCTGCGTGAAATATTACTGCCAGTATTGAAGGAGGAAATCAAGCTGGTTGGTGGTAATGCACCAAAAGCTGTTTGCTAACCACCATGAAAACACAAGAAGAAGAAGACGAAAGAGGGGAGGGAATCAAGCAAAATCAAAATGGCGGCTAGCCTCGTCACATTCAGAAACTTATGCTTGATTATTATTGCTGTACTTTAAGTGTTATTATTTAAAAAATGCCTTTATTTAAAATGTTAATGCGTGGAGAAGATTTCCATTGTTGTTTATAGTTGAAGAAGAAGTTGTTCTTCTTCTTCTTCTGTTTCCGGAGGGGCATTACCACCATCTACTGGAATGGAGTGTGAATTGGGATGTGCAGCCAGACGGAGATGACGCTGCTCTAGCCTATGCCTTTCGTTATCAGAGAACCGGAGCAGAGGAAAACCGAGGCGAGGCCCACCTCTGGAACTGGTCTGGGCAGTTAGCACGGTCTGGTTGTGTCTAGCTCAGTTCAGTTCAGTTTGCTTTCCATTTACACACGATAAGTTATCTCAGTTACTGAGCTCGGACCGTCTCTAGAGCGGTTTTTCAAGGGAGTAGTGTAAATGGGAGCTAGGTGCTACCTATTGGGGAATGCTTGGCGCGTGGTGGGTGGGGGGGCTGATGCAGGAGTTGAGGTGGGGTAGAGGTTGATGAGTTTGCAGTTGGTACCACTTCTCCTGGATCAGCTCAGATTGGGCTGTTTAGCTTGTTTTGGAGCGGCTTCTGCAGGGATGAGGACTAGAGGGCGGGTTTTCTTAGGTTAGGGTCCTGAACAGCCCTGGTCTTGGCTGGTGACTTCAGCAGTCTTTGGATTACATGTACTCATCAGTGCAGATAACCCCATAGAAAACCAAAGAAGGATAATCCGCCCCAGTCTGTGCTTTGGAGCTTGTTTTAACTAGTCTCTGCACAGACTAGACATTTATTCACATCTGTAGTTAGCTTTAGATGCCCTTAAATACGTATCATAATACATAACACTGTATTTCTCGATAACCTGGATTATCCTGCCTTCTTTTATCTGCTTGGATCTGATCTCCTGTCAGCTCTGCAGCCTTCAAGGCTTCAGCGTCTGGAACTCTTGTCTTATCAGGGGACCGACTGGAATCATCCTCGTCCTCTGGGCCCGAGACTGAACTGTAAAACCAGGTTAGTGACTCACGTGTTCATAATCATCCTTGGTCAGATTATCATGGTCACTAACCTGTGTTTTCTCTCCTGTAGAGCTCCCTGCCTTAGATGCCTTAGCCGTTGCTACTGCAGAGCCGCAGATCCAGTTTTAAATTAACGCTTTTTGAGTAATCTCACTGTATGTCCTGCCTTCCATACTGGATCTCTGTTCAGTGGCATTACAATATATGATTGTTGAAAGATGGTTGAGATTGCCATCATCTTAAAGTGCACCATCCATATTTTTTGCATATTTTAATTTGACCTTTCTTAAGTCAGATGAATGGGTCATGATAAGACATATCATGGAGCATAAAGGGATATGGAGATAGAAAAGGTTCTACCGTAATCCAACAGTCTTCCATTATGGTAGAGGAACCGATTGTTTGTGTACAGGCTTTCTGATTTACAACAATATAAAATGATCTTAAACATGTAAAGTAAAACCAAAAGATATTAATTAATGAGCAAAGATTTTGACGATCCTGAATCCATGTGAATCAAACCAGTATTTGTATCCATACCTTTTGAAAAGCCTCACCTGGCTTCCTGTGCAGCATGTGGTTGGCCTCCACAGCTGTGATCTGGGAGACTGTGGTGAAAACGTGAGCACAGTGCACTGCTGCTCGTTCCAGGCAGTACCGATGGTAGATCTGCCTCTCGCCTGCTTCCTTGTCAACATTGAACTGCAGCACAAAAGTATTGGATGTGATTTAAAGCTGGACAATTACAACTAAAACTTAGTAAAAACAGGATGTAAGCAAGTTTTTCTTTGTGTTATTTGAAAAGGTGTACATTTAGTTCATTAATGTATTTTTATCATCTCTGTGTTTAGTTGATTCTCCAACGGTTTGGTCAGCCATCATACGTACACTTGCTTTGCTATTAGTTGGAATATTACATTGACCTAAGTCACATTTGGTTTCTGTACATCTATTATAAGCTCAGTACTCAATTTTCGGTTACATTCAATGATGCTGTTATATAGACTCCTGGGACTCTGGGGAAACTTTAGATGTTGGGAGCTAAAACTTCCTATGTGCGGCTTTGGGTCTTGGTTGATGTAAGGAATCCAGTTTGTATGTGTTGTGTTCTTGTGTTTTCTCCCTCCACCACCAGGTGGCGCCCGGTTCTCTTTGGCCCTTCCACACACCTGCGGATGGCTGCCTCATTATCTGAGGATTCTTAAGCTGCTGACTGCCACAACCTCGACGCCAGAGTGTTTGCCAGTTTTGGGTACTCTAGCCAAGCTGTGTTTGCTGAGTCAAAATGAGTTTTTGTCTCCCTGAGCCCTAACCTTGTTGTTTTTGTCTTTGCCTCTCAGCAGGAAGTCATCCTGCAAACTGGATGTTTTGGCCTTCTCCCCCTGGAAGGATCGTTTGAGCTTCACACTGAGCAGGGGATGCAAACTGGATGTTTGGACCTTCTCCCCCTGAAAGGATTGTTTGAGCTTCACACTGAGCAGGGGATTAATCTCCACACGAACCGTTCAAGTACTTCAGGAAATTTAAGTGGCAGTCAGCTCCATCGCTCCTCAAGGAACCAACCAAACCTGAGTAAACCCTGTCCACCCTCCAACGAGTCAACCAAATTCTGGAATAACCCACACCGACTGGATTCTGGGAAGGACACCTTTTCTAGAAACGTGAGTCCCGTTTCAGTTTTTGGTTTTTGCAAGTCGATGCTCAATTTTCCCACTGAGCCTGAACTAAACTCTGAACTTCCCTTCTCACTTCCAGAGATGTAGAACATGAATAACTTGCGAAAAGACTTTAAAAATCAATTTGATGTTAAATAACTAGACAATTGCAACCGTCCCTTGCCTTAACTACCATTTTTAAAGATCTCTGCTCACCTAACACACACGGTGACAATGCCTGTTCAATGCCTGACAATGCCTGTTAATATAGTTGGAAACTTCAGTTTCCAACTATATTATTGTGAAGTTGTTCCTACAGACAGTGTGGAAGCAATCACTGAAAACATGACTTTTTTTTTAACCAATATTTTCCGATATCTATGAAGGAATTATGGGATGTGTCTGCTGCATGTTCTGTAGGAGTTTCATCTGTCTACTGTAGCTAATTGTGTGTTGGTCAAATTAACAATGTTCCAACTGTCCCCACTCTCCACTATTGCATTTAACACTGACATTTACCTCTAATTTAACAGTATATTACCAGTAATGGCTCATAAGCTAAAATCTGTTCACACCGTACCTCTAAACGGACTCCCTAACATTAAAAATGGAGGTCTACCCCATTAGGACCATAAGGCCCGTTGGTCCCCATAAAGTTAGAAAATATACCAAAAAATGGTCCTAAAGAAATATGTACACACACACACACGATTTCCTTTCATATTGCACTAATTTCTATGGCAAAACCCAAACCCAACACATGCCTAACCCTAAACCTTAACCCCTCCAAGAGGGGGACTAATGACCCCTCCTCTTGGGGTCATTAGTTCCCACAAGTACCCATGAATCCGTCATGATCTGGCATTCTTTAGTTCTGTGTAAGTTTTCATTTTGGGTGCTCAGGTATGCTTTGTTTCCTGCAGAGATGTCAAGTAACGAAGTACAAATAGTTCGTTACTGTACTTCAGTTCACTTTTTAGGTATCTATACTTAACTTCATTACTTATTTTTCTTCCTACTTCTGACTTCTACTCATTGCATTTTCACAGAAGTATCAGTACTTTCTATTCTTACATTTTTAAAACAAACATTACTTGTTACTCTTTAATGCAGAGGTCAGGGATTAGCGGATCGCCGTCCAGTGTTATGCTGAAGAGTGCATCCCTGCCGAGATATGCATCCCCAGTCGCGGAAGCGCACCTCGCTCTGTACAACTGCGACTATTAACAATGAAAATGGATTAAATATGACCAATGCAACTACTTCTTGTTATATTAATGATATAAAAACGTTTCAATATTCCTCTCATGGGAACAAAATAGTGGTTATTTGGCAGATTTATTTACAAAAGTACGGGTGTTATGAACGACATTAAATCCAAAGATTTTGTCCGAGGTACGGATGACTTATTTGTTGCAGTCTCTTGTTATTTACACACAACAACAAACAGTGATAGCCGATGTGAGTTTGGAAACTGCAAAGCCTTGTCTTAAGCGGAATATCAAACGCGCATCTACACAGACCAGTGTGATGCATTCACGGGCGTCAGATAGCTATGATGCATTCAGGAGCATGGGACATTTCATACTTACAACTTACTTACTTGTCTCTTTCTTCTTTCCTCGTTTATGGTTACCCTGGTTTAATGTTTCTAAATATTTATTTCCCGTCATGTGCGCCATCCAATGCAGCTCCATCTACATCTAGTGAAAACTAGTGTCATTAGATGAGTCATATAACGCAAACACTCATTGGTTAGCTAAAGGAAACCATCAGAAGCAAGCAAGCAGGTGTTCTTCAAACTGCTAATGTGAATTGTCTATGCCATGCTACAATGTGGGATTCAGAAAAGATGTTGAAATGTCTGAAAGGTCGAGACACAGGCGTAGAGCGTATCGGGAGATGGAGACCAACAAGACCTCCCTCATTCTTGGTTCTATCTCAGAGAAGTTTTAGAAATAGTTGAAAAATTGAGCTTTCAATTTATATAGTGGGGTCTGGATGTTTTTTAAAGGTTACTTTATACTTTTATACTTGAAGTAGTTTTTGGAGCACATACTTTTTACTTTTACTTAAGAAAAGAGGTCAAGTTGATACTTCATCTTTTACCAGAGTGTTTTTAAACAACAGTATTTATACTTCTACTTCAGTAACAAATGTGTGAACTTTTGACACCACTAATTTTATGTTATTCTGTTTTGAGAAGGTTTTTGTCATTGTTGAATTCTTATTTTTTACTCTTCCTTGTTATCTCTTTTCATCATTTTTACTATTATCTACTCTTTGTCTTGTTTTAGATAGTTATTCTTCCTCTTATACTTAGGTTATGTTCTCCATGGCTTCAGTGATCTCCAGTTCCTTCTCATATCCTCTATTTTTCCCTGTGGTTATTCCTTATTTTCTAGTCATTCTCTTCATTTCTTCGTGTGTGTTTCTCTCAAGCTTCTCTATTTTTTGGTTCCTGAGTTCCAAGGCTTTTACTTCTGGATTTATGTTTTTGTACCAGCTACTTCAACATTAAAACTCAAAGAAATATCCGCAACTCTGCATTTGTGTCCACAACAACATCCACCAACCCTGACGGTCCACATAAAGGAGCATACTGGTCCTCACAGGGTAACAAATACACACACACAAACATGTGTTACATTATCCTTCTGGGGGCTTCCTGTTGACTTTCATTCATTTCCCATGCATGTCTATGGCAAACCCAGACCCTAAGCTTTACCATTACCAACACATGCCTAAACTAAACTAAACTAAACTAAACTTAATTCACAGCTTCGTCCTGAAGGGTTCTGCAGAACAATGACTCACTCTGTGGTTATTGAGGAGAGGAATGTGATGAAGTGGAAACAGCAGACATGCTCCCATCAACCTTTGTTTTTTTGGGGGGGTGTTTTAAAGCAAAATTCAAACTGATTCCAAAAAAGTTTTTGCTTGCCTGAGGTGTCTTTTTTTCTTTTTTGAAAAAGCATAAATCCATTAAAGAGAGGATGAAACAAATGTTTTTAAAAAATCCGATGTTATGAATATTTACCTCTGCCGTTTCTGCTGGCATCCTGCACACAGCATCAGAATCATTTCCCCCCAGATGTCTATGGATGGCATGGGCCATCACTAATACTAGCTAACATGATCAAATAGGTACGATCAACACATTGATTAAAACTTCATTCTCTCTGATCTGTGGTCCCCACTAGCTTTCTAACCCTTTCTTGTTTAGTACAGCAAAGTGTAACATCAACATATGACATCATTGGGTCATTATTTCCCTCCACTAGATGGACAGAGCTAATTGCAGGTCTATCAGGCTATGAAAGTCTGTAGATGAAGCATGCAAACACAACTCTTTGTTAAACCCTGTAGATATCAATGTATGCACGCTACTCACAGTACCAGGTTGTTTACCTGCTCAAGAAGCCGCTTGTCTTAAAATGACAGAATTAAAAAAAATGAATTAATGTTATTCAGTGACTAGAATCAGAGAAGCACCGGTAGACTGGAGGTCATCTGTCAATTATCCATTCAGCAGGTAAGCAATCGTCAGCTCTGGGCTGACCTTTTAGGAAGTGAGCAGTGGGCCCAATTAAACGCATCACAGCAAGTCAACCTAAAGCCGTTCAAAATGACTAATCATGCTCTAAATGGTTGTAAAATACCAAAACCTTTCAATGTGCAAATAGATCTAATAGCTGCTAAGGGGGTGTTTCTATCAACAGCACAGTGGTGATTTCTAAAACTTTCCTTACAGAAAGCTGTTTATTGAAATGATGTAAAAAAACAAAAAACAAAAACAAAATCAGAAACATTTCTGAAAATATGAGCAAATACACAGTGACCAGTTCAAGGTTCATACCAATTCAAATTGGTTCTGTATGACCCAGTTAAACCAGCCAAACTTTAATACCAAAATCTGTATGGGCAGCTAATCCTCTAAATACAAGTTTGAAAAGTTAGAAAATTATCAAATATTTATTTGAAGTGTCAGATTTATGGGACTTTTATTTGAACAGTTGCTGTTTTAAAGATATTCATATGAGGAAAGCAGCTTCATTTATTCATTGCAGCTAAACTACTGTTTGGAGCAAGCCAGCGGACATGTTTGATGGAAAACTTTCACATTTAATATTATAAAACCTTGGTCAAATCTATTCTTTATGCATCTTCAGCTTCACCAAAATTCCACAGCCAAACTTGCTCTCAAAGTATTTTTAGACATTGAGGGGTAGATCAATCTGTCCCATTCCCAGTAACTGTGACACTGGTTTACCTTCAGATACAGTTGAAGCTAATTCACCTTCTTAGAAAAACAACACTGAATGTGAATCTGCAGCTCGACAAATACATCTACAAAAGCTCAAATTGTTTGGTTTTTTTATGATAAAATAACATCTTCAAGCTGCTTGTGAAGTTTACCTGATGGCTTCCTACATGTTCCAGGACTGTCTTTGATAAAGACCAATCAGAGTGCCCAGAGGCCTCCATCCCAATCTGCACCTTTCCCACCTTCTTGGTGGCAGACATATTCACAAGTCATTTTTTGCAAGTCCAAGTCAAGTCTCAAGTCTAGAGTAGGCCAGTTGCAATATTAATTTAAATTAATCGCACAATTAATTCTAATCACATGATTATTAAAAATAAGTTCAATAATTTGAGTGCTTGCTTGTTGTTCCTTGTGTTTTCATCTCCTTCACTGAGACGGTATAGCTTAAAGGTCGCTATATTATATCTATGGAATGATCATTATCTTGAACTGGTAAGTGAAAACACATGCCTATATGTCACGTATTGCGCTGTCACGTGCGCGTTAGCCAGTGACGCCAGTGCTACATGACCGCTTGACAGCCCCTCTGCCGTTTTTTTTTTATTTTTTACCTCTGCTGCTGTGCGGGTAAGGCGAGCGGCGATCAGTCAAGTTAGTAAAACAAAAAACACTTAAAAAATAAAATATTGTTCACAAGTCGGAAATCGCGAGTCTCGGTCGAGTCTGAAGTCCCTCAAATGCAAGTCTAAGTCGAGTCCGAAGTCATTAAATATGCGACTTAAGTGCGACTCGGGTACGAGTCACAAGCTCGAGTCCCCACCTCTGCTTGGTGGCGTAACAAATGATGCCACATCATATTACAGTTCTCAGTATTGTAAAAAAGATTACATAAAACTGGAACAATTCAAGTACAATTATTTCAAAAAATGTAATGTATCAGATTTTATGTCTGTGTATAAAAATGTATTCCTGGTTGAATACATACGATGAGAGTGCTGGGTCCAAAGCACAGTGGAAAACAGAACCACGCATTTCAACCACCATGGATGTCACAATCTGCTTTTCTGGGCTTTTGAGTCTGTTTAAGTTTTCATTCTGGTTCTCAGTTGTCCTTTAATTTATGTTATACTGTTTTGTTGTCAAGATTTATATTATTTATATTTTTTTTCTTTTACTCTTGTTATTTCTTTCAGTTATCTAGTTTTTGGTATTTATTTATTGCTTGGTTCAGTTTTAGTTATTCTTTCTGTTATGTTTTCCATGGCTTCATAGTTATATGAAGCTATCTCCAGTCCTTCCGCTTATCCTCTAGTTCTCCCCTCGGTCATTCTATAGTTTGCAATTATTAGTTTTAATAGCTGATTACTCAATGGTCCTGTCTCCCATATATACTCCTCTGCAGTTCCTTAATGCTGGATTCTCTTCATTCTTTATGTATGCTTCTCCCCAAGTAGCTCCTAGTTTTGGTTCCTGTGTTTCATCCAAGCAACCATCCATCCATCCATCCATCCATCCATCCATCCATCCATCCATCCATCCATCCATCCATCCATCCATCCATCCATCCATCCATCCATCCATCCATCCATCCATCCATCCATCCAGGGGTCACCCTGGACAGGTCGCCACACTGTCGCAGGACAAGTTTCCTGAGTTCCATACTTGTATGAATTTATGCTTCAGTTACCATCTACCTCCAGGTTCCATCTCTGCATTTGGGTCTTCTACTAAAATCCAGTAACCTTGACATTGGGGACTCAATGGGGTTTGGTGTGTGTTGGCTTTTAATGTCTGTCTGAGGAGGGGAGTGTGTTACCATGGCAGCGCTCCAAGGCAGCGGCCAAGAACAGCTTCTCTTGACAATTTCACAGAATATGTTGCTTAAAACTATAGAAACTAGACTTCAAACCAGCATCTATAATCGCCAATTTACACTAGAAATCCCTGTCACGGTCTTGGTTCCGTTATGTTTTCTTTGGAGTTTTCAGTTTTACTTTGCTCCATGATTTCTAGTTTTAGTTTAATTCTTATTTTGTTGTGTTCTCTGGTTATTTTTCAGGTTTTTATCTGTTGCCCTCTGCTGCCCTCTTGTGTTCCCTTTTTTCCCTAGCTCCTTTCCAGTCTGCTCTGTTCACACCTGCTCCCAATCTGCTCGTTAGTCCTCTCTTTGTTCAGTCTCCCATAAATGCACTCCTTATGCAGTTCTCCAGTGCTGGTTCCTCGTCTAACTTCCTCCAACTCCATCTAACTGTTTCTTCCTCATCGTGATGTTTCCCCCAGATGTCTCCATGGTTTCTGGTTTGTTTGACTTTTTTTCATGTTTGACTTTTGGATATTTGGATTCCTGCCTCAGCTGTCTGTTTACCTTCATTAAATCAACAAGAAACTCACCCCTGCCTCCCTGCTTCTGCATTTGGGTCCTCAAACCACAACCTAATCCTGACAATCCCAGAGATACGATAATCTTCGTCAGAATCCCCCCAACTGTACTTCACAACTCATGAATCCCTTTTCAGATGTAAATGTAGCATTAGCGCTGTTGCTGGAGAATTCAATTTAATTCAGTTTATTTCTATAGCGCTAATTCATAACACACGTCATCTTAAGGCACTTTCCAGTTCACCAGATCACCCAGTCAGATTGATTCAAAGTTTTCTATCTAAGGAAAACCAGTTGATTGCATCGGCTCATTGACTCAAATGCAATCCCTCACTCTAAGCATGCTCGTAGTGACCGTGGAGAGGAAAAACTCCCTTTTAACAGGTAGAAACCTCCAGCAGAACCAGGCTTAGTGTGAGCGGCCATCTGCTGAGGCCTTTCAGTTTCGGTTTCAGCTAAAGTCTCTCTCTTTGAGAGTGTTTTACCTGAGAGCGGGGGGAAAAAAATCATATTTGTAATTAAATATAACTAGGTCTACGTCAACAGTGTCGCCATCACTGGGATGATTTCAGCGGAGCCACCAGCGCAGTGAACAGACGATAACTGATCTGTACAATGCAAATAGCTGCATGAGCTGGAACGTTGTAGAAAGCAAGAATATTTGTACAATAATGACCATTATTCATTTGGTGGGAAATATAACTCAAGCAATCTCTCCTCTCTCTCTCCTTTCACCTCCGCTGTAGACATGCAGACAACATCGTGAAACTGCAGTAAAGTTGGCAATATGTTCACAGATTCTGCTTTTCCGGATTAATAACTCGTCGGCAGATGATTTATTCTACAAAACAGACACCAGTCCTCAACCACAGCAAGGCAGACAGTGAGCTACACCGTAGTTTCCTTACAATGAGTCTCCTATCGCGCTCGGAGAATTACATGGGAACCTATGCAGAGCTTGCTGCTCCAAAAATGCTTTTAGGTACCGTCTGCAAGTTGCAAAATAATCCGAGATAAATATTCAGAAGCGTCACCAAGTAGATTATTATCACATTTATTGGATTCAAAAATAATACTTTTCTGAGGAATTTCCAAAGCCTAAATGACAAATGGCACCTGTATTTTATTATTAGAATAAGTATAAAATGAGCAATGACTACACTATAGACCATTGTACTGCCTTCAAACTTGTAGGATACACAGATTGTCAGGACTCCTGTTTTGTGTCTGTGTTTCTGTGTTTATCTCCCTTCATCCACCAGGAGGCGCCTGGTTCTGGTTCGCCTCCTCACACACCTGCGGATGGTTTCCTCATTAAACAGAGTGTTCTTAAGCTGCTGACTGGCACTACTTCTCGACGCCAGAGTGTTTGCCAGTTTAGGGTACTCTAGCCAAGCTGAGTTTTTGCTGAGTCAAGCTGAGTTTTTGTCAACCTGAGTTTAACTTTGTTTTGTCTTTGCCTCTTGGCAGGAAGCTGTCCTGCTAACTGGATCTCTCGGACCTTCACAACCTGGAAAGATAAACTGAGCTTCAAACTTAGCTGGGATTCAAACAGGAGGTTTGGATCCACTTTCCCCAAGAGATCGTTTGAGCTTCTCACTGAGAAAGGGATTACTCTCCACATCGACCCGTTCATGCCTCGCAGGAAATCTAAGTGGCAGTCAGTATCTCCGTTCTCCAACAATCAACCGCATTCTGAGTAAAACCTGTTGCGCCCTCCACCGGATCATACAGACACTGGAACCACAGCACACAGACAGGAGTCAAGGACTCAACTGCTTCACTGGAAACGTAAGTCGGCAACCAAAACCTCTTCTCCAAGTTTCACAAGTCAAATTCCCCACTGAGCCTGAACTAAACGCTTTGTCTTCCATTCAACTTTGCAGATCCGGTTGAGCAGTGTTCTGAGCAACGCTTCTCCCCCTGTTTACTTCTTCAATAAAACCCGTTAAACCTTTTTCCTGGTCTCTCTGTTCGGTTTTCTGCATTTTTGGGTCAGAACTTTGAAACATCGTGACACAGATAACCTCATCTGGATCAGACTACAACTCTAACTTTGGGAAGATTGGCCAAAATGTATTTTTGGTGATTTTTTTCTTTGTTATTATCAGCATATAATAGCAAATAATTACACTATAGATGATTGTAATGCCACCACACTTGTGGCAAGCATAAATAGCATCATCTAGTTCATACTACAACTCTTACTTTCAGAATATGTGCTAAACTATTTTTTCAGAGTTTTTCATTGTTTTTATAAGCAAGCCAGGTGTGCAATCTCTGCAACAGGAACCACAGCACTGAGCGTTAGGTGCACTGCACAAAGTATACCTGTCACTAATGCAGGAAGGACTCACCTTGGGTTTGTATAAACTGCTAAGTGGGACAATTGTAGCTTCATATGTAGCGCTTTTCCTTGGGTGAAAAATTTTTTACTGCTATACTGAAATCATACTGTTTGTCATTCTCTAAGCTGAAATGTTGTATGACGTGAAAAGGCATGACAAGACAAAATACAATTATTCTCTAAGTTGTTCTTTCTTTCACACAGTTAGCTTTGCAATATAAACGAGTCTGTTGGTGAATGGACAATATAAATAGGCTCTGCCTTGCTTTGTTGAGAAAGCATGGCTATAACTTGTTCTCAACTCAGGAACTAGGACCTGTATGATATCTGGTTGTTCAATAGGTTTGCCTAAATAAAAGATTTAGATATGACTTATCAAGATATTCCTGCAAAAAGGTCTGATGTTGCAGAGGAAGGTAATGAAAAGTGTTTGGAGCATGCTCTTGTTCTGATGCCAGTTTGTTTCAGCCTTTATCCAGTCTCATGTAGAAGGACTGGTCACATCACAGGTTATTTGCATTACAACAAGGGCAGTTAGCAAGGTAGAGTGAATACACAAACTTGAAGAGGGGAGGGGGGACTTGCAGGAAAACTGGAATTCTCCGGCACATCTAGTGTTACATTCAGACATTTTTGACCATTTAAAAAGCTGCGGAGTGCTACAGACAGATCTCAACAAAAAACAGAGGAACGTAACTGCTGAAGGAAGAGATGCACGAGACGGAGAAAGCGAGGCTGCAGAGTGGGGCTAACTGCGAAGCTAAGGACAAATCCCCACGAAACCTCCACTTCCATCAATCCTGCTCTCCAACGTCCGCCCATTGGATAACAAAATGGATAATCTCCGACTGGACCTCTCATCAAGGAAAGAGATTATTAACTGCTGCGCCATCATTCTGACGAAGTCGTGGCTGCATCCAGCAATACCGGACAATGCTATTAGCCTGGAGGGGCTAATGCTACACCACGCCGATAGGAACAAAGAACTAAGTGGTAAAACTCAGGCTGGTGGACTCCGTGTTTACATCAACAACAGCTGGTGTAAAAATGCTAGATCAGTCGCCAGCTTCTGCTCTCCTGACATCGAGTTTCTGATTGTTAACTGCAGACTGTTCTATCTGCCCAGAGACTTCAGTGTGGTTAGCATCACTGCTGTTTATGTGCCCCCCAGCGCTAACACTAAAGAGGCCATGAAGACTCTATACCAGGCTATCTCTGAGCTCCAGTCTGCACACAGAGGGGTGTTTTCATCATTGCTGGGGATTGTGACGGGAGGAGCCATCATCAGCTGGGACTTAGTTCCAGGCAAAAGAAAGGAAAGGCTATTGGTTTAATTCCTATTTTGTTGTAGTTTCTAGATTTATGTTAGTTCTCAGGTTTTTCTGTTTTCCTCTGTTGCCCTCTTCTGTGTGTGTTCCTTTCCCTTGGCTCCCTCGTTGTCTCCTCTCACACCTGCTCCTTATCAGCTCGTTAGCCCTGCCTTTGTCTCAGTCAGCTATATATACTCTCCCTCTGCTGTCACTCCTCGTTGGTTCCTTGTTGTTGCTGGTCCTGTCGTTGCTGTTGTCTTGTTTTCCCCTGATGTCTCCATGATTCTGGTCTGTGTTACTTTTTTAGTTGGATTTTTGGATTTTGCCTCAGTTATTAGTGTTTGCATTAAAACTACAACAAATCACCTCAGCCTCACTGCTTCTGCATTTGGGTCCTCTAAACCACAACCAAAATGTGACACAAAGATGCTTCAGCCACGCGTCAGAACTAAACATGTACAAGCATCAAAACTGAAGCAGCACGCGCGTTTTTGCTCCTCTTTCTGCTTTAGGTGTGAATAGAGTGCCCAATATCCCCCATACCCATACTGATGTTGCTCCTGTCTCCAAGGACAGGGACTCTTACCTTATCCAAGTTGTTGTAAAAGTCAACACTCCCAGCACACAGATATCTTCCAAGCAGAGTTGCATGGGTAGTAAAGACTGTTGCCATAGGAATGTTGCGGGAGCGAGACAGAATAAGCCCAGGCCCTGCCTGCCATTCATGGAAGTGACCAATGACATTGGGCTTGTCTCCAAGTGTGTCTGTGAGCTAACAAGCATAAACCAAACAGATGTTAGATGATCACGGGTTGTTAAATCATACATTGACACGTCTGAAAAACAGGTGGAGACCTTTTTCCACTGAAGTGAGATCAAAAATCAACAAACCTCTTTGAAGAACCAGGCAATTAATGAGCCCAGAAGGAGTGAGTCGTTGGCCTCCCGGTCATGATATGGCAAACCAATATGGCAGGTCTCCCATAAGTCCCCCTTCCATCTGTCCAGGTTCCACGCTGCAGAGCAGATGTCGAACAGGATGACATATGGGCTGCCCTCAATCAGCCAGCGGCCAAAATGAACCTGAAGCAGCGGACAGAAAAGCCCAAGAAGAAATATGACAAGATGTCATTGTGTTTAAAACCTTGTTTTTTCAGAATTTACCTACAGGCACTAATGTTCACCAGTTTTAAAATCTTATTAAGCAGTAAAACTGAAGAAGGTTTATGCCACTTTTACACAGCAGTTCTTGATGTCATAAGCTAATTTATTTCTTAACTGTGGTGATTCGGCTTCAATATGTAGGGATGGTCTGGTAATGATGATTTAGTATTGTTGTTTTATATATATATGTATATATATATATATTAGTGCTGTCAAAATTATCAGCGTTATTAACGCTGCTAACGCCGGTGAGCCATTTTAACGCTTATAATTTTTTAACGTGAGATTAACGCTATGTGGTTTTATGGTACAATTTTTCCAAGTACATCCCGCTGCAGCCTCTCACGGGAAGGCGGGGCTATTTTCCCCAGTATGCATTTCTCGCATAGGCTTCAAGAGCCGAGCTCAAGGGAAAAAGACGCCATACACTGGGTGACGCTAGTGCCTTTCTTTAAGCCCCACCACCAACAAACAAGTTGAGTGCGTCTGGTAACTAGTAGCAACCTGAAAATACGCTGAGAAACTGATTACTGAGGTGAAATGCCAGTCTGCTACGTAGCAGCACTTCTTGCTGCCAAAAATGCTAAGCTAACAGGTCGGTACGCCAAGGGTGTGTGTGTGGTGGGTAAAACTGTGTGTGGTGAGTGGGTGGGTGTGTTCGTGTGTGTGGTGAGTGGGTGTGTG
>JAGKQL010000031.1:119000-147287 GCA_018398635.1 Cyprinodon brontotheroides | reverse complement strand
ATAGATAGATAGATAGATAGATAGATAGATAGATAGATAGATAGATACTCTGCCTTTTCAACCTACTGTGTTTTAATTTTAAACATTATTTAATTGCCTTTGTGGGATGGCAGGGATGAAGATCCATATTTTATATCGTAGACACATAGATAGAGTATACATCTATATAGATCTGTATAGATAGAAGCTAGATAGATGTTTGCAGTATCTATAACAACCTTCAAAACACACAAGGATTTCAGAATAAAACATCCCCAGTTATTAATTTCATTCACTCACCAGATTCGAACGTCAAATATAAAAAACTTCAATACCCATGGCGAAGCAGAGGTATGTAATGCAGCTCCTGATGGATAGCTTACGCATCAGATACAGTTCCCCATGTTAAGCAGGGGAACACTATCTGATGCAGAGTTTATAGGCCAAATCAGATCCCGTTCCCCTTCGATGTCATTTCACGTTGAGTTGCAATAAATGCTAAACTCTCATGCAGGTTCTTGTCTTTGTCATCCACTCTATTCAGCTGGCTTTGGAAACACACGGCGAGAAGATGGGGGCTGGGTGGTGAGGGTTACGGGGCAAGAAACCCAAAAGTAATGAAATAGTTACTTTTCTAGTAACTAGTTACTTTTATGGTGGAGTAACTCAGTTGGTAAATCAGTTACTTTTTGGAGAAGTAACTAGTAACTATAACTAGTTACTTTTTCAAAGTAATGTGCCCAACACTGCTGTAACACTGGGGAACAATGCAGAGGATCCTGCAAAACAAAGAGGGAAATGGCAACGAAAGTAAAGGAGAACCCAGCTGCTGGTAATAAGGGGAAACAAAAGTTTAACTGAGTCTACTTATAAATGAAAGGTATAACTGAAGGAGAAATGTTTAAACAGGAGAAGGGAGACACTGGAGGGAGATAGAGATCCAAAAATAAAGGAATAATCACCAACTAATCTTATTTATAAAGAATCCCATAAAATCATTACTGCTAAGAGCAGGTGGAATGGGACGGTTCAACAGAGCTATGGCTCTGGGTGAGTTTGGCAACTGGATTAAAGGATTTCATTCGTATTCTACTTCTCTAGCCCACCTGGAGATCTGTTATGGTCCAGATCCTGATGCATGACCACCGACTGATAAAAACAAAATCCTGCTAAACTGGTTTACCTTTTAATAAACCTACTAAACTTTGCTACTTCAGCATCTCACCCCACTCTATGCCAAACTCGTTGGTTTTGAATGGACTCACAGATGAGTGAAATTATTGCTTAAAGCTCGAGCTTCCAGCTGACTAGAGGTTGAGCTTTTCATTAGGAGCTCTGGTTAATATTGCTTTGCAATTCATACCTACATCACAAACTTTTTGCAGGAACAGATAAATCTGGGTGGTCGTTTGACCAATTATCTGGTACAATGGTAGAGTTGATGTTAACTGGTTTATGTATCGCCACTCTTCTGTCTCTAGAAGCGTTATCCTGGTATTATTTATATATTCCCTTTACGGCTGAAATATCCCACTGTGTTCAAGTTTTATTCATCTCATGGAAACTCTCAACTTTTGATAAGATTTGCTGAAGCATCATTAATAGTTAAATAATACAGTTTTGGGTTGGCCTAGCCTTTAGCTCACTTAATATCCTTTAAGATGAACTTTAACCAATTCTGCAAACAGAGTAATATTTGGAGCCAGCTATAGATGCTAAGGTTGTACAAACTTTGTATTTTGAGGGAACTATTTTCTCACTTTGGACCAGATTGTTTAGCCTTCCTAAATATAATCCATATGCTAAGCAGTTATAATAATTGCAACTGTTCTGTGTCTCTAATATGAACATTTCTCTGATGATCTGACACATTAAAGCGTGATAAAAGTCAAGACAGCAGAAACTACAAAGCGCTCATTTTATCTATCGCAACAGTTAGTGTTCATACATTATGGACATAATCTCGCTCATTGGATGCAGACTGTTTGAAAACACTGTGATATTATTATAAGTGTTAAATGAACCACACAGTTAAAGAGCAATAATCCCAAATGTTTATTAAAATATCATTCAAACACAGTGAGAGATTTCTTTTTCCATCAAAGCAGCAATACAACAGACACAAATCAAACAGAAACTATTCTGGCTGCTGCTGTCAGAAGTATTCTCTCTTCCAGACCGGCAGCTCCTGGAAATACAGCTCCTCAGGCCCTTCATCCGCTGGGATGGAGAAAAAAAGACAGACATGAAATCACTGCCCAGGTTTATTTGATGGGTTGATACTATTGTCAGTCATGGAGAAACACCACAAAGAGTAGTTAGAGGTGAGATTGTGGCTGATCACCTCCCTCCCTGGCCTGCTGCAGGAACTTCAGCAGCACCGTGGCTGCCTGGTCCACACTCAGCTTCTCTGTGTTCTGACTGCGGGTCTCTGAAAGAAACAACAGGACAAAGCAGAGACCCATCAGAGGGCGTTTGCATAGCTCCGTTCTGATTCCAGGTCTCTAACGGGTCGTAGGAACTCGCATTGTTCTTCTCAGACTTTCTACAAACGTTGCTCAGAATGACGATTTAATCAATGAAACTGAGAACTGAATAAATTTAGTTGTACCTAAGTGTAGCGTGTCATAGACATCTCCTTCTTTTCGGTCCTCAGAGATGAACCTACGACCCTCTGACAGAAAGTATTACAGGTCAGTTCCATGATCGTGAAACCATGTTTGTTCTGTAAATGTAGGCACAGTCAAACAGGCCAATCTGAAATCATTCTCCACCTGTTATCAGTCAAACTGTCAAATATTAAATATTATTTCCAGAACATTATCATGTTCAGTAGCTTGTATGTATTCCAACTCCTTAAACATGTTCACATTATGTCCAGTCTGACCGCAAACTCTGATCTCCTTTATTTCTGTTGTTGTCTGACTTTTGACTCAGTCTTTCCTCTAAATGAGGCGAACAGTCCAGTTATCCTGCTTCTGAGGAGAAAGACAGAGGATGCCTGATTTGCCATGAGGCTCACAGGAGGCAGTGCAAACTTGGAAACTAGGTGCAATTGAAAGATCAGAGCATACTCCAGTTTTATAAAGGGATAGTTAAAGGCCAAACCTAAATAAATATAGTGTCTGGGACAGCCCTTTAATATTAAACTTCACACATGATATATAGTACTTATTGGTCTATAAGGACAAACTAATAAGTCCTAGCCTATTAGTCTCCTTAAGTATTAATTTAGGGGGATTGAAAACAGAAACATGACACACTTTGATTTTCACATCTAAAATCTTTACAGGTCCTATTTCCTTCCATATCATACTTATTTGTTCATTTGTTTTAAAAATAGATTCAAGTTTGTGGTTGGAACTTGACAAAACAGGTTTAAGTAGTGTGAATACTTTTGCAAAGTACTGCAGTTACTTTTTCCAAAACATTAAAATGCCTCAGAGATTAAAGCACTTAATACATACGTGTGCCTTTTAAGTACAACATTGCTTGCGGAGTCCAGTTTCTCCGTTGAAATGATCCCTGGAGACAAAACCAAGAACATTTATTTTTGCTTTTTAACCTTTTCAGTTTCAACAAGTCACTCTTTTCCCTGTTGTATTAAGGTTATTACTTTTGGCACGCTCCAAGAGTGTGAGATGAAGGAGGCAAGCAGCAAAAGGGTGAGCAGGTGGGTCAAAGTGATGCCCCTCAATCCCTATTAGACAAAAAGCAAAGCAGAAGAGCAGCAATCAAGATCCTGCCAGGTTTCCAAAATGTAACACTTGGTAAAAAGACAACAAAGAATAACATGATCAGGAAAAATCATCACAAATGTTTCCTTTGAATAAAGTAACATACTGACAAGGATAAACGGAGATGCTCTTACCTTCATTCTACCAGATGTCATTTAGCTCTGTGATTCGCTCAAATGTTGATACAGAAAGTGGATCTGCTGCTGCTACTTCTTGTATTTATACCCTCCTCAGCAGCAAGACTATGAGCTCCGTAGTCCTTCATGATGCCAGCAGCAATAGGTCACGCCAATATGATGAAAGGGGGGCGGGTAGGAGAGTGAATAAACACAAGTCCAGATCAATTTGAATTATTCTGCTACTCTCTATTAAATCTGTTATTATCCCAACATTTTTCAGAATTTAAGTAGCTGTCCTTGGAGGATTTTTTTCAGAAGCTTCTGGCTGTTGAAAAAAAATGTGGACTGAATTTGGGTGCTGCTGAGAAAAGCCTATTTTAAGATGTATCTTTTGTCTTATTTTAGCAGAATGACAAAATTTTGTGAATAATCACCCTAATATAACAACTGCTGCCTTTGAAACTCAGAAATTAAATATTTAATTTAGTTGTTCTAAATGTTCAGGTTATGACTGAGGCAGCCAAAGGCGAAGCACGGGCCATCGCGTGTCCAACCCAAACAGGAGAAGGAAGAAATCCTGATGCGAAAACCTGAAATCCAAGTACCCCATCCACATCCAGTCTACGCAGGGCCAATTAATAATGGCCAGACTAAGAAACGGTAAATAATACAGTAAAACAAATGCATGAAATATTAAATAAGATTTGGCTACCGTTTAGTCCCATCAAACTCATTTTCACACCACATTTGCATAAAGAACCATTATAGCCACCACTAGCCACAACATTTAACCCAAAAGAGCATTTTTTAATGTTTGCTGTTTTGGATTGACCTTTGGTTTCCAGGGGTTCAACAATATCTTCTGGATGAACTCAGATGTGTTCTTTAAAACTTTTGAGGAATCCAGATGGAGTTCATATATTAAAAAGACCTTAAGACAAAGTCCTTGACAGGTCTTTTAGATGAATTTTCAGAGTTCCTGATCTGATTTGGTATTAAATACCGACAGGTTCATCATAGTGGGAGATTTTAACATCCATGCTGACATTGAAGGCGATAGCTTAAGAGCAGCCTTTAATGCTATCTTAGACGCTATTGGCTTTTTTTTAAAATGTGAATAGTCCCACACATTCTCATCTTCATACTTTGGATCTTGTGCTGACATACGGCATAGAATGTGAAGAAATAACAGTATTTCCTCACAACGCTGTCCTCTCTGACCACTTTCTAATAACCTTCAGGATTACAGAGTTCTCCTCCCCCAAAAGAAGGATCAATTTTAGCAGATTATTATTGGGTAGTGCAGTTATAAATTGTAAAGAATCTGTTTCACTTTCTCTCTCCTCTGTGTTGCTGAGCAGTGCTGCAGAGTGCAAAAGCTTAGCTTGTTCCCCTTCTGAATTGAATTGAGGGAATCTCATTTATAACAATGGATGACTGCAATGCTGTTGATCACTGTTGGTGTGTCCTCAGTCCCGACTGAGTCATCTGCTGTGTCCAAGTAGTAAAAGAGTAAAAGAACAGAAGTAACTCACAGTCATAGTGTGTTCACTTTGATGATTAAAGTGTCTCCACCAGTGTTAATTTCGTCAGCTTTTTAAAATTTAGTCTTAGTCACAATGCCAAAAATCTATTTTAGTCTTAGTCATATTTAGTCATTGCCTTCCCGCTTTAGTTTTAGTCTTAGTCTATATGACAAATATCAATTGTATTCTTTGTCAAATTTTAGTCATTTTAGTCCACACTGTAAATAATAGAACCTCTCCACACACTGCTTTTTTAAACATATATCACACTGTACAGAAAAAAACTTCACCATACACAGCTTCTCTTTTTCTCTATTTTATTTATGTGACACTGTGCAGAATAGAACCTCACACACTGATTCTCTTTTTAACATATATCACACTGTACACATTTAACCTTTTGTCGGCTTGTTTCACCATATCCACAAAGTCTTTATCCTCAATGGTCCTTGCAGGCAGGCCAGAACACCCA
The DNA here is from genome assembly GCA_018398635.1 of Cyprinodon brontotheroides. NCBI lineage: Eukaryota > Metazoa > Chordata > Actinopteri > Cyprinodontiformes > Cyprinodontidae > Cyprinodon > Cyprinodon brontotheroides. The sequence continues at coordinate 141,454 of JAGKQL010000031.1, read as the reverse complement.
ATCCACTCTTCCATTGAGTTCTCCAGGGCTTTCTGCTCTTTGGCGTCAGGGGTGGAGGTGCATCTCTGCAACAGACTTCCCTTCCTTCCCCAACCTCTGATCTGGCTGTGGTGTCACTGTGTCAGGACTCTAGTTGGGAGGAAGACATTTAAACGATTAATATCCTGTGTATCAGTAGAACATCTTCTATGACATAAAGACAGACAGATACAGGCACACGAAGGCACACACACACACACAGCCACATGCATGCAGTGCCCGTGTGCGCACAATTCATTTTAGTTTATTTCTATAGCCAATTCACAACACAAGTCATCTCAAGGCACTTTACAGTTCAACCAGATCATCCAGTCAGATTGATTCAAAGTTTTCTATCTAAAGGAAAACCAGTTGATTGCATCGACTCATTGACTCTTCAGCAATCCCTCACACTAAGCATGCTTGTAGTGACAGTGGAGAAGAAAAACTCCCTTTTAACAGGATGAATCCTCCAGCAGAACCAGGCTCAGTGTGAGCGGCCATCTGCCGAGGCCGACTGGGGTTCAAGAGGAGACAGAAGCAGACATAGTGAAAAAGCAGCTGTAAAAGGCGTCCCCCCTTTCAGGAAACACACAGCCAGGCAGACGAGCTGAGAGCCAGATCCCATGTCAGAGGATGAAGAGAGATCATCCGGTCAGTCACAATCAGAAAACAGGACTACACTGGAAAATAGCCCGATCTCCAGCATCTATAAACGAGGGTGTTGATGGAAGCAACACAGCTGATATTTCTCTCCAGGATGGAGTCACAGCCAAACAGGAACAGACCAGATGAAGCTACTATGAGAAAAAGCAGAGAGAGCAGAATGTTAGAGATTGAACTAACAGATTCTGCAGATTCGGAGAATAGAGACAGAGAGATCACTGTCTTTTTATTGATTTTTCCTTTTTTATACATACAGTTTGTAAATACAAAAAATATATTTATCCAATAAAGATAGATATAAAATAATATACAGAAAAAACAATCCCTACAAAAAAAAAAATCCCATTTAGCCCACCCAGGTCACTACAAAGAGCTCAACGCACTACTTTCCTATCCCTGACTGAGACAGAACACATTTTATTAAATCTAATAAACCTTTTTAATCCGGAGCATTATTGTAAGTTTTGAAATAAGTCAAGAAAGGGCCCCCATATTTCTTCAAATTTACCAGTTGAATGTCGAATAGAACACCTAATTTTTTCCAGTTTCAGGCATGACATGAGGTCACATAACCACTGCTTGTGAGTTAGAGGAGCCACACCCTTCCACCTGGGGGATAAACGGGATAGTTTTTCTTTGGAGAGGTGGGCTCTATGTACTATTTTAAACGAACAAGGCAATAGTGCGCACACAGAGATGACGTATTCACCAGTTTAAGTATAGAGTCCCATGTCTGAACCGGTATGGTCATATTCAAGTCCTCTTCCCATGAGGCTTTAAGTTTTAGTGTGGAGGTCTCTTTCATAGTGAACATTTTATTATAAAGCCATGAAACCAGCCCTTTACGAGTGGGGTTCAATAATAGGATGGTTTCCAACAGTGTATGTTCTGGCAGAGAGATTGAGCCTGACAAGTGAGACTGAATATAGATTCTGGTTTAGAACGACTAAATTAATATATATATATATATATATATATATATATATATATATATATATATATATATATATATATATATATATATATATATATACATATATTATGTTCTTTATACATGGAAATATATATTGATGAAACACATATTTTGCATTATATTATATATTGTAGTAATATATTGCAATATTGCAAAATATACAAATGATTGCTGCTTTCCATATATTGACATATATTTAACATGGATATAATTGACTGTATGATCTGGCTGAACTGTAAAGTGCCTTGAGATGACTTGTGTTGTGAATTGGCGCTATAGAAATAAACTGAATTGAAATGAATTGAATATATAATATATGTGTTTATATATCCAAAAATATATTTAATTTTATATTTATAAATACCTTCCATCATATATTGCAATTTTATATGGTAAAATGTATTGGTAACATATACTTACATACATACACACACACATATTTATATATAGTGTTACATTGCATGTTTAATGTATGGCAAATGCATTTTAAATGTATCAAGAACTAAATGAGAATGTGGACAAATATGTATTTATATGCTCAATATATGGTAGAATACACTTTAAGTATACATGAAGGTTTATGGAAATTTAACAAGTTTATCTGAGCAAATCTTATGATGATTAACACAGACTAATGGGTATCTTTCAAAAGTCGTCTTTATTTTCTTTTAAGCAGGCATGAATCCAGAGGTTGTACATTTAAAAGCACAACATATAACAGCAAATTCTTAACAGTGCTATTCTAGACAGAATCATCATTAACATCCTGTAACAGTGCAACATACTAATATAAAGTACAAAAATAAATTCAAGTAATTAAACACCTTCAGCATTGTATTGCAAAAAGTAATAAAACAGAACTAAATGCAAAAAATAAATCTTTAAAGTGCTGTAACTCCTCTTGTTGTTGGGACACAGTAAAAACAATTCGAGTCTAACATTCTTACATGCTTTTCCGCTTCACTTGCTGTCTTCCCAGTGGGCAAAAGATGTCAATTAAACATCAATTTGACATCAAACACCGATATCAAATTGTTATCAAAATTTGGTCAAAAAACGTAAATCAAATTGACATCAGTCCTTTGACATCAATTTGATGTATGTCAAATAATGATTTTATTTATGTCATTTTGACATTATTTCAATGTCAAGCTTTTGTAAAATTTCACTCAAATAATGATATTGATGTTATTTTGACATTGTTTTTATGTCAAACATTTGCAAATAAAAACATTTAAAAATATGCACAGACGGAAAGATTCTGCAACGTTTTGTATTGGTAAATGGCATGTACTTATATAGCGCTTTTATTCAAGTTAGGAGACTTGACCAAAGCGCTTTTACACTACATTCATTCACCCATTCACACACACACTCACGGTGGCAAGCTAGATTGTAGCCACAGCTGCCCTGGGGCTCACTGACAGAAGCGAGGCTGCCGCACACTGGCGCCACCGGGCCCTCTGACCACCATCAGTATATAAACCGTGAAGGAATTGCCCAAGGAAAACAATTGGTAATGAAAATGTCAGTTTTTCCGACAATTTGCAACCTGCACTTGTCCGGGTTGCAAAAAAAAAAAAAAATTATAAAAAAATAAATAAAATAATTGGTAATTCAAAAATGTTTTTTGAAATATAATGCATTTCCCCACATTTGGTGGTCAAATGGTGCATGTATTTTCAGCATGAATAACACAACCAAGATTTTAATAGCTTCATGCTTGTTGCAAAGTCCCTTATCCCAAGATGCTTTGTGACATCAATATAACATCAATTCAATACCTTATTCCCAGACATCAAATCAACGTCAATTTGATGTTAAGTTTTTGTGCAGAGATATTGTTTTAAGTTCAAATATGTTTATTAGCAATATGAGGCAGTATTTGGATGCTAGATTGATTTATTGGTTGGACCTTTTTACAACTATAAGCTTCTGTAGAATAATTATCATGGAAGTCAAAATCTTGACCAAGCTTTAACATCAAATTGATGTAACGGTGCCCACTGGGTTAGCTCACAGATTCTACCGTTAATGGACTTCCTAACATCAGCTTCCTTGGCTGTCAGAAACTGGTTTAGAACTGCATCTATGAAACAGAACAACAATGATCACCCTCCTTAGTCTCTCTGCACCGATACCCCCCTGCTCTGGTTTGTGGTATAACCAAAGAGAAAACAGCCCCTCCTGGCAGAGATTAAAGCAAAAAAAAAAAAAAAAAAAGCAAAAAAACTTAACCTGAAATTTTTCCTCACAGGCAAGAAACTATATATATATATATATATATATATATGTATATATATATTCTTTTCAGGTATCTCCAAGTTACGTAGTTACGTGAAAGGCAATTTCTCATTAACAACAACATGGATCGATGAATGTTTGGATATGAATCCAACTGATACGGGCTTAATATCAGTTATATACGGTAAAATTCAGAACACTGGATCCCCATCACTTAGACATCTGAAACAATCATGGGAAGAAGAGTTAGGGGAATTGTTTACTGATACAGCCTGGCAGGCCGCAATCTCAAGAATCCATTCGTCCTCAATTTGTATTAGACATAGCCTGCTACAGTTTAAGGTGTTACACAGATTGTACTTATCCCCTAAAAAACTATCTAGAATGTATCCTGACGTAGACTCATCTTGTGCTAGGTGTGGGCACAGCCCTGCTGATCTCAGTCATATGTTCTGGCTTTGCCCCAGTCTTCTCCCTTTTTGGGATTCAATCTTTAGGGCCATTACATTTATATGTAAGAGGAATATTAATCGAAGCGCACTAACTGCCTTATTCGGGGTTGTCCCTTCGACTACACCAATAACAACCTAGCAGGCCAATGCCACAGCTTTTGTTACACTACTTGCAAGACGCCTAATATTATCCAATTGGAAGAGAGCTGCTCCACCGTCTCATAAGCAATGGATGGAAGATGTTATGTTCCACTTGAAGCTTGAGCATCTGAAACATTGTTGACTATTAACAATTAACAATTGATTGACTTAAACTCAATGGCTAGCTCCATCACCCGGCAGATGTTGAAGAAGAGCCACAACCATTATTCAAACTTTCGCCATGGCAAATATTTCATTTTGGACAATTTTGTATTAGGGATAGCACATAGTGTATACTGTTCACTCAAGTGCTGTGACAGTCTGACAGGAAACAAGGAATTCAATAACCTCCAATAGTCTGTACTTCTTTGGACACAAACCAGGGGAGAGCGCGTACGCAGTCCCCCACTACCACAAATTATGCAGTCGAGATTCCCACATTTGGGGAATTCGCAAAGGTCAGCACAGCCGGGGTGCAATGGCCAAGCCTCACTCTGGGTGAACCTCCTTCATGATCAAGGTATCGCCCCTGCAGGTAAGTATGATGTGAAACGGTCTAAGTCAAACAGCCCATTCATGGCAGCTGAATGCTGGTAAGCGGTGGCCAATGAAACCCCCAACCTCCAGCACTTGTTAAGATCAGGCATGAGCTATTGTGTCCTTTATAAGAGGAGGTGGAGCCCAAAAAGCCTCATCTGTTCAGATCAAAGGCACCTATTTTGATATGAGTGAGCCACCCTAGTTTGATGGAGATGCTTATTCTGCCATTGACACAGAGCTTTGCCACGGGATCCGTGGCAAAGATTCCATTCATGATTCCTATATACCTTGTAAAATACAGGCATAAAATCTACAAGATAATCAGATACGACTAAAAGGGGAATGTTACCTTGAATGGGAATTAAATTTTCCAGCCTTTTTGGCTGTTAATTTCTAAAAGTCTAAGCTCAACTACACAGTGCGCAGCTCCCTGTCACTGACGAAAAAGCCATCAGTCTCAAACAGCTAGGATTCTTTTGAAGGAAAAACAGCCAGTGGAAAGCTCTAGAAAGCTGGGCCTTTTCTACTTTGCAGAGTCAGACATCAAGTTTGGTACAGATTGGACAAAGCATCTACGAGATATTAGCCATCAAAAATGCAGATTTCGCTGCTGCGACTGTACCATGAGGACCTGGGACATCAAACTCACAGGCTCCACTCAGACTGAGGCCTCAAACATCATATCTGAAATTCATCCCTGCACGACAATCTTGATCGATTGGCCTAAAATTGGTGGTAGGGTCCTATGAACATACCAAGATACCCTGCTGGCAAAAATAAGAGTCTATTGTTAAAGCAGCATATTTAGAGGTTGCCTCTTGGAAAACACAAGGACTCCAGTGTTGCACCTATTTGGGCTATCCAAACTGTTGCACATGGTGAAATATTGGCCCAGTGTTTAGATGTGCTATCTGAGCAAGACCATTAACCCCACCTTTCTCACCAGGCACCGAACACTGGCAGCCAACTGCTCCCCAAGGGGATGGGTTAAATGCAGAGAGGTAATTTATCCATTGTGCGTTCAATAAAGTTCTATTTTCTACTATAGGTAGAGTTACCAAATTTTACCCACTTGTTCCAGACTGTCATATGATCGTGTGTTGGCCTTTTCGTGTCCAAAGCCCACACAGTTCTTGAGTTATACACTCTAAACATTTCCAGTGTGTGATCGGGCCCTTTGCAGTCATTTGCATGTGAAGTTTGTCATGGCAGGATACCCTATTAGAGACTCAAAATTCCCCTGGTCATGAATTAAGAAAATATGGAAACGCTTCACGATCACGCGTGTCATCCTTGCGCCTCCGGGGAGCAGATGTTCTCGGTTCCAAAGTTTCAATATGGTTCCAAAATGAGACCCAATCAGAGCGCCTGGTCTCAATACCAACCAATCAGGTGCTGGCGAAAAAAACATTATTTAAAAAATGAGGAGTGTGTAAAATAACATAATAGTGAAGTTTAAAAAAATAAAATTAATTCCTGTACCGTAAAGTGTTTTAATAATATCAAACTGTGCACCTGGAGAATAAATAACCAATATCCAGCTATGGGCATTTTTCCAGTAATAGATATTTAAAAATAGCAGCAACATCAGACATGTGCAAAATGACAGCAGCAGATTATTTAACTGACTGAAGGTAGAAACTGTGGAAAAGGAGGTTTTTAGGAACAGTGATGGTCGTATAGTTTTATAGCTGCCTAGTTCAAATGCTTTGGTATTCTACCCACCTCTTGTTAAATGAAATCTCATCCCTGTAGTTTCTGTCACAAAGTTTGACTTTGTTTCTGATCAGTTTTCCTGTCTTTTTTTCTCCAGATTAACATTGTTCAACAGTGCAAATGGCTGTAAGTAAATCTGTATTGCTATGATGCTCTGAGAGCTGAAATGACTGCTGTATTAATGCATCTATAATTCTATTTCCCATATTGTGAATGTTTTAATGTAATATTTTTAGTCAGAGCATCCTAACTTCAGGAGGTTCCCCAGCGGGAGCCTCATCCTAAAGGCCACCACTGCGGCTCTGGGGTCCCAGAACGCAGCCCAGAGGGGGGCCCTGAGGGCCAAACCCGCCGAGGAGGTGGAGGCACAGGCCCGCGTCGTCCAAGAGGGTGGGGACGTCTCCAACGCCACCCTCGTCCTCAGCCGGTGGACCCTGCAGTTCGGCAAGTATGTATTTAATTCACTTTTTAATTTATCTGTTTTCCCTTTGGGATGAGTAAAGTAGTTATGATTTGAATGGAGGTACGCCGGACAAACGTTCCACTGGCTGCTGGAGAACGACGTGGGCTACGCCGTCCTCCTGGTGGACTCCCACAAGAAGGAGCGTGAGAGGACAGGGTCTCAGTCCCCCCTCATGGCCAACAAGGTAGCATTTAATCTGTCCTTCAGGGCATTCTGGTTCTCTTCAGTTCTGATCCTGTCCCGCATACTTGTAGGACGGCCTCCTGCTCTATGCCTCCTCATACCCCGAGTTTGCCGACTGCAGTAAAGTTGGCAACATGTTCACAGATTCGGCTTTTCGGGATTAATAACTCGTCCGCGGAGGATTTATTGTACAAAACAGACACCTCTCCGCAACCACGGCAAGCCAGACAGTGAGCTACAACCGTAGTTTCCTCAAAATTACGGCGCAGATAGTTGATAAACCTGAGAGGGTGAGAAAAAGAGTCAGAAGATTCTGACATCCCAGCCGGCAAAACACACACAGTTTCTATCGTTCTCTCGTACCGGATCTTCTGAGGGTCCCTAGAGCTGTAGAGGCTCTCCAGGGTCTCATATTTAAAGTCCCCAAAGCCAGCAAGGGCCTGGCCCTCCTGGCGGGACTTTTCCTTCGCCTCCTCAAACGCCTGGTGGAATTTTACTGCCTCGGCAAACTACTGCAGTAAAGTTGGCAACATATTCAGATTCGGCTTTTCCGCGGGGGATTTATTGTACAAAACAGACACCTCTCCGCAACCACGGCAAGCCAGACAGTGAGCTACAACCGTAGTTTCCTCAAAACGAGTCTCCTATCGCGCTGGGAGAATTACATTGGACCCAATGCAGAGCTCGCTGCTCCGCGAATGCTTTGGGACCGTCTGCAAGTTACAACACCGTAGAAATAATCATAGAGAAATATTCAAAATGGTCTCCAAGGAGTGGCGGATTATTATCTAATTCATTTCATGTGTATCTCATCTCATGTCTTTCATACCACATTTATTGGATTTAAAAATAATACTTTTTGAGGACTTTCCCAAAGCCTAAATGACAAATGTAACCTCTATGTTATTATTGCAATTAGTATAAAATGTCCAATAATTACACTGTACATCACTGTAGTGCCACCAAACTTGTAGCACCCACAGATAACCTCATCTGGATCATACTACAGCTCTTACTTTGGGAATATATGCTAAACTCTATTTTTAGAGAATTTTTCAGTGCCATATAAGCATATATTTATCAACAAATACACTATTATAAACTGCAGCCACACCAAAATCACTGTGCACATCATTCACACTGTCCTGGTGATAATACACCTATTATATCAATCAAATAATATTTTATATATTTGTTTTTTTTGGGGGGGATAAATAAACTACAACTCCACTATTATGTACTGTACCTTCACTAAAATCACTGTACGCATCAATCACACACAACTGGTAATAGTTTAAATGTTCAAAACAATGGAATATACTTACATTAGTTTTTCTGTATATAAAGAGTCCAATGATATATCTATTTTTCTCACTGAAAGAACCATGAACAAGTCCTGCAACTAAAGACGTTCTACGTTTTGTAGAATGCATATATCAAATGGACCATCAAACCTTTTTTTCATTTATTCAACATTAAACAAAAACCCACAGTTATTATTATAAAAAACATTAAAACAAAGAAAAAAAAGAGATCTGTTCAATGATATCAATTCACTCAAACTTATTGGTCATAAGATATTAATTCTGAACTATGAAACAACATTTTAATTAGTTCTGAACAAAGTAAAGGAACTGAAATATTTATAAGATATTTATTTCGATATTAGTTTTTACATGAGGTTTCAATGATTATGGTAGTAGTGAAATTCAATACACATAAAGACCCATTTCTCATAATAGTCTGGCAAACTTAAAGACTCATCACTCAGGGAGAAGCTTGTTGCACAACTCACAATACCAAAGGATATCTTCATTTTGGGATGTGTGCTGCTGTCATTCAAGACACTTTGTGTAGAAACCATCTTTGTACAAGTTCCACTGAATCTACATAGGGATAAAAATATTAAACATATTTTTTAAAGGTGACATTAACAAATATATAATGCATTATCTCAGAAATTCAAGATTATCCACTATTCAGATCATTCACAGTTTTTCAAAAATTCAAGAGATTATCACCCAAACAGCATCAGCAGTGGTTGGCAGTAAGTCCTTATTGGCTACAGAAGGAACAGAAGTCATCCTAATTAAAGCTATATTACTGCCATGTTTGTAGGAAGTTGTCAACATAATAATGCAATATTTTTGAGACAATACCGCAGAAGCCCTCAGAATTTCTACAATTTCTCTTCTTAGAGTTTAGCGAACAGATTTTTTAGATGGCTCAATGTGAAATTTCTGTGGTATGTTTGGGAGAATTCATTACAGTCATCTTGGCCATCTAGACAGATGTCAAAACAATACATGTGCTTTATGGTTTGCACAATAAGATGTTAATATAGGTGGGAAAATTATTTTCCGGCTATCACCTGCATGAGAATCCCACAACTGGTATCTTTCTGGAAGGTGTGGGTTATTTTGCCAGGCTTCCACTTGATGTTAGCAATCTTCCTTTCCAAGTCTATTCAAGGCGCATCTGAAAGTACTGTCTATAGGACAAAAGAACAGAATTTTTCTATTATTAAGAATTTTCACGGACTATATGGCTAAATATGTGATTAAAAGGTACTCGGGTCCCCATTATTTCGCCATACCCAAATTTGTAGCCAGCCTTTTTTGAGTACTCTAATTCATTTGAGCCTTCAAGAGGATCAACCACAAAAATCTGGTTTGAAATATGAAGATACTGTTAGAAAACATTAAAATATCATTATACCAAACAATGCATAATATATTCATCAAACGCAATATACAATAAAATGTGTATAAAAGCTTTAAATAAAATGTCAAAAATTGATACGCAAAAATGTTAGTTAATTTACAATACTAAAGACAAAATAACATCCCATTGCGCATAAGTACCTTCTTTTTTTTTTTTTTACTTAGACACTCATCAAATGTTAAACTGTAATCATTCCAGCTAAATGAAATGCAGAGCTCATAATCCTAAACTTGTGAATTTGTTAGTTGAGTCATTACAATTCTTAGATAAATACTGAACTGATATGAAAATTATGTAAGTAATACTACTGTAGCTTTTAATTGATTAGAGCTAAGTAGTCTTTTTCACAATTTTTAGGCTGGTAACCTTTGAATAAACCAACGAAGACTAATATATTAACGGCACATAATACTACATGGATAGCTGTTTTCTTACCACAAACCTCCAGTGCACATTGTTTACGTTGACAAATCCAATGGCTTCATCATAATCATCTAATGTGACCTGACAAAAGAACTGACACAGAAAATATGTACATTTTTGAAGCAACTTACAAAATAAATATTATTTAAAGTATTGTAATCCAAATTTTCTATGATCACATCAAGGACTATTACAAGTCTGATCTGAAGCCTGCGGATGGCCCAAACTCTGCAATAATGAAGTGAAGAGATACACACCTTTTTTTAACCCTGCCTGGTCATCTGCTGTCTTGTGCCATGTAATATTACACCCATGGTGTAGTGATTCATGTGGTACAGTCTGCCAGCTGTATCCTTAGACTTGATTATGGCTCCAATGTAGCATTCTATCACCTTTGAACAAATATTATATGAAGATCAATCATAGTGTTCATTATTAATGAATATATCCGTCTATATTTTTTAATGAGAAAACTTGCCTCTCCAATGTCTAGTTCATCAGGCCTCAAACTCTGGAATTCTCTGTGTCGGAGGGTAAATGTGTGTTTCTGCTCTTCTTGATTTACTACAGCCACTACAACTTCAGTTGGCTGTCATTTCCAGAGGACATCCACCTACATGGATATGAATCAATAAAAAAATAATCACTTCCAGCATCATTTGCAAAGTCATTCTTTTTTCAGTATTTTAGTTCTCTGTCTAGATATCCTCTGACTACAGAAAGTTGTTATTAAAGTAACCCACCTCTTTTGAATTCATTACATTTTCCCACAATAATAACCTTGATTTTTTTTCCCCCTATAGTATACACTACCGAATTCAAAAGTTTGGGGTCACATTGAAATGTCCTTATTTTTGAAGGAAAAGCACTGTACTTTTCAATGAAGATAACTTTAAACTAGTCTTAACTTTAAAGAAATACACTCTATACATTGCTACTATGTGGTAAATCACTATTCTAGCTGCAAATGTTTTTTTTGGTGCAATATCTACATAGGTGTATAGAGGCCCATTTCCAGCAACTATCACTCCAGTGTTCTAATGGTACAATGTGTTTGCTCATTGGCTCAGAAGGCTAATTGATGATTAGAAAACCCTTGTGCAATCATGTTCACACATCTGATAACAGTTTAGCTCGTTACAGAAGCTACAAAACTGATCTTCCTTTGAGCAAATTGAGTTTCTGGAGCATCACATTTGTGGGGTCAATTAAACGCTCAAAATGGCCAGAAAAGAGAGACGCGTTCATCTGAAACTCGACAGTCTATTTTGTTCTTAGAAATGAACTATTCCATGCGAGAAATTGCTAAGAAATTGGAGATTTCCTACAACACTGAGTCCTGCTCCTTCAGAGGACAGCATAAAGCAGGCTTTAACCAGAGTAGAAAGAGAGGTGGGAGGCGTGTTGCACAACTGAGCAAGAAGATAGGTACATTAGAGTCTCTAGTTTGAGAAAACAGACGCCTCTGGGGTCCTCAACTCTGGCATCTTCCGTGGTAATAGTTGACGCACTGCAACCTTTTTGCGTGCTGTCGCGGAAATCTTCAGAACGGCCGCAGTACTACAGTGTTGTAGGTTTTCTAATCATCAATTAGCCTTCTGAGCCAATGAGCAAACACATTGTACCACAGCATTAGAAGCCACTGGAGTGATAGTTGCTTTGGATGTGAGCTGCTCTATACACCTATGTAGATATTGCAGCAAAAACCAGACTTTGCAGCTAGAATAGTCATTTACCACATTAGCAGTAACATAGTATTATTTCTTTTAAAGTTAAGACTAGTTTAAAGTTATCTTCATTGAAAAGTACAGTGCTTTTCCCTCAAAAATAAGGACATTTCAATGTGACCCCAAAACTTTTGAACAGAGAGTGTGTATGTTTCTAAGGTGGGCTCTGGTCCTAACTGTCTTCTTTTAGTCAACCACATTGTGATTAATAAAACCTGACTGATCCTTAATGTGTCTTCACAATGTTTCTAGCTGTGAAAAATAAGTTGTGGTTTCACCATCACAAAATTTAAATGGCTTTAATTTAATGTATCTACCCAAAAAAGTACCTCTGTTGAGGGCTTGGAGCAGCTGTTGTCCTCATTTGTCTTCTGAAGATATTTGCCAGTCTTCAAAGCTATCTTTGCTTTCTTTGGAACAGGAACAGTGGTTGGAGCAGTGTAGAATTTCGAGTTTCCAGTTCGGGGTTTTGCTTCATCTCTCTTTGCCCAACTCTCCTGTGATTGACCCATGTCCTTCTGTTGCATTGGTTTTAGGAGTAACTGCTCAGGTAAATGATGACACATGATGTGTTCTTTATATCTACCCTGTAGAGAGGTAAACATTTTCCTGACAAAGCTCCCTGGCCTCAGTCTCCTCTGCTTTTTTAGAATAGAATGTTTCACTATTTCAAACCATTTCTCCACATGGCAGTTTGTGTCCCTTGTTTTGCTTGGGCCAAAAGTGTCCTCTTCTTTGTCAGATGCAAACCTTTTTAAATTTCCCAAAAGCAGACCTCCACCAAAGGGGAAAAAGGCCCAGGTAGTTGTCAAAAAGAACATCAACAACAGCATGGGCAGTAGTAAGGATTGTCCATCGCTGTACGTTTGGAGCCTATAGCAAGCTCTCCTTTAAGCCTCCTTCAATACCTTCTTAAACTCATAGGTGAGGAGTTTGTGTTGTTTTGCATTTCTTTGCTATTTCGCCACTTTTTCAAACCATTTTCTCTTCCATCAGGCTTCAGTCACTTGGCCTTCAGATTTTCCCAGTGCTGGTTTTATTTTTGCAGTGCATGTATGGCCAAAAGTGTTGGCCTCTTCTTTGTCAAATTCAGACACACTGGCAAAAGAGACCACTTGAGTGTTGGATTTTTTTATGTTTTCCCAAAAGTTTTATCATTCCGACCACTCCAAAACATAGGGCGAAAAAGGCCTAGACAGTTAAACTGGAATAGTTTGTCAAAATTAACCAGCAACAAAACTGTATCAACTGGCGCTTTAACGGTGCTGGCGGTAGTAGGATTGTCCCTCGCCACATCTTCTTTCTCCCAGATTTCTGCATTCTCTTTTCCATGTCTTTATTTTGGAAGAAGCCTTAAAGAGCCCTATCTCCAGTGCTGTCACTTGTTGTATGACCTTTGGGTATTGCAAGTCTGTTTCCACCTTCTCTTAAACTCGTATTGTCATGATTGGTTCTCCAAGGAGTTTAATTATTTTTCCAAGAGCACCACTGAAGTAGGAAACGGGTAAAGTTAAACAGAGTTTTATTAAGCACAACACAGAAAGCACTGATGGCTTGTTTATTTTGAGGTTCTGGTTTCACGGAGTCTGCGTGAGACAAACGTTACCATGGACTGCTGACAGGATTTGATTTCCTAGTGAGCTCTGATTGTACCTTGAGGGTGCTGAGGTTCTCTTTGGGGAGAGTCTCTGTTGGTTCTGGAGAAGGTTTTAGTAGCAGAGTCCGTTTGCTGCTTCAGCGTCTCGCGTCTAGCTTGAACAGACCTTGGCTTGGCTCTAGTCCAGAGCTGCTTGGAGATTCTCAGAGAATCGCACAGGGGTTTGCGGCTCAAGAGGAGGTTGGCTGCGGCAGGTTGGCTCTTCTGAGCTTTCACAGAGGAGACAGGGTTTTGGAAACTACGAGTGGTTAGAATAGCCGCAGTTCAAAGTCATAGAAGACTAACACCGAGATCTAGGCTTTGGCGGCGCGACCAACTGGAACAACTTACTGCGGCATGAGGCAAGGTCTGAAGACGAAGCATATAGTGGATCCTCTGATGATGGTAATGAGCAGCAGCTGTGCAGGAGGCTCCAGGAGGATCCTTGGCGGACTCTGCTGGAGAGATGGGTACTGCTCAGCTCCCAAGCAGTACCCCTCCAGGGGCGGGTTCCAGGCGGCTTCAGGCAAGACCTAGGGAAACAAAGGAACAGCAAAACAACCCGCAAGGGTTTGCAATGGTGCAGAAGGCACCATACTAGGTAGGGCCAGAAGTAGAGTCATAACAAAAAACCAAGCCCACCCCAGGGTGGGCCCAGGAGGAAAAAGAAAGGAAAAAGCAAAAAAACTGAGTCCCAGAACAAAAAACAATCCACAAAAGGTGGACGTCAACAAAGAACAGTCTCTGATATCTGTACCGCGGGAGACGCGCGTTTGCAGCTCAGGAATAAGGTGCAGAGCGGAGGGCGCCCCACTGCGGCACACTTTGCCCAGCTGATTGAAGGAAGGCGCCCGACTGCACGCTCAGGCTGCGTCATGGAGAGAGCACGCCCACGGCGACTCCGGTTGCAAACTCCGAGGTGTCCTGAGGCGCCCACCGAGGGCCCCTGGATTACCGCGGATGCGGCCGTGCGGGACTCCAAAGTTGGCCGGAGCGGGGACTGGTTGACTGACTGGAGGCATGGCAGGAGGGAGACCACGATTCAACGTGTCTATGAGTCCAATTTATATGAGGGTTGTGTCGTTCCAACCACTCATATCCCAGAACCAAAGGAGATGAGGCTGATGGGAAAACAAGAAAGGTTAAGGTCTCTCGATGACTACCTGAAACTTGAAGCTGGAGAGGCAGAGTCTTGTGGGTAACCTGGTGTAGACTCCTTCCATCAATCGCTGAGACTTTAAGAGGCTTCCTCAGAGGGGTGGTCTCAATATTTAGCTGTTGAACTAGATTAGAGTCAATAAGATTTCTCTCACAACCAGAGTCTACGAAGGCAGACAGAGTGTGAGTCTGATCAGAACAGAACAGGGTAGCAGGTAAAAGAAGACGAGAGGATTTTCTATTTGGTTGATGCTTCACCTGACTCTCCATAGTCGCAGACGAGCTCCAAATCTTATTCTTGGCTGGACAGGATGAAACAAAATGCCCTGGTATCCCACAGTAAAAGCAAAGTTTCTCCTCAAACCTTCTCTTCCTCTCGTCGGGTGTGAGCCGAGTGTGACCTATTTGCATTGGCTCCCCCTCAGTAGGTTCACAAACTGGTGGAGCAAAGTGAGTTTTAGACACAGGAATAGATTCAGGCGGGGCACGACTCTCTGTTCTGAATGCCTCTTCGGGAGAAACAAAGGAAGGGGTGTCCCTTCTCTTAGTCGTAGAAAATGAAACAGGAAAAACATGGCTCTTAATCTTTGACTTAGACCTGGTTCGAAGACGGTTATCCAAACTAATCGTCAGCCTGACGAATTCCTCCAGGGTCTCCGGTGTCTCGAGTGTGGCGAGTTCATCCTTTACGTTCTCATTTAGCGCGTTGAAAAATGCACTCTTAAGCGCACTCTCATTCCAGCCAGAGGCTGCAGCTTTAACCCGGAAGTCTATGGAAAAATCCGCTACAGAGGAATTTCCCTGTTTAAGATTTAACAGAGCACGAGAATCAATTGTTCGGTCAGACTCTTGATTAAACACTTGAGAAAACTCTGAAACAAAATCGGAATAGTCACAACTGAGGCTGTCTTCGGAGGGAAACCTTGCCTCCGCCCACTCTAGGGCCCGTCCGGTTAACTGGGACAGAATAAACGTAATCTTTTTTTGGTCAGTTGGGAAACTGCCAGGAGAGTTCTGAAAAATGAGTCTGCACTGAAACAAAAATCCCCTACAGTCTTTCATGTTACCCGAAAACTTTTCAGGGAGGCTAGGGCGGAATTCCGGAAGTGACGTGACAGGCTCTGGCATCGGAGGCGGATCTGGCTCCGGAACCGGAAGTTTAACAGGCTCCGTCCTAGGAATTGTTTGACTGTGAAAAACGGCTAACTCCTGGAAAAACTTATTAAGTTGAGTGTTGAGCTCACCGGTGAATCTGTCCATAAGCTGGTCCCGGACATCACGAATGGCTCTCTCAATCGTTCTAGCCAAATCATCTTGGCTAGCTCGGAGGGAGACCTCAAGGTTCTGAACCCGGGTCGGGAGATCCTTCAGAAGCCTCCAGAGGGGTTCCGCTGGGTAATCTTGTTGGCCGCAGTGTTCTGTCATGATTGGTTCTCAAGGAGGACCCCAATTATGCAGAACACCACTGAGGCGGAAACAGGAGTAAAGGGTAAACAGAGTTTATTAAGCACAACACAGAGAAAGCACTGATGACTGGTTCGGGCCTGGGTTCTGGTTTCACCGGAGTCTGCGTGAGAGACAGAGCAGTTATGGACTGCTGACAGGATTTGATTTCCTAGTGAGCTCTGATTGTACCCTTTGAGGGTACTTGAGGTTCTCTCTTTGGGAGAGTCTCTGCTGGTTCTGGAGAAGAGTTTTATCAGCAGAGTCCGTTTGCTGCTTCAGCGTCTCACGTCTCCAGCTTGAACAGACCTTGGCTTTGGGTTTCCCAGCTCTAGTCCAGAGCTGCTTGGAGGTTCTCAGAGAATCTTCAGGGTTTGGCTCAGAGGGTCGGCTCGGCAGGTTAGCTCTTCCTGAGCTTTCACAGAGGAGACACGGGTTTTCTGGAAACACAGAGAGAGTGGTTAGAATCCAACCTGGATTCAAAGTCATAGAGATAACACAAAGATCTAGGCTTTAGCGCTGACCAACTGGAACAACACTGCGGCATTGAGGCAAGGTCTGAAGACAGCTTATATAGTGGATCCTCTGATGATGGTAATGAGCAGCAGCTGTGCAGGAGGCTCTGCTCAGGAGGATCCACGGCGTACTGACTCTGCTGGAGAAAGATGGTACTTACTCCAGCTCCCAACACTGTGACAGTTTTCTGCATTAACCAGAATGTAATTTGTGGTATAGATAGAGAGTTCGTTGGTCAGCATTTCACAGACTGGGAGTGGAGGTATATTCTGACCACCACCAGGAAGGGTAAGAGAGTAGTAAAGTACTCTTTTGGTCTGACCTGGACCTTTACAAACAACATTACCTGTAGCATCTGTACAGGGTCAGTGGAGCCTTCCTTCTCAGGTATTGCACTGTTATGCTTATTCCAGTTTCTGTATACATGTGTACACCAAAGGGGTCAACTTGTAAGTGCTGTATGTACCCAGGCATCTTGTGGAAATGGAAGTCACATTCCTTCATGATCTTTTGAGTTAGGTACATCACCATTAAAAGATCATCATGCACTCTTGTTGCTTTTGTAACCTCTGAATTAATCACCTTAAGCACATTTTTGTTTAAACATTTGGTTATGTTGCCTGAAATCAGTTCATCAACTGGTGTTTTGTTGAGTTTACGATAGAACACTTGGCTCACTCCTTTATGCAGGGCTTTGGCAATTCTCCCTGTTTTTGCGGCTGGTCTGAATTTTGTCTCATTTTTCTTGTGTGCCACTGTTCCTGTTTGCAGCACAGTTATCTTGACTTGATTGTCAACTGGCGTATCGCATGTGGTGTCACGACAGTGAGCCACGAGCTCTACCCCACCTTCATGAGGCAGCTGTCTCATTGCATCTTCGAGGTGGACCCTGAAGATGCCCGCCGTCTCACCGACACCAAGCGGTCCGAGCTGGGGAGGGAGCATGGGATGTTCAACGTGAGCGACGCCGAGATGATCCAGAGGATCTCCAAGGTGGAGTGGAGATTGCACTGTTGCCGCAGGATGCGTGGGGCAGAGCAAACCGCCATCCTCATCCAGAACCTCCTGGACACCTTCCGCAGACCTGCAGGGAGAAACACCCTGAACATCCCGCTGCTGGACGATCTCCGCATCCAGGACATCTGGAACACGCAGATGCGCCACCTCAGCTGCATCCAGGACCTGCCTGGCGTGCAGCTTTACACCCAGACTGGGACGCTGACTAAGGGCGGAGTCAGCCTCCCCGTGTATCGCTACGCCAGAGGTTCCACCTCCCTGGAATCGTTCCACCTCCACCTGAACCGTTTCATCCCAGGTAACTGCAGCTCTTTATAGACAGGTCTATGTTTCTGTTTCTTAAATGTGAATCCAGTTTGCTCTGATCCAACTGTTTCCTCAGGGACGTCTGCGAGTGCCAGATACTTTCAGGCGTTCCTAATAGACGGAGTGGTGAGGTGGAACGAGGATCGAGCAGCTGCTGCAGCACCGGCGAGGGTGGCTGAGGTCGAGGTGCGTCTGCATTCCTACAGTGGCCACCTCAAACACGCCCTCAACCAGAAGTGCCACAGGTTGCGTGGACATGATCTGGTTGAGGATTTCACCAAGCCCGCTGCGTACACAGGTAACCGGCAGAACGTAATGAGAGAGTTGTTTTTTTTTTTCCTTTTTTTATTGTCTCTCTGTTTCATCACAGAGGTGCTCATAGGGGTGGAGTATCTGTTCCAGCAGACGGGCAGCGTGTTTGAGGATTTAAGTGAGGATCCTGACACTCCGGATGAGACGGCTGCTGTCTCCCACACTGTAAAAAGTCAGTAAATTTACGGTAAAAAATGGTAAAACCAACAGTTTTTGACCGTCGTATCCAAAAACATTGCATTACCGTAGAAATTACATGGAACTACCGTAAGTCGAAACTGCAAAGAAAGTCAGTAAATTTACGGTAAGAAATGGTAAAAGACCAACAGTTTTTGACCGTCGTACCCAAAAACGTTGCATTACCGTAGAATTACATGGAACTACCGTAAGTCGAAACTGCAAAGAAAGTCAGTAAATTTACGGTAAAAAAAGGTAAAAAACCAACAGTTTTTGACCGTCGTATCCAAAAACATTGCATTACCGTAGAAATTACATGGAACTACCGTAAGTCAAAACTGCAAAGAAAGTCAGTAAATTTACGGTAAGAAATGGTAAAAGACCAACAGTTTTTGACTGTCGTACCCAAAAACGCTTGCATTACCGTAGAATTACATGGAACTACCGTAAGTCGAAAACTGCAAAAGAAAGTCAGTAAATTTACGGTAAGAAATGGTAAAAGACCAACAGTTTTTGACCGTCGTATCCAAAAACGTTGCATTACCGTAGAATTACATGGAACTACCGTAAGTCGAAACTGCAAAGAAAGTCAGTAAATTTACGGTAAGAAATGGTAAAAGACCAACAGTTTTTGACCGTCGTATCCAAAAACATTGCATTACCGTAGAAATTACATGGAACTACCGTAAGTCAATACACATATATATCATGAATTTTTGACAGTCATGAGCAATAAAAAAAAGGATTGTAAAAATAATAGAAATGGTAAAATCCATAGAAAAATTGTATTCTTTACCAGTAATTAATAATCAATGGTACTAATTTCCCAAATTACAAAGTTTGTTGAAGTTAATCAGCAAAATGTTGCATAGAACTACATTACAATAATTGATTTCTACAAATACATCTTAAAATATATTACTCTCTTCTATTGACTTGTAGTGCAGGGGTTCTCAAAATGTTCTGCTTATAAATCTATATATTGTATTTAGTAAATAGTTATAGGGTGACTCAATCATAAGCATTTTAAAACAATGCAACACAGTTGCTTAGCAAAATAATTGCTTTCATTATTTAATCATTTATTGGGAAATATTAATATATTTATTCATAGCTATTCATTCAAGCTTTCTCTTTTTACTCATAAGGTTCTCCATACCCAGTGGCGCAACTGCACATTATTCAGGTGGATGCTGCGCCCCTATGCGTTGCATACGCTGCATACCCACTTTTTGCGCCACTGTCCATACCTTTCAGGGGTCACATCACAATGATTTTCAAAATCATCTTTCGACTCCCTACCTCGGGAATCCTGTTCTAGTCAACATTTCTAAGATAAATAGAAGCTCTAGTGACCATTCATTGAACGTGGTCTGATAGGACCAGTAAATGGTAATGAGGGAGGGTGAAGACATGCATCTTGGGTGGTGAGACCTAAACTCGAACCTGTGACTACCGCGTCAAGAACCTTCTCTGTTCATGAGTTGTGTGTTACTTCTGAGCCACCGCAAGGGTACTGCATGTTTAGGCTAACAGAGAATTGTTTCTGAGTGACGTCACCCGTACAAGATCGCTCCTCCCCACTCATCTTCATGTGTCCCCATGACATGTTTTATAAACAGAGTAAGGACCATACGCAGTGTTTTGTTCATTCGCCGATTAAATAAAAAGAAATAGAATAATAGCAGCTACAGTGTGTGAAGAGCATTACACTCACTGAGACTTGAGTCCTAGTGTCCATGAAAATGTGTCGTTCAAAACAATCAAATCGTGCGTAAATATTACACCACTAACAGAATTTACATGTACCGTCAATCCTTACGTAAACACAGAGTTCTCCATTTTCTGTTGAGTATTTAAGCACAAGCGGGACAGCGGTTGCAATCGATTACCCAAGTTGCTTGATATGTTAACTGCGGTTTAGTTATGATGCAGTCTGACGGTGGGAGGTCTCTTGTCTAAAAAGGTCCGGAATATAATTTACATAAGGACGTAGTTGTCTTTAATACCAAGAACATAGGACAAAAACAGAAGAGATTTAATCTTGACCACGTGCCGACGATCGAACCCAGGTATTCTGAAGGAGAAGTGCAGACAAGCACCAGTGTGCTATTTTCCTTCAACTCGAGTGAAAGATTCAGATCCAACTACTTGGCACATCTCCTGTACATTAGCACCTGACAGGATCCTGTTAGCATTAAAGTGAAGTGCAGCACAAATGTCCTTGTATTAATGACTGGTGTGAGGGCTGAAATTATAGATAAAACGGAAAAAAACTGGTGAAAAACAATAAGATTTGAAAATATAATAGCCCGAGAATTCCAAAACATCTAATTGTAACCCTCTTCATACAATGAGAACGTATCGTTGCCTCGGGGCTGGGGGGGTTGAGCGAGTGAGCATCGCTCCTTCACCCCGCCCCCCAAGACAGCGCTCCTTCCTCTGAGGGGGGTGGGGCGCCGATTTATGTTTTCGCGTCCACCTGAAAAATGTGTGGTTGCGCAACTGTGTTCACCCTTATTAACTTCCTTAGAATTTTCACTCCTCCCACTTTCTTAAACGGGGTCTTTTGTGAAGTGCACATGTTCCAAACGCAAGTTAACAGTGCTGAAAAAAATAATTAAAATATATTTCATTTTATTTTTATTACGAAATGAAATACATATTTTTAAAATTTAAAATAGCACAGCATTTTGAAATAACCTATTAAATAAATAAATATATAAGAGATAAATCACGTTTCTGCCACTTCCGGAGCAGAAAACTGAATAAATATATATCCTAAATAATTGTGACAGTCACGAATGTAGAAAATACAGAAATATAGTGTAAAAATATAAGTAATTGTAAAGTTCTTAAAAAATTGTAATATTGCCAGCAGTTAATTACCCTAAACTTAACAGTAGCAATCAGCCAAAATTACAAATTTTGCTGATGTTTAGATCTACAATGTAAAAGCGTAAACAAGACTGCAAAAGAATTTTTTACAAAGAACAGAATGCTGGTGTGATATTCTGGTTTCTTTTTTAATAATGCCTTTAATACACCAAACTGAAATCTCAGCAGTAGACCAGGCATCGATCTGGCGATCCACCGATTGCAAAGCAAACTCCTACAGCCAACGCCACCATCACTTATGAGAGTATTTGATCATTAACATTAAGAGAACTGTATGTTAGCCCCTCTTGCTTGAATGAAGCTGAAGTTGGTTTCCAATTGCTGCTTCCAATTTAGGAAATGGCTAAAGGGCAATTCCACCTAATTTTTCACTACAATCAGCATCTTTAATTTACTCTAGCTAAAAAACTACAACACCTAGACTCTTCAAATCTGGACTAGATTATCCTCAACTCATATCAGAATATTTAAAACCAAGTGTGGGGTTTGTAAAACCTTTTTTCTGATTTGTGAAACTTCAATAAAGAACAATTCTAGTGTTATCCAAAATCATAGAAGTTGTAAAGTCACCCATCATTGAAGTTTCACAAATCCCACACTTGGTTTTAAATATTGTGCTATTAGTAGAGAATAGTCTAGAGCAGGGGTCCCCAAACTTTTTCCTGCGAAGGCCACATAGCTGTTCCTTTCTCTGCTTGGGGGCCGGTCTTAGTTTTTGGAG
>JAGKQL010000031.1:98438-114366 GCA_018398635.1 Cyprinodon brontotheroides | reverse complement strand
GCTCAAGAGCCCCCTGGTGGTTGAAGAAAAAATCCACAAACCAGAAAATACAATATATGAAAAAATACACTGAATGCTCTCTGGTATGAGGAGAGCGGGCGGATCCAGCATTGCCGAACCAAAATGACTTGTATGAGCTGTAGTTTGGGGACCCCTGTCTAGAGTTTTTCATTTTGTTATTATTGATAAATAGCAGGGTTTACAGTAAATGGGGACTGTTATTTGTCATGTAAACAAATAATTATCTAGTTTGCATTGCTGCTTGATCCTTCAGCATCAGCAGCAAAATTCTTTAACTTGTTCCTGTAGTGGTGTCCTGAACTCAACACAGTAAAGTCACTGTGCTAACTAAGGTTGCTAACTAGGTGCTGAGAGCCCAGTAGGCCTGGTCCTTGCCAAGATGCTGCTTACCGTTCTTTGAAATCAACTCGCTATTTTTGCACGCTCAGGAGGAGAAGGGCAACACATCACAGGTGAGTCCCTTTCACGGTTTTGAACTCGAAGAATAACTTTTTAAACCAACCATTGTGCAAAGAAATGTGCAGTTTCTGGAGCCATGCTGTTTATGTATATGCACTGCAGCTTTGCTATATTTTACTATAATGAACATTTAATCTTCACAGATGCAACACTTCCATTAATGTTTCTGTAGAACGGCTGCATAGATTATATTTCTGGTCTACTTTAGACTACATGTGCTTAAAGTTATTGTTAACAAGTAGAAGCAACTTTTTTCCAAGTTTGTCTAATAATTAATTTGAATTACTTTGAGTGTGAAATGTTTCATGCATAAAAAGTTACAAAACTTGAAGAAATGTTAGCTTTGTTTCCAAATACTTTGGTACTTAGAAGTATAAAGTCAAGCATCAGAGATATTATCTATCATTTTCCTTTGACGCCTTGACTCTCACCCCCAAAATACTTGCACTAAAGTCACTGGGTCTATGACAGTTGAAGGATTCTAAAATAAGAGAATTTAAATATTAATATTTTACAGCTTTTCTCAGTTTGGGTGCATCTCTCAGAACAGAATTGAAATTCCCTAAAAACTTCCTGTTCAATCTTCAAATTACTGTGTCACTTCTGCACATCAAAAAATTAGTTTTGCAAGTTTTGCTTTTGTACATCATGCAAAGCTGGTTATGTAGACTTCTATGCTTTTATAAATGTAATTTTGCTTTTTTACATAAGGTCTTGATCAAAAATATTTAACCCTCCTATTGTCCTGGGGTCAAAATGACCACCGCACTGTGTTAAACCCCAAAATCCCCAAATGTAAATTTTTATCCTTGAGATTTTAAGACTTTTCCTAGATTGGCCCAGACACAGAAAAAGTTCAGTGTTGCTTTTAGTCTCATTTCCATGTAAGCTGTACAAAAAGTGCACAAAGATGGTCTCCAGGTCAAAATGACCCGTGGAGGCAAATGGAGTTGAAATCAAGGTCACAGAGTTGTTTACAAAACCATAAAATGCATAAAAGTTTTTGTTGTGTCTCCAGGATCCAATCGGTAGCAGCAGAAGCAGAGAGTGGAAGGCCAATTTTCCGAGCCACAATGCCACTCAAACTCTTTCACACCTACTCAAGACTGATCGCGATTTGATGACCGTGAATCAAGACCAGCAAGATAATGACAGACAAACTTGCAGCCATAAGAGAGGTATGGGACAAGCGGGTGGAGCGGTTACCCTACCTCTACAATCCAGAGCCTGATGTAACAGTGGATGAGCAACTGGTTCCATTTAGAGGTAATCTGTTTTCATATTTGTAATAAAAGTGATTTTCACTATTGATTTCTTTGACTGTTTTTCTGTGACACCTGATACTAATCACTGATGCTAATGTCTTTTGTCCAAAGGTTGTTGTCGCTTTTCCAGGCAGTATATGCCCAAAGAAGCCAGCAAAAATATGGGATCAAAGTCATGGGTGGCTTTGAATCAAGCTATGCTTGGAAAATGCAAGTCTATACTGGGGAAGTCAACCGGTGGATGCCCAAAGAGAACCAGGGGTTGCGGTTGTGCTTGATGTGACAGCAGAGGGACTGAGGGTGCAATGTGACATGTGACAATTTCTTCAACTCTTATGGGCACCGGACAGCAGCTCCTGAGAGGGAGGAAGATCACCATGGTTGAGTACGGTTGAGAACAAAGCCTGAGCTTTCCCCACCTACCTGCACTGCTTGGGTCAAGGAGAGGTCTTCTCTCAAAGTTTGCCTTCACACCCACCACCACTCCCCAGTTTCCCTACCTCCCAAAAAACAAGAATGTAGTGTTCTTCACGGGCACACTGCACAAAAGACGGCGACACCTTAGTGACCAGAACGTGAGGGACGAGAGGAAGCCAATCATTATCGCGGAATTCAACCGAAACAAAGGAGGTGTGGACGAAGCCTAGATGATTGATTGGAGCATATAGCTGCAGAAGAAATGACTGCCCCGCTCATTCCCTGGTCATCTTCACAACATCATTGATGTGTCCTCCTACAATGCCTTTGTGATTTGGATGAGAGATCAACCCACCTGGATGTCTCATAAGCACAACAAGAGGAGGGAAAAGTTCCTGGAGCAGCCTAGGAAAGGCACTTTGTAACCCCTTTCATCCAAAGAAGGAAGCATGTCCCGCACAGAAACCTCAGCAGCAGTTGTGAAAGCTATTCCAGGTGCAGCGGCTCCTGATCAGCCTGAGGATCCCAAGCCACAGCCGCTACAGCCTTCAAAGCCAAAGTAAGAGGGAAGAGATGTCAATGCACCGCCCTCGAACTGTAAAAAACACATACTGTGTGCTGCAGGTGTAGAAATATATCTGCAAAGACTGTGCACTTGCATACTTTACCCTACATGTGCCAGTGGTTGAATGGGTTATGTTATTTTTTCATATTTTTGTACATTGTACATCCTCTTGTTCACTGGAGAAAAGTAAAAGAAAATTAGTCACTGTGATGAATAAAAATGCATTCGAAACTCATTTTGTACATTTTTTCTTAAGCTATAGAAATTCAAGTGAGAGGGAAAAACTCAAGTATTCACACATTTTGTAGAGTGACAATATACAAGTGCTAGAATTTGGTGTTTAAAATTCAATTAAGCTGCTTATATTGGGGTTTAGAGGAAGACGTGGTCATTTTGACCCGGAGGATAAAGGGTGTATACAGAAAATGAGGACAACAGGACAACAAAGTAATCCGTGTTGAATTCTCAACTTCCAAAATAGCATCAGTTCATTGTGTAAGTCTTAACATGCATAAGTCTTAAAGTTGTCATAATGTGAATCATATATTAATTAATCCAAGTGAGTCCTGAGTTTCTCTAACAGGTCAGTGTATGAACCATTAAGCTCAACTAACGATCAACCAGTTTTTTGAAACAGATTGGAGGTGCATCTTGTGTACCATCAGTTGGCAACATTATGCTCTATATAGTCAGGAAAACAACAACACAATGTTATGTCTGAGAACTGATGAACAAGTATCTGGACAGAGTGAACAGCCAGAGAGAAGAAGAGGAGAGGAGGCTGAGGAGGAAATAGTTGGGAGGAAAGCAGGAGAAGAGTCAGAAGAGGCTGAGGGACATCTGCCAGTTTCCATCAGTCCAACATCCAGACATGGCTGAGACCCAGCCAACATGATCGCCTGATGGAGGTCCTCCCCACTTATTTCATTCCCTTAACCCCACTGGAGGAAAAAAGATCCTCCAGTGGAGTTAAGGAACAAAGTGACTATGGAAATTAAAATGTAATGTAATTTCTACAGCACTGTCATACAGTTTTCCTTGGAGGAGATTGTCCTGTGGCTCCTTTTTCTACTTTTTTGTTCTCTGCATTTCTGTCTGCTTTTCTTTCTGAATCACCAAGGCATAGTCCATGAATAAAATTCACTTACTTAACTTAAAAGCGTAAATCAGTGTTTCTCAATCCTGGTCTTCCAAGCGTCACCCTGTCCTGCAGGCTTAGGTATTTCCTTCTGCCACACACCTGGTGTGTATCTCTGGATGATTAACAAGCTTCTGCAGTGCCCAGTTGTCATGTCATTTTGAATCAGCACTGTTCTGGAGTAGAGGCACATCTAAAACATACAGAGCAGGGGGGTGGTGAGGGCAGGGTTGAGAAACACTGGCATAAATGATCCTTTGTAGTCTCTTCTCACTGACTAATCAATTTGACTGTCTTAACTATCTGTGTACATAGAGACTATAACTTATTATTTTGAGTCTGATATGTTAACAGACAAATTTTAAGAGCTGAACTAAGGATTTTGAAAGCAAACCGATACTTCTTTTCCTGTTCTACAAATTGTTGTTTTTGAAATCGCAGCTTACTGTTTGTAAATACCAACAATGACTTGAGAAATGCACCAAAGTGACTGAAAAACTAACTAGCATAAATTGTCTCCAGCTGTATCAATTTGTTTGCCTGTATGAAAGTGTTCACATTACAGCTTTGTTTCTGCTAGCTTGCAGGAAATGTAACTTACATAAATGGTTGAAGACAACCTATTGGCGTTCATGAGACTCAGATAAATGGTGAGTATCTATTTCATAAATTGCCTAAAACAGTTATATTTGTTTTTATTTGTTTTTTGTTTGTGTATTTTGTCTGGTTGCAGACTAGAGGATCACACCTGTTGACAACAAACAAAGGTTTAACTACTGAATTTTCAGTCAGAAATGATCGCACCACCTGGTTGAAGTACCTGTGTCCATATGCAAGTCAACAAAGGTGAAACAAACATTTAAGCTAATAAGTATTGCCTATGTAGTGCATCTTTCTAACTTTTTCTTTTTGTTTTCCAGCAGAGAGTATGAAACAAATCTTGATTTAATAACACATAGTCTCACTTTAACCCCGTGACTTAAAGACTACAAATCATCCCGTTGAGCAACGCCTGATCCTTGTTTTACTCGCACTCTCAAATCCCAGAACAAGAATCCTTTTATCAACACTTCTTTGTCTCTGCTTAAATATAAGTTATCTCTTGTACTATACGTTTTGTTTTCTGAGCCGCCTTCCAGATCTCTTAAAATGCGGAGGAAACCCCGAGCAGAAATCTGAAGTTCCTTTTTCAACTTGCACTTTTAAATAGAAATTGTTTCTTTTAAGAGTGGATTACTCGTAATCTGTATTTTTGTTTAATTAGAAATTATTTTTCTTTATAACTTTCTGTATAGAAATGCTTGACAAGTTACACTTCCTTGTGTGTTGTACTTATAATTTGTATGGTAAAATTCTTGGTAGGGAACAGAGCACAGTAATTTACCGGCAAGTTTTTGTGGGGAGGGGTTTAAGCAATAAAATGCTTCAATATATCATCCATCAGTGGAGTGTGTTTTTCACTCATGGAGATATTATGCCTCTCAGGTCAGTAGCATAACCGTATTTACTACGGCAAAACCTTTCACATTTTTATTTTTTTTAATATTTTAGGAAGTACGGTATTTTACCGTGTATTTTAAAAATACGGTATAATCCTGCATTTACAAAATAATGGCGGTAATAAACTAGCAGTTGTTGTTGCCAGAATTTTTACCATACAAAATATCGTAAAAATCCCAAAATGGAAAATCCTGGTAAAAACTATAGTTGTAACAGAATTTTACCGTATTTTAAAAATAATGCAAAACCTGGTTTTAGGCAAATTTTGCAAATTATTTTAAAAATGGAAATCCTAGCATTTCCACCGACACGGGTCTATCCCGGCCTAGCAAACTGCAGTAGCATGTGGTTTGCCAGAATTTTACCGTATTTCAAAAATACTCTGTAAAAATCCTGCATTTAGCAAATACAGGTAATAAACTGGCAGCTGTGGTTGCCAGAATTTTACCCAATATTTTAAAAATACGGTAAAATCCTGGTGCATTTAGCAAATACTGATAAAAAACTGGCAGCTGTGGTTGCTGTGAATTTTACCAGATTTTAAAATACGGTAAAAAACTGGCAGTTTTGGTTGCCAGAATTTTACACGATAGAAGATGACGGATAAACTTCTGGCAAACAGCTGCCAGTTTTTTCAGATAAAAATGAGGCCGTTTTTTTTTACAGTGCACCGTTGAGGAAGAGGATGAGGGGATAGCAGGTGGATGAGGAGAAACCCCCCACCATCTTCCCACCTACAGACTCGCAGCCAGCTCTTCCTCCTCTCTACTACAGCCTCCTCCTCAGTCAGGGAGCAACCAGGTTCTGACAGCCACGCCCCCCTCTCCTGGAAGCCAGGCCTACCTCCCCTCCCTCCTCCTCAGGAACCCTCCTCAGACTCTGAGGTGAACACCACAACTCACGCTTAATACGACTTTTCAAAGCCATCTGATTATCTTAATTGAAAAAATGTTTTCATTAGATAGTTGATTTTTGCTGTGGTTTGCTTTTAGGACAAGGTCAAAGGTCCTGATGGCCAGCCGGGATATCAACACGTCCTGAAGCTGGCCCAGGCCTTGGTGGAGGTGAGGAGCCTGAATGGGCTCAGCGAGTCCAGGATAGACCGTCTCATTGCGCTCTGGCAGCGCCTGCCAGGGCCAGACAAGGAGAGACTGGTCTATCCTTCCAGGTACCAGGGGAGGCAGATCAAGGGGTGCTTCAAGGCAGCGAAGGGGAAAACCGTCTCCCCATCCTGGCAGGCACCAGCCGCCTGGTGGAGGCCATTTGCAGCCAGCTCTGTCGGCTGCATCCTGCAGCCACCCGTATCAGGGGGATCATGAGGAGCAGATGGTCTTTCATCCACAGTGACTACATGGCGATACGGGAAACAGTGCTGGCATGCCCGAGACTGATGGCTCAGACCACCATCCAGCTCTTTGAGCTGAATCAAAGAACCATCTCTCAGTGGTGAGAGCCGTTTGACTGAGATAAAGTATTTTCACACGCGGC
Organism: Cyprinodon brontotheroides; assembly: GCA_018398635.1. Classification (NCBI taxonomy): domain Eukaryota; kingdom Metazoa; phylum Chordata; class Actinopteri; order Cyprinodontiformes; family Cyprinodontidae; genus Cyprinodon; species Cyprinodon brontotheroides. The sequence goes on along the minus strand of JAGKQL010000031.1, from coordinate 107,513 downwards.
AAACGTCCTTGGGCTCTGACGTCAGTCTGTGTTTCCTTCTGCAGGTTCAACCAGCGACAGAAGCAGTGGGAGAAGTCTGTGCTGGAGCCGGGAGTTGGTCCCGGCTCCAGCTGCTGCAGAAGGACCACTGCTTCCATTAAAGGAGCTGTCCTTGGTGCTGGTGGGTGCGCTACAGCCCACTGACTTTCAGCTCCCTGAGGAGCAGCCAGGGCCATCCAGCAGGAGTCTCCCTCCTGCTCCACCACCTCCACTTCCTCTGGCTCCCCGTTTTCCTGTGCTGCCCAACCTTGCACCCCTCCCCTCTGCTCCACCTCCACCCCCTCCTCCTCCTGTTGTGCCCAAATCAACACTTTACAGGAGGAGGAAATTGGCGGAGGCTGGGGAGGGGCCACCGAGAAAAAACAAGGTGTACCTCTGTAATCCATTGTTTATCTATAGCTCCAGTTCAAAACAACTTGCTTCATGGAGGAAACTCAATTCAGTCCGATTACAGGCATTCCTGGTGATACTCATCACTGCTCAGTCGCTATCAAACCAGAGGTTCTTCCATCAGCCTATTTTGGCAATGCTTGGATACTGCAGCGACAAGTGGCTGTGGGCATCTAACATCAGGACTAATCAGGCCTGCTGGAAAACAGAGCAGGTAAAGCAAAACACACTCACAGAAATATTTAACCCTAACTTTTAAGAATTATGTAAAAAAATTAATAACAAAGTTCCATTTGATTTTTTAAATATTTTTAACATAAACAGACCTAATAAACTTTACATGATCCATATGCATCAGTGTAATAAAGCCTATTCTTTTTAAATGCATATTCCCTAGGTTTATGTATTCAGCTTTAATATAGTTTATTGAATTTAAATGCATATTGTTCTGATTATATATTTAAAATACATTAAGTATATTTGTTCGAATTACATAGTAATTAGGTTACCTATTCAAGATGAATAACGTGTATGTGTTTAAATTACATAACAATTAAGCTTATATTTAATCAAAATGCATTCGATTTATGTATTTATTATTAATATCCAATAATCTTTTTCTAGGGTTAGGGTTACGATTCATATTCAATGCATTTTTTATTCACCATGATTGTGTATTTGTTTGAAATTCAACAACACCTCAATGATGCATACAATCAAACCACCTCATTTATTAACATTAAAGCTTCTCTTCACACATACATTGTACTCAGCAGGTAGTGTAGCTCTTCAACCAAGTCATACTTGGAACATGAAAAATGTTTTCTAATATCATTAGAACAAAGTAAATTATCTGCTCCAACAATGGCAGTAAAGGACCTGCTCTTTTTATCTAAAACAAACTACAGGCTCAAGAACATTCAATACATTATCACACATACGATTCACACATCAAAAACTCATCACTTGAGAGGAACAGGTTTTCCTTTAAGTACACACCATTTCTTGGTCAGTGTGACTGCTCTGTGTTCTGTGGGTATTAATAACTCTATTCAACACTTCAATAGAATCAACTAACGATCGCAGTAATGGGATATATTGAAAGGACCTGCAATTTTTTGGATCTAGAACAAACTCTACAGGCTCAACATTAAACACTTTTTTAAGCAGAACATAGTTAACTGAGCACCTTCTGTTTCTAGCTTTCTGTGTGCTCGATGTGTGAATCTTCAAGGCTGCGAATGTACAGGAACACTATAAACACTTGGTTATCGGCATGTATGGGCGGTCTCTTACTGTACTTCCTCCTCCCATCACCGCCCGACCACCAAAAAATTGTCACCTGAGCAATTTGAGTTTCAGTGCTCGTACTTTGGGGGAAAGTTTAGACGATTCCAGGTCCATCAGGATCTTCTGGTAAGCTTCGAATGTATTCTTCAAGCTTCTTGGATAGCTCAGATTAAGAGCATAGATCAACCCATAAAGCATTACACATGCATGGTTGATACTTTGGAGGTTGTGGAGAACTTCAACCCCTTCCAGGACCACGCCGACATCTGCAAAGAGTCCACCAGGACCATCATGATCATCACCCTCAGCTTGAACGGTGTAGATTGCCATGGTTGTCCCTGCGACATCTGCCTCAGACTCACTGCATTCCATGTCCTGAAAGATGGAGGGAACAGAGAACAATGAGGTGTGTCACCCTCACCTTTGACCACCAAATTCTAAGCAGATCACCATTGAGGCCAAGTGCATGTTAATTTGAAAAAATTCCCTCAAGGCACTGTAGATATAGTGTTCATGAGAATGGGATGGAGTTCAAGGTTACAATGACCTCAAGATCTTTGACTCCCTAAAAGCCTGGAAAACAAAACAAATAAGAAGTCACATTATGTATAAATGGAGTTGTACATTCGACGACCATCAACTATTTAAATATTTATTTTTTTTAAAGTAGTGTTTGAGCATTGTTGATCACAATGAGGGTTGTGTCCAATAATCTCAATGCCATTCTTTAACATGTTTGTGGTTACTCTGTGCCATAAAGAATGGCATGCCGTGTCTCATTGCCTAAAATTAATACTCTTACGGTAATCCTTTAATTTAGTGAATATTTAATGGTGCACATTAACATAAGAGACTAACTTACATGTTCATAGGTTAGTCCTCCTCTGAGGCTAACGTTTTGTGCTTCTTTAAGACGCAAGGATTTCCGGGAAGACAGAAGAGACTGCACTTTATCCAACGAAGCCTTTGACCTGCCACAATAAAAATGGAGTCAACAAAACATCCCAACTCAAAAATGTAGAAAAAGAAAAAAATACAGGACCGGGAACCCATTTTATTCAGAGATTTGTGAGTCGATGAAAACATTCTCATAAGTAACAAATATCTAAAAGAGCCAAAGCAGGGTGAAAAGACAGTAGGAAAGAGGCAAACATACTGCCCCCTCACTCCTACCCTCCACCATCTCTCCTAATCTCCTCTGAAAGGGGTAAGGTTTACCCCTGCCTCCTATCCAACCCTCTCTTGTACTGCCCTCCCTATCTCCTAACTCATCTTTTCCTATCCTGACCTTCTCTCCCCTAACCGACCAATCCTTGCAAATGCCCTCTTCTACTAAATAGAATAAGTCCCAACAGCCAAAACAAAACAAAGTATCCTCACTACTAGTTTTATGACTTACCTCTTCACAACCGGCTTTGACTTCATGGTCTGTCTCAGATCCTCAGCTGCCTTTTGACAGAAAAAACAATACGGTAATTATCCCATTATTTCTCTCCACAGATATCAGTCCTAAATACACTACAAGGTATGGTAAAGGATGAAGACAGGAATGGCATTATCTTCGTAAACTTAATTGTAGAAAAAAGTAAAAATTAAGCCCTACTTTTACATCTTTTTAAAATCTTATGCTTTAAGTATGTGTGAAGTTACACTGTGATAGGAGGTAACACACAAAGCTATATGTGTGATGTGTGTGGGAGACAGAGAAAGAGAGACAGACAGAGGGAGAAGTCCTAGGGGAAGAGAGAAAAGGCAGGACGGAGAAACAGAGAGAAGAGGGAGAGACAAAGGGAGGTAGACACAGAAAGGGGGAGGGAGAAAGAAGAGCGAGAGTAGGGGTAGACAGACAAAGTGTGATAGGATAGAGAGAGAGGGAGGGAGAGAGAGACAGTTGATCAATCTTGTGTTGGTGAGAGTTCCAGTCAACATGTCCACTTACTTGCACTAACATCAAGGACGATAAGAAGGCTTCCTTCTCTCTGATGTTTGTAAGGCGTTGGAGCTCATAAGCTGAGAGTCCACAACATTCATCCTATTGACCCCCACCAACCCATCCACACACACAGGAGAATCAAGCTGATCAGAATCAAGAATTAAAACTGAACTAACATAATCTGAAAGGCATTTCTTACTAAATAACATTTCCAAAACACGTGTCAATTACATAACTGCTGCTTTATGAGAACTGTCAAGTTTCTGTGTACTCACCTTGTTGTTTGAGGCAGAATTGTTGCTGGCAGATTGGAGACGCTTAGGTGCCAGGATTCTTTCCGTCACCTCAGGCCCCTCCGGACCATTTGAATTTACTTCCTACAAGTGACAGCACTACCACCATTGCCTTGAGGAAATTTCTTACTCAAAACATACAGCCATTGGAGTCAATGACGAACTATTGGTCAAGGTCAATGCGACCTAATGCCCATCACATTTTCATGAACAACACATTCTATCAGGCACATCTAGAGGGAAATTAATAACATCTGGCACAAAGAAAGATGACATACATACCACATATTCTTTGACCAATGTGTCCAGGTCTTCACAGAGGTAGATGCTGAGACATCTCAAAATGCAATCACGCCTCACGTTGATGTCTTGATTCTGAAACAAACATTACACGATTCCATGCCATTAGAAATGAATGCAACAGATTTTTTTTTATTTAATGATTAATGTTGTTTTATACACAATCATTTACAGGCTATGTTAGTCTTAGGTTCAATATGTGCAAAAATGTAATTTCAATAAGCTCTCAATAAACAACCAGTCTGGCCCTTGACTTGTACAAATAAAAAGTTTTGGCCCACGGCGTATGAAGTTGACACCCCTGGGTTAGACTAAAAAATTACTTACATTCTCCATCTTTGCCATCATGGCTCCGATTTTTTTCCCCTGCAACTCCCCCTTTAGTGTTGAAAACCCCGATCAAGTCGTTGGTCAGGCGGTCAAGTTCCCCCAAAAATGTTGAGGTCAGTGGTACAGTTGTCAGCCGCATAAACTCCAAGTTGATCTGTAAAAGACAACAGAGACAGGACACAGACTTAGATAGGGGTGGCTGTTGCTTAGTTGGTAGAGGGGTCAATCATAGAACAAAGGTCAGTGGTTCAAATCCCAGCCTTGACTGTCCACATGTCAAAATGTCCTTGAGCAAAACAGGATGTGATACACAGCCTGAGACCGTGTACCGGCGGAAGAAGCAGGTCGAACGTGCATGAGAAAAAAAAAGCGCTTTGCACAGAATCATCGACATGCATGACCTTGACAGTAATATGCTAAAAAGACACTGTATCTGAACGGCCCAGAAGAATATATACCGTAAGTTACTAAACTTCAGATTCACACTTGCCTCAGTGACGTCAAAGAGTGCTGGCCATTTATTGAAAAACTCAGGAATCTTTGGCTCCTGGAGAACCTCCTGTCTCCTGAGGGAGAATGTACGCTGCATCTTGGCCTTGATGAGGTTCTCATCCCTTTTCTTCTTTTTTACCTGAAATGGAATGAAACGTCAGTAAAGATACTTGTATGACGAGATATGATGAGAAACTCTCACCAATGGTGCAAATTACAATTGGAAACAGAAATATTAACAATATGATTAGGGAGTAAGAATATTTTACAAACCGAGTGTAAAAGAAAAATTAACTGTGCAAAGTAACCACAAAACAGCTTAAGTGTCTAGTGCTGTGCAAAATGAACTGTTGAGCTGCTTGAGCTGAGCTAGATAAAAGTATAGTGCAAAAAACATGACGGGTGAAAAGCTCTTATGTACATACTGGCCATGCCATGAACATGGTGTAATCATGGGTAGGTAAGAGAAGATATAATGTATTGCACATTATACCTCTGTCAGTAGAGCCACCCTTTCCATCTCCAAACTGTCTTTTGTTTCACCACTAGGGATGTTCGGACAGAAATTTACATCTCCCTTCCTGGCCTTCTTGATGTTGGCTGCTGGACTCTGCTGGCCACTTCGCTTGTTTTTCAGAGAGTTGATGGCAACCTCGGGGTGTCCAGCTCGGCTGAAGAGAAGAACAATTATATTTTTTATCACCTTTCAGTGACGATCAAAAATTGATTCACAATTTAAACACAATGGGCTCCATTTTAATTTTGTCCTTAGCACCATGTCTTTCATACATTTATGCTGGCACAAAGTGACACAAGACCTTAAATGCAAGACTTCTAATCCATCCAACTGGCATTTAATATCTTGCTCCACCCTCTGCTGGCACAAATATAAAACATAACCCTTGGTACTTAGGACAGAAACAAAAAAAGAACCCATTAAATAAAACACAAACCTCAGCTTGGTGCGGAAGTTCATCATTTTTATCTTCAAGTAATGCTTCCAGCCACAGTATCCAGTTCGTGTTACTTTTTCCAGTAAACATGGATGGGACTGTATCAGACTCTTTGCCACTTCCTCTAAATGCCCATCCCCTGGGTAAGCTGTGTACTTTATTATTTCCTCAGCTAAGCCTTCAAGGATATCCGAGCGTACTTTTGGTGTAGGACACAGGACAGTTCCGTGTGCCTTGAACTCATCATTTCCTTTCTGGAGCATAATCTCAGCACAGGATGAGAAGCGGGGCACGACAAAGGGTTTAGGCCAGGAGCAGGATCGGGTCTCAGGCGATGACAAGATGATGGTATCATTGCTGGAGTAGGAGTCTGAATCACTTGGTTCTTGTGATGAAGAGCTGGAAGGAGTACCTGACATTGTGCCGCCGGAATCTTCTGTGAGTGTAGCAGACCTAATTGTCTCACATGGTATGTACACCACTTTCAAAGTCCCTTTATCTTCAAGTTCTGATGTTGACAAGAGATTCATGAACTGATTATCCATGTCTTTGTCTTTGTACTGAAGTCTGAACTGCTCAGTCACTTCAAAGAAAGTCTTGATTTTAAGAGCCAAGTCCTCCACAGTTCTTGGTATTCCGGATTCAATGGTGAGTTTTCTTGCATCCTCTTCACCTCCAAAGAGGACTCTGAAGGTTACTCGTGCATCCATCCTGCTTTGCTAATCTAAGGTGGATCCAGAAATATAGAGTAGACAGGTATTAGTCTTGTTATTTAAATATCAAATCACTCAGACAGAGTACATGATCAGGACACAGTCATTGCCTAGATCTGATGGGAGGAAGTTAGTAGAAAGAAGACTAGGAAATTTAGGTGGTCAGTAGAGGCGGAGACTGGGAGTGTGAGAAGGTCAGTAGAGAGCAGACATAAGTACAGAGAGGTACGTTTATGTGGTGGACTAAAACTAAATTTGTTACTGAATAATTTTATATGGCACTGTAAATGATCAAAATCAAACCTGTAATGACGATGTGGCTCTTCAGGGTCACCATACGTCTGGATCCGACTGTGTAGGCCACAAGTGGACAGTAATCTGTCAGCTCCTCAACTTGAACAAGGGCAACCTCTCTTCCTGGTGACAATGTCAACTGAAAGGCTCTAAAATGGTCCTGATACCAAGCAAAGTATAAACGAACAATGAAGCTCAACTCATCTCTGACTATACACATTTGTATGATCTCTGCAAATTCAGGCATTCCAGCCGTTGACCCACATGCCAAAAACATCCCATTTCTGTAGTTGATCCCTTTAGTGGTGACATTCTTTGTGAGATTCACTTGACTGATGTCTGGATACTTTTGTCTGAGAGCCAATACAACCTCCTCATTCAAAACATCAACTGGGACTATGGAGACATTTGTAACTTCTACATTTGATGCAGTGAGACTGGATGAATGCAAGTGATAACTGATCATTTGCTGGTGTTTGTTTGCGAGAGTAAGTGCAATATTCCTGAAATTATTTGTGTGTCGAGCTACTTGTTTAAAAAAACTGTGTTTGGCCTCGAACCGTATCGTCCATACACCCACAAGAGGCCCGAAGCACCTGATCAAGTGTGAGTAATGTTCGATATAATGGTGTTTGGGTTTCAGCGTCTCACAGGGGATAAGTTCAAGCAACCTGTGTCTGTGCTCAGACACTTTGACATCAAGGTACGCGATGGTCTCGTGCGTGTGAACACGTGCCACAACTAACTCTACGATTTCCTTCAGATCTAGTATTACTTGCCAAGAGAGCTCATCCTCTGGTATAAGGTCCCCTATGAGAAATGGAAGGAAACGTATTAAGCACCAATTCTCATGTGAGTTGCCACCTATCGTTTTCCTTCTGGAATAGGTAAGTGGTATCGTGTGAGGCCGATTTTTTTTGTCACTCCACTTAAAAGGAAATTTGAGTATACGCGTATTAAGATCATCCAAACTGAAAAACTTCTTGGAGATCAGAATGCTCAAACACAGTGCTAGTTCATATGGGACAATGCCCTCAAACAAATCGTGTACTATATCTGGGGGGTAGCCTGTGCTGACATGAAAATGTTGAAGATGTTTGGTCAAAGGGCAAGCTCTCTTCACTCCAAAGCAACTCGTTTGAGTATCCTGGGCAATCTTCAGATGTGCGTCATGTGTTTCTTTGGTTCGTAGACAAAAAGCACCTGAATGAACATCCTTTGACTGTATCTCTACTTTCTGAGCAGTACAAAATCGGCAAATATATTGCCCAGAGAAGCTCTCTATGAAGCCAGCCAAACTATGTGCGCCCAAATTATCAGCAATTACACTATGCACTGTTCCTTTGACAAAAGTTCCAAGCTTTGGAATGAACACACCATGCTCTTCTAGTGTAACAAGATCATGTAAAAGTGGCTCCAATATTTTTCCATATCCACATGCCTTTACATCGTCACTCTTACATAAAACTGCCAAATAAATTGATGTGAGTGCTGAGTGAGAGCCTGGTGCCAAGTTATTCAGAATCCAATATACACTACACAACTTGTGCTTCTTCCGTGACGTGCCCAAAGGATTACACAATTCGAAGTCGTCAATGTATAAGGTTAAACAAAGTTTTAAATCATCACTTGAGAGGAACGAGTTTTCCTTGAAGTACACACCATCTCTTATGGAGTGATACTGCTGGTTTTCAGGCTGGTCAGTGTGACTGCTCTGTGTTCTGTGGGTATCAATAACTTTATTCAACACTTCAGTAGAATCAAGTATCTGCTGCAACGATCGCAGCAACGGGATATATTGAAAGGACCTGCATTTTTTTTTATCTACAACAAACTCTACAGGCTCAACAACATTAAACACTTTTTTTAAGTATTCTTTTCTCTTATATGCTGTAGAAAGTGCACCACTTTTCCCCAGTGCATTAACCAAGGGATTAGATTTACACAGTAAATCAGCTAATTCATTAACAACAACACCATCAACCTCAATGTCTTTGTTTTTGAAAAAATCTGAAAGCCTGCTACAAGTTATCGGTACAGACACTGTA
>JAGKQL010000031.1:71060-97938 GCA_018398635.1 Cyprinodon brontotheroides | reverse complement strand
TGCACTATGATCCTGGCACTATGAGCCCTGCAGTATGAGCCCTGCACTATGATCCCCCACACTATGATCCTTGCACTATAATCCCCTGCACCATGGTCCTGGCTCTATGATCCCGGCACTATGAAATGCAGAAAAGGATCAACACCCACACTGCAAAAAATCAAAATCTTGATAAGTAATTTTTTCTTGAAATAAGTGCATTTGTTCAATTTAGATTTAAAACAAGAAAACACAATTGCATTGTCTTATTTCAAGTGAATATTATCTAATTATCTTAAGTGTAAAAATACTGATTCCATTGGCAAACTATCTCATTTACCTACTTAAATCAAGGGTAAATACACTTAATTTAAGAAATTTTTACTTATTTCTAGATCGTTTTTACAGTGCAGGAGAGTGGTAGAATGGGCTGGTCAAAGTTTGGACCTTCTGTCCTATTAAGATGTTCTTTGAAATTAAAAAAAAACTCGTTCTTGCCAGTTTTCCCTTCATATGAAATCAATTGGAATAAGATGAAATTGTCTCGAGTAAAACAGAAAACTCTTCTATATGATCTCAGGTTGTTTTTGTATACTATTCATATATCCTTTATGATCTAAAATATTCAGATGTGACAACCAAAAACTTTTGACTGGTCTTGGAGAAGAACTGAATGTGGGATCCAGAAAAACGAATCCCCTAAAGAAAATGGAGCTGTGTGATTGGTACTGCAAGCATAAGGAGTCATTATCCGAGGAGCCTAATGGAAGGATTGGCAGACAGAACTAGGAAAGATGAAGTGAGAAAGAGATTACAAAGTGGTAGATGGAGAGGCGGAGTGAGAAAGAGGAAGCTGAATGGAGCATATGAAAGCTAATAGAGGCAGAGTAAAACCCCCTCTGAGAAGAATGACTCGCTTTCCCCTGGGATTAGGAAGGTAATTATTTGAAGGAGGTTTCTCATCAGAATATCCAAAGGTGTGGAAAAGGGAGGCAGGAAAGAGCAGAGAGGCCTTAGCTACCAGAAATGAAAAAGATACTTTGACCTCTGTGGTTGATAGCAGACCCAGATTCCTTAGAGCTGAGGAAACATACCTGATGTCTTCAAAATGTTTTCTGTTGATCTGCTAAAAGGCTCTGATTGGGGAAAGAAGGAGACAAAACCTGCTGATCACTGATAAGCTTTTATTTGATGCTGACAGGAGCCTCATAACCACAGCAGCCTTATCGGATTCTATGAAAAGGTAGCTGCTGTTTGTAATGGACGTCTCCATTCGTCCAAATGTCCTCAACAAAGATCAAAAAGATGTTTAACAGTAAATGAAGACTTTAATCTCAGAAGGTTGTACATTCATTCATCAAAATTGCTCATAAACATCCAGTAATATTGAAAGGTAAAATATACAGGCAGCAAACAGTCCCTCTCTTAGTCTGCTGTCCATCCATCCGCTGTGGAGGCTCCGCCTTTCTTCACCGCTAGATGGGACAGGAAGCAGAGATTGTCTGAGGAGCAAAAGTCCTTTTCCTCTGAGCGGAGAAGAAACGAGTCAATAAGCACCACGGTTCTCCTTGTGGATCAAACAGGAAGCACGTTAGCAAAGTGTTCATGGAGGAACAGCGTCCGACTCTCCAACCGCTCTGAATGAAAACTTCGTCACATTTAGTCTTTGTTCCTTCCAACCAATGACATTCGTTCACTTTTACTGTCCCACATTCAGGCCCAGTCCTCCTGTCTTTAGCACCCTACCAGACAGACGCTTTAATACTGCAAAGATTGAACAGTTAGGAAGCAGCTGATGCATGCCGCCACATGCTAACAGTTTTAAAACATTTGAATCATACCGAGATAAGCTGTTCAGTTCTTTCAAACGTCAACCTGGTCTCATGTATAAAACTGTCATCAGCCAATCTTCTGATTGGTTCCTTTGATTCTTCAGGCTCACATTAGGAGGAGAAGTGATCTAAGCGTGAATCCAAAGCATCTGATGTGAGCCTGACAGCTGTGACCCAAACTGATCGTCTGCATGAGGTCAGCTCCACCTGATGTGGAAGGACACTTGGCTTCAAAGGCCACGTCTGTCAGGTCTATCCACAGACTTTCAGATTCTTTGGGATCATCCAGATGTTTTTGAAATGTTGTTTTGAACTTTCGTCATTGATTCTGACCTGGGATGTTCCATGGAGGCCAATCTTTGACTTTGGGGAAACTTTCTCTTTCTGGATGTATTCTTTGGAGCAGCAGCCCTAACCTCCACCTCTCCACCGTCTAACGTGCTCATCTGTTTATTTAGAGCCAACCATGGCTGCGTTAAAGGCACTCAGACGTTTCCAATCATTATTTTGAAAGAAATCAACAAACTTCCATCTTTCTGCACCAAGATGTTGCCTTGCAGCTAAAGTCCTGCTGGATGTTTAACTTTATGGGTTCAGGTTAGTTTAGCTGGTTAAGCACAGCTGGTGATATTGGGTAAACTTGCTATCTGAGCTGAGCAGTGTTAGCGTGGATCTTAGAAATGGTCTCTGGTTGGTTCGGTGCTTCTCATGACGTCTCTAAGAAAGATAAATACCATCAATTTAAACAACAGTGGAATCTACAGAGCTGACAGATAAGCTTATAAATGATAATAAATGATTCCATCCTGCTTTAATCTGCTCCATGAAGGTCTTTGTTTCAACTATTTAAGAAGATTTTTCAACCCGTGGAAGTTTTTCTCTCACTTCCTGTAATTCAATAATGCAGCATTTTAATGTGAAAGTCATCAGGAATCAGTTTCATCTTCTACGTTTTATTTTGAAATCCTTCTCCTTTCAGTTATTCTCCAGTTTCCAACGTTTCCTTCTTTCCATCTCAGGAGCTTCCTGTCAGCCTTCATAATCTGTTCCACTAACCCACTGCTGAACAAGAACTCTGAAGGTTTGAAAGGAATAAAATATCATTTAAAAATAAAAAATAAAATTGTTAATATTTTTAGTTCAGGTTCCTTCATTGATAGAAACAAGCAAAATATTAACTTCCAGTGAAAAGTTTGGTTCTGATGTTTGTTTAGCGAAACTAAATTAATTTACAATAAGAATTATAAATTAAACATATTTTCTAACTTGTTTGGGCAGCATCCAGGGGGGCGGAGCCTAACCAAAGGCTCCTCCCCTTAATCTGGATTAAGAAGACATTAATATCCATGTTTATGATGGTAAATAGATAAAAACCAGATTACAGTCAAGTCATCGTTTCCCTGCTCTCAGCATTTTTCTAATATTTCATTACAGAACAGTAAAAATCCAACTATGAGAATAAAAATGTGATTTTATGCCGAGTTGCTGAACCGCTGAGATCTTCTGTGTCTGGTGTTAGTGTTTTTCTACCAGCTGAGGAAGGTAGAGATCAGCTTTGGTTCTGAGCCGGTAACCTTCAGCTCAGCAGCAGCTTCTACTGACCAATTAATTAGACGCTTTAGGACGGTTTGTTCAGCCTGTTAGAGAAGCCGGATGGTCGAAACCTGCAGCCACCAATCAGATTTAGGCTGCAGAAAACATCTGGATTCTGACTCTCTCACTTGTGCAGCAGCTCCTCTCTCCAGCCTTTCTAATAAGGCGACTCTAACCCTCACAGGGACCAGAATAACTGGGCACCTCCAGAGAATCGTAGCGACTGAGCGTTGTCCAGAAATAAAGTGGGAGCTGTTCTGCAGAATGGTCTGCTGGCAGGATGCCTGAGAGGAACAAGAGAAACAAACCTTTCCTTCTGGCTGTTGTGCAACATGTTGTAAAGTGCTGAGGAGGGAGGAGGGCAGCGGAGGACAGAGGCTCAGCTCCACCACTGGGCCGTAAAAACCCAAAGATTGAAAACATTTGATCTCCATTTAGATACAAAAGACATGAAAGAGTTAATCAGTCGATATGGACCAACAGAAGGAGGAAATATCACCACAAGCATTTACATTATTAGGAGCAACGACCACAGATACAGTGGGTACGGAAGGTATTCACACCCCTTTAAATTTCTCACTTGTGTCATTGCAGCCATTTTATTTTTTATAGCACAAAGGGGTTTGAATACTTTATACTTATTATACTGGCGTAAGTCACAACATAGAAACAACATAGACCGGAGGAACTTTACAGAGGGGAGGAGAGGAGAGGGAGAGGGAGAGGGAGAGGAGAGGGAGAGGGAGGAGGGAGAGGGAGAGAGAGGGAGGGAGAGGGAGAGGAGAGGGAGAGGAAGTGTAACGGGGCGAGGAAGGGGGATTAAAAAGGGACAGAGGGGTCCAGAAACGTTTCCCAGCACCGCTGCAGGCAAAAAGCTCAGGGCGGCTGATGGTAAATGATGAGCAGGAGGGAGCAGTAGGAGGGGGGAGGAGGAAATTAGTGTTTTTCCCCACATTCAGGTGAGCAGCGTCTTCACATGCCTCCATCAGCAACCTCAGATTATCCGAGCAAAGGACTTTTAGGCTTCAAAGGTGAAAATGTCTGCCTTTCAGTCTCTGCATCAAAGAGAGTTCCTCCTCATCAGCTTATGGCAGATGGAGAAACGCAGAGAGACGGAGGAAGCGTCCATCATCCGCCCCCCTCACAGTCCGGAAACACACCTGGATTATATCTACACGGCTCCACCTGCACAGCCCTGCAGATGCAGCTGCCTGTTTGGGGCCCCTTTCTCTCCACCGCTGCTTTGGGGTCCAGTCTGTTCTAGTCATGTGGATCTAGGGTTGGGAAGGTCGAAGACGATGGGGGGGTTCATGGGGAGGAAGTTAACGGTGCAGGCCGAGGCGTTGATGAACGTGGTGGTGCCGTCTGTCATCATGCCATAGCCTAAAAACAACAGGCAGGAGGAGCAAAGAAGAGAAGGAAGAATCTGAATTAAAAAGTAAAAAGCAGCTGAATTCATTCATGTTTTTCAGTTCATCTGACTTAAAGGAAAAGCCCAAAAACAGCAAAAATGACAACTAAACAGATTTATTTTAACAGAACTGAATCTGAACTTTGTGATTCAGGTCAGACTAGTTTGTCATCATGAACATGAACAAATAACCCAGATTACCTCTGCTAATCTGCTTTCCTTCCTGTTACTACAGTAAATATGTGGACATCATTAGGTCACCTTTTCTAGTTCAAATACTGATCAATGATCAGTTTGAGTTAGTTGAAAACACAGACAGTATACATGGAGCGACTTTCACTAGTAGTTTTACACTACTAAATGATTGGGAGGTCTGTTTCCTGGAGCAAAACCTCAGTTATAAACATCACCTTCAACTGAACGGTGATCTGGTCCAAAGAAGAAGACTGGATGCAGCGTTAGGAAGGTCTACAGGGAAGCAGACGGCCTTCCAGAAAGCTACTAGGCAGATTGACTGCAGCCAGAGTTCTGATGGAAATTATCACATCTCTCCTATCCTGGCTTCTCTTCATTGGCTTCCTGTAAAATCCAGAATAGAATTTAAAATCCTCCTTCTCACATATAAAGCCTTAAATGGCCAAGCTCCATCTGAGATCAGAGATCTGATTGTTCCTTATGTTCCTAACAGAGCACTTCTACAAATCACCTGCACAACAGAGGGAAGAGGAGAAGTAGAATGGGAGGCAGATCTTTTAGTTATCAGGCTCCTCTCCTGTGGAACCAACACCAGTTTAGTCCGTGAGGCAGACACCCTGTCTACTTTTAAGGTTAGGCTTAAAACTTTCCTTTTTGATAAAGTTTATAGTTAGAGTGGCTCAGGTTTCAGGCCTGAAACCAGCATGTGATGTTTTCAGGCCTCATTCTTTCACTATCCCTTCATAGGAGCCTGGATTTCGAGAGTGAGGATGGAAACCTGATTCTGATCCACAGAACGTGGTCAGTGTGAAGCAGAGCCATGTGTGAGTTTTGTCTGAATCCTTTGGAAGAACCTGAGCTTATTTAGAGACGCAAAAATGACATAAGTCCCCCTGAGGGGGAAAGTTCTCTCTGAATTATAGACCCCTCTCTGGACTGAAGCCAGACTTCTTCTAAAATGTCCTCCTTTAATCCTCTGAATAAGGAGGAACGCTGCTCTCAGGGCATTTCTGCTTTTAGAGGAGCTGATCTACTTTCTAATCTGGCTGCCTCTGATCAGGGAATGCTGCTCCAGGCCAACGCTGACCTGATAACCCGGAAAACAGCAATCCTCAGCACAGGGAGCTGCCTATCTGGCCTCATTGGCCTGGGTGGATGATAGAGGAGGAAGCAGCAGCTCATAAGCAGGCAGGAGGACATTCTTTAAGGCATGTCTTGCTACAGATGAAGGTCTCTTTATAGACAGCCAGGCGTGTTTACCTTCGTGAATGTGTCCAAACACGTGGAATTTAGGCTGAACCCTCCTCTGAACCGTGTTGAGCAGCTCCATGCATCCGACACGCTGCATCTTTTTAGGAACCCAGTCCAGAAACCCTGCAAATAGAAAAAAGCAAGTCAGGAACAGGCAGCAGCCAGAGCGGCCTACAGGACTAAACGTCCCTCCCTAATGACGTTAACCACAACAAAGGCAAGGAAATATAAAAACAGCTGAACTCTGCCTCAGTATAACAGGAGAACAAAAACTGGAATATGAAATGATTGTTTTGGATGAGAGGATTTACTGCATCTGTTTAAAATGTGACCAAGGTCGAGTTAAAGAGCAGAGATCTACAGAGATCTACGGTGATCTAAGGAGGCGGAGCTTTAAACAAAGCATTTCTCCTGGGGTGTGAGAAAAACCAGAACTTCATCCCACATGATGGAGGATTAAGGGGGTCTGGAAAAGAACAGCTGACTTGAGGCCTGATATCACTGCAGGCTGCAGCCAGTTCATCCACTCTGGCTATGCTGGTTGCTGGGAAACCACAGAAAGAACTGAGTTTCAGGCTCCAGTTCCAGCTCCATTCTGTGGCAAATAGCTGCCTCTCTAGTCAGTGTAGTAAATCCTTCTAGCTCAGTAGCATCTCTGCGTGATGGATGGCCCCGCCCACTATGATGCATGATGAAGGAACAGTCTAAAAACCAGATGAGCCAGACGTCAGGTCAGACAGTGGGGAGGAGTCTGAGTTCAGGCAGCTTTAGAAATGTCATTGCTGGTTATGGATTATCTTTATAGTTAAACTTTCAGGCTCATTGGACTTAACTAAACAAGAGATTCAAAGTTTTCTGCAGAATTTGAAGATTTTAAACTAAATACTAAAACCGCTAAACTGTAAAAGTACGGATTTAATGCTGCTAGCTTGATGCTAATGTCCAAATTTGGATATTTTTGAGGAAAGTTTTTGATTCTGTTTGGCCTCAAACCATCTCAGTGCTGCCACCTATGGGTTAAAGAGTGGCAACTGCAGCTGAATATATCGCAGGTCTATGTCACAGATCTACATGCCTGGTAAAAAAAAACTTCCACTGATCCACAGCTGAGTGTTTCATCACCTCCTAGTCAGGATGGTGGACTAAAATCGATTTAGATGATTTAGTCATTTAAATTCACTCTCCTCCTGAAAACATAATGAAATAGAGACTTCTCAATGTGAACCTCCATGTGATTGGTGAGTCTGTATCCCTGGTCATTTCCTGGTTCATTCCAATCCTTAAGGTATTTGTAGAATTGCTTGTTGTTAAATCTATGCAGACTTGGCTTAGATCATAAAAATGATTTTCTGCATTCATGACCACGTTGGAACTGGTGCTAAAGGTGCAGAAACCACAATGCAGATGTAATATTAGTGACAGAAATGTCAATATAGAATAAAGTAAACTTCAGCAGGTGATTGGTATTACACGGTGCTGAGATGTAACAGGCCGCCATATTGGTACTCCCTAGTTAGACCGGTCCCAATGTAAACAAACAGTGCGCTAAAGCATCGAACAAGTCAATGAAGTCTATAAATCATGTAATATAACATATTATACAAATCCATCACAATACAATTAATGTGTTAATGGAGCAGATAAAACAGGAATGGATTCACACTGAAGGCGCCTAAATACAACATTTTGGTCATTTCTCTTCAATAAAACAATTTTTTACTCATAAACAATGAAATAAATTGAAGAATGAAGAAATGGCAAAAACTGGGTGTGACTCATTTCCAGGGATCTGCAGGAAACCTTCAGCTCTGCATGTTGTTTATCAGTCCTGCCTTTCTCCAACAATGCTTCCAGAAATCCACCTCCACTACGTTTGATGCTTTGGGTTGATTTCCAGCGCCTGAGTTTAGTTGCTACAGGCCCTCCCTCCCCCCAAATTGGTAATAATGCCCTGTCAAAGAAAGCTTTTCATGGCAGGCAGTTGTGGGATGGTAAACTACCAGCACAGCACAAAGGGTGTTGGGGAACAGCAGCGCAAATAAAGATCCATCAAAGGCTCACCAGATCTAGACCCTCACGCACGCTGGACAGCGATGGAGCGCGGACTGTGTAGGATTTAATGGCTGCACAGTGAGGAGGCATGCTGCTGGACGCTGAGTCAATAAAAGGATCTAGTCGCAGGAATAAAACGAGTTGGAGGCTCATTTCTCCTCCCGTCAAAGAAAACAATGATGAAGTGAAACAAAAGACGAGAGAAATGAAGCAAACAAGAAAAGAAAAATGGAAAAAACAGGAGAAACGAACCAGCATTTTGGAACAAGGTTCACTTCTCTGAATCAGTGAAGATTCTCAGTCATCCAGGTCCTGGTCAGGTTTAGCAACTGACACGTGAAGAAAGAATGAAGGGGAATCTAAAGGAGCCTCCTAATGGATTGGCCATGGAGGTCACCTGGAGAGTTAATGGGTGGGTAGGGGGTCTGATGGCTGATGCAAGACTCACAACTCCCTGTCAGAGTGGTTTCAGCCACACATGTCTGATTGAAGTGTGATTCAGGTGAGAGAATCTTCTGGGTATTGTTCCTAAAAGTGCTTTGATGAAGGTGAAAGGTTCTGCTCCAAGACCACCTCCTCTGTTGCTGCTGAGAGATGTTTTTTCCAGGTTAACAAAGATTCTTAACCTGCTCTCGAACCATCTGTCTTCCCTGGCCACAATCAGGATGTTTTTCTCCTTAGAGTGAGCGGCTGAGTCCTGTCCTGAGGAGTTGACCTGTGTTGAGCCATGCTCCTTTTTAGCGGTTGCTTGGTCTTTCCAATCTACAGGTCTGTGCTCTCTTCACTACACTGAATGGCGTAAACCAGGGGTGTCAAACTGGTTCCAGAAAGAGCCATGTGGCTGCAGGTATTCTTTCCAACCAAACAATAGCAAACCAGACTCCAGTCATCTCATCAAGTCATCATGTTCAGATTGGACTCACTTGATGAAGATGACTGGAGTCTTGTGTGCTATTGTTTAGTTAAACTTAACCACAACAAAGCGATAAAGACTTGCATTCCATGCTGTCGGCCTGGCTTCTAGGTGTCTTATCTTTGGGATGGACCAGTTTTTGTTCCCCATGTTTTGTTCCCATGTATGAGTGTAGAGCTCTGCTTTGCACTTCTTCCATGTATAAGTTCACCACTATAGGAGCCACAGGACAGCCAGTCCATGCTTCTGCCTGTAGATAGCTTGGTTGAATTGAAAGTAGGTGGTGGTGAGGCACAAGTCCAAGAGGGATCAGTTGTGGTCAGATTGGTCAGGTTGGTCCTATCTGGCAGAGGGTGGTCTTGAAGTAAACACATACTTATGGTGGAGACGGCTTCTTTGGTGGGGGAAGACATCAGACATCATAGGAGACCATGATCTCATCCATGTCAGTGTCAGGCTCTTTATCCTGCTGTGGAAGTCCTGTGAATTAGCAATGTGATGTGGTGTGTTGCCAACCAAAGGGGCGAGGATGTGAGTGAGATGTTGGGACTGAGTGGGCTCCCTTCCTGTGGGTGATATTTTTGGGAGGCCATGATCCAGTAGATGAAGGTGCTGATGACTTTCTTCTTCTTGCTGCTGGTGTGGTCTTTCTTCAGTGATTTCTATAGGTGGCCGCCTCACCGCGAGGGCTTTAACTTCGGCGTGGTAGTCGTTGTAAAAGTACCACCATGCATCTTCCTTTCTCCCGCTGGTAGTGTGATATGTCCTTTTCTCTCTTTTGAGTGACTTTCAGAGCTTTCCTTTCTCCCGAATGGTCAGGTTTGAAGGGGAGCCTTTTGCCCTGAGAGAGATGCAGTGACCTTCAGCCGAAGTTGTTCAGCTTTTATGGAGGTCAGTTTGTTGTTTCTGATGGCTGTCTCCGTGACTGTGATGAGATCTACTGTGGGGACGCTGCATAGTTCAGGCCTTTGGCTCAGACCTCTTTTTCAGGCTGGGTAAGGGTCCTGTTGGAAAAATTCTTCTTATCTTCATGTCTTCTTATATTTAATACTTCATGATGCGGATGTGAGTTCCTCTGAGGTGGTCGGTGTGGACTGAAGGATGTGGAATCTATGTTTTTGCCTTTGTAGTGCTGGGACATGTTGGCCTTCACTGCAAACTTGAAAGCGTCATCCATGATGTCCCTGGGAAGTGCTGCGTACAGTTGCACACCTGTCTGATCAAGTTTCCCTTTCAGCACGTAGTGAAATGTATCTGTCTGATGTGTTGGTTCATTAGCTGGTGCTGTGCTTTCAGCAGGATGTTCCTAGCTCTGTAACATTTCACTGAGGAGCAAGGATGTAAACTATTAAGGAGGATTTTGTGGTGCCTGCATCTTAAGTTGAAACGCATGTGGTTTCTGTAGTCCAACATGGAGCCCAGCCGGGCAAAGCCTGAAGAGGAAACATGGATCCCCCTTCCAACGGGCTCACCACCTGTAGGAGGGGCCAAAGGGGTGGGGTGCATTGTGTGATGTCAATGCTCAGGCTCCTTCTCCTTCGGTGTGTGGCTGAGAGGTCCTGGCTACAGATAGTTGGACGTACCTCATGGCTCTGGCTTTGGGACCAGTCTCCTGGAGAGAGGCTGGACATTCTTCCACTCTGCAGCTGCCCCTGGTGAGAGGCGCAGACTTGTTGCCCCTCATCTTGGTGGGTTGGCGTTTACTCTGGTGTGATACTTAGTCATCCCGGTTATAGTCATTCCAAAAAAGTTAAAAACAATCCACTGAACCGATTCCTGTCTATGTCACTGAAAGGGGGGTCCTTAAAGGGAATTGTTGGCCTGGCTTAATAGGCAGTTGGGGCTGTGATGATAGTGGGAAGGAATCAACTCTATCGCTGTATTGTAGGTTTTTGAAAGTTGAAACCGTAGTCCACTCCCCTATGTTCAATATTGGTTTAACATAGATGGCTTCCTTCACACCCCTTTCAAACCACCTGTCTTCTTTGTCCAAAATGTGAACATTCTGGTCCTTTTGACATTCTTTTGAGGACCAGAGCTCCCTCTTTGAGAGCTTTGGACAAGTTCCGAGGGAGGTGGGGGACATTGAGTCTGAGTGGACCATTATCCGTGCCTCTATTTTTGATGTGGCTAGTCAAAGCTGTGGCCGCAATGTGACGTGCTGGCAACCCTCGAACACGCTGGTGGACACCAGTGTTGAGGGGAGCTGTCAAGCTGAAGAAGGAGTCCTATCGGGCTTTATTGACCTGTGGGACTCCAGAAGCAACTGATATGTACCGGCAGTCAAAGCGGCAGGTGGCTCGGCTGGTCACTGAGGCAAAAACTTCAGCGTGGGAAGAGTTTGGAGGAACCATGGATAAAGTCCACAATCCGGCCTCTCAGGAGGGGGAAGCATTGCAGTACCAACACTATTTATAGTGGGGGTGGTGTGCTGCTGACCTTGGTGGGCAGAGTACTTCAAAGACCTCCTTAATCCCACCAACATATCTTCCATTGAGGAAGCAGAGCCTGGGGGTTCCGATTCGGGTTCTCCCATCTCTGGTGCTGAGGTCACTGAGGTGGTTAAAAAGCTCAGCAGGACTCTAGAGGGTGCATGGGAGTTTGCCCAACCAGTTTACAAGTTCCATGTGGATCTGGAGAATGCATTCGACCGTGTCACTCAGATGGGGCCTATGCGGGGAACTCCGGGAGTACGGAGTACCAGGCCCTTTAATAAGGGCTGTTAGGACTCTGTATGACCGGTGTCAGAGCCTGGTCCAAATTGCTGGCAGTAAGTCGGACTCGTCTCCAGTTAGGTTGGACTCAACCAAGGTTGGTGGACATAATGTGCAGCCAATGTATTGAGGGGATCCATTTTGGTGACCTTAGGATCCGGTCTCTGCTTTTGACAGATGAGAGCCGCTGCTCCTCCACAGCCAGTTGAGGTGTCGTTGTCTGTCTTCAATTTTTTCTCAGTCTCACCCCAGCAATGATGATGTTAACTTCCTCCTCATGTCCAGATAAAGAAGACTACTGTCTCTTCTCTGATATTTAGCTTTGTTTCCCCTCCTTAGTGCCTTTAATTGACGGCGGTTGTGAATTGATGCTGTATACATGAACTGAACTGAATAAGAACCTCTGCTGCAGCGCTAAGCTGCGTCTCGCTCACTCTGATCTTTTCTTCATCATTTCTCATTAATTTCTTCCTCTTTTCAACAGGAGAAAAAAACATTTGTAAAGTTTATGTCAACATCTGTCTCTCTCTCCCATGTCAGTCACTTAGCTTTTGCATCTGAGTGAGGATGTGTCATGCTCCAGTAGCCTGCTGTAGCTGCTCCATATGCTGGCAGCTTGTGAGCACATACTTGGCTAAGCTGAATGAAAAATAAATTGCAGCGCTCAAAGCTGAGATGCAAACACAGAAATCAATCATGAACAGTTGTCGGAGCAGCACAGCTGCAGCAGGAGATGAGGTGTGAAGGTGTGAGTGCGTGTACAAGGCTGATGGCTGTGTGTGGAAGCATGAGCGTAGAATAGGACGTCAGTCAGCTCCTGTGTTTCTCAGGCCCTTTGTTCTGAGAAACACATGTAGGGTTAGACAAAAGCTAGGCACTGGGATCTAAGATCACACCGGTGTGGAATGGGGGGGGGACTGGAACCACAACCACCAGCTATGAAGAGAAGATGGAGATAAAAAGACCTTCCTCTGGTCTCTGCTAAACAAGGTGATGACATCCAGGTGACAATCCAGCTATTCCACCATTTTGTTTTTTAAGCGATATTTCTGCAGTAACCAAAGCGATGGGGTTTAGGTTCCTGGGACCATCAGCTCCAGAAGTCCTCAGCCTGCCTCCCAGGATGAGAACTTCCTCTGATCGCCACCACCCACACTGAATTCATTCTTTCATGGAAACGTTGCAGACTTCTTCTCACTGGGTGTTTTAATGAACTATTTTTGTCGTGGTGAACAATTGATCTGAATATGGTCCCTGTGGCGGTCTTGGCCTAAACAAACTCAGTAACCTTGTTGGCTTCTGGCATTAAAGACAAATTAAAGAGTCTTTATTGTCATTTGGGACCAATTTCTGCTAAGATCATAAAACACAGAGAAGATTTTAAAAAACCTTGAAGAGTAATTAGCCTACTGCTAACCTGAACTGTTAACTTGAGCTGTTAACCTGAGCTGTTAGCCTGAGCTGCTAGCCTGAGTTGTTAGCCTGAACTATTAAGCTGCGTTCACACCAAACGCAGGAGCAGCAAAAACGCGTCTGCTGCTTCATCTTTGATGCTTGTACCAGTTTAGTTCTGACGTGCGGCTGAAGCATCTTTGCTGCTCCAGCTGCGCGGTGGAAAAAGTGTGTCTGACGCGCGCTTATGTGCTAATTCTATCCTTTCTCTTTGCATGCAGCCATATTTGCCGTGATCAGTGGGGAATAAGGAATAAGTAGTAGAAAGCAAAAATAAACGCTTCCACATTACCTGCTTTAGCTGCTTAGACTTCCCTGCCCTGCTCCTCAAAACATGCTTCGAGACGTTTGTTGTGCCTTGATGCACGCCAAAGAACTCATTGACTTTGCATGTAACCAGCTTCTGCTGCTGTGTTTGCGTGAACGCAGCATTAGCCTGAGCCGATAACCCGAGCTGCTAGCTCGTGAGCTGTTGGGGCCTCCGAGCTGCCAGCCCAGCCGCTAGCCTGAGCTGATAACAGGAGCTGCTGGGGCCTGAGCTGCTAGCCTGAGCGCTGTTGAGGTTGCTAACACGAGCTGCGCAGCAGGTTCAGGTCAGAGAGCTAAATATCGCCGAAAATAACTGAAGAACTTTCAATTTTTTACCGAGACCCACAAAGGATCTTTCTCCAGAGGCAAAGAAGCAAGCTGAAGTGTAGATGATTTTATGCCAAATCTGAAGGTGAATATTAGCTTAAGGATTTTATGAAAATATTGCATTAATGTGACAACAGTGAGTGTGTGTTTGGGAGTTCTTATCACAATTAAAGACATTTCACTATAGTCACTTTAGTCCAGGGGACCAATGGAGACCAAAGACTCTGGTTCTACTAGAGCTGGCCCCCATTAGCTGGGTTAGCAGCTAGAGGAAGAGCTATGGTGAAAAGAATTGATCACTGGGATGTTTTTCCGGTTTTAGACATGTCACTATTTTGAGATTTGATTCAAATCCTGTTTGTGTCCTTTGCAAACACTGCAGTGCATATCTCACCCAGTGGGGGGCAGTGTGTCACCAGGATGTCTGTGTTGTCCGGAATCTGGTTCCATTTGTCCAGAAGAGCCTGGCCCCGTGGTAGGTTGAAGCCCCAGCCGTAGTACCAAGGCTGCCTGCAGAAAGACACAGAGAGGAAACCATTGAGCTTCACTTCCAGACGCCATGACAGCAGGTTCTACTGTTACAAACCACAGTATCAGCTCTGCTAAAACGTTCAGCACTGAAAGAAAGAGCAGCGAACGGCTTAAAGAAAGATCTGAGCAGTAGCAGCGAGCTGCTGGACCCTCGTTTAGTTAATGGCCGTCAATCCTTATCCAGTCTGACTGACGCCGCCAACCCTGACCTAGAGTCCTCTCAATCTGAGCAGGCGCTGCGATGCATAAGGCCACATGAAGAGCAATCTTTAGGACATCAAGCAGCTTGAAGGCGTGGAGCGAAAAGCTAAGTGAAACGTTTCTTTGATCTGGAAAAGTGAAGGAAAATGTAAGGACAGGAAGAAGAGTAAAGAAAAGAAGAGGATAATAGAGGGAGAACCGCTCGAAAAGCCTGCGCCGCTCCTTCACTGAGCTAATGCAGCGGCCGTGAGTGACGGAGAAGAAATTAACATGTCACTTACAATCTGTACTCCGATCCATCTTTCGCCACAACAGACAGCACACGTGTGTGAACAGCGGCAGGCGACAGCATCTGTCACCGCCGGCGTTCAACCCGCTTTTAATAAATTGCTGAGCTCAGTCACTTGAAACGCCAACTTTATCGCCGTAGCTGCTGCGGCGGCATCTGTGTCTAATGGAACATCAGACGAGGAATTTTACAATAATATCCGCCGTGTGTGTGAGGGAGGGAGGGGTGCGGTGTGGGGGGGAAATGCACGGGGACGGCCAATAGATGAGAGGAAGTGAGATGAGCTGATTACAGAATCTGTTTCCATCCTTCAGAGGAGCGCTGGATGGAAACATGGAGGTCACAGATGAACAGAGGCCATGCAAACATCAGGATCTGTTGCTGTTCAAACATCCAGGAAGAAACATTTCTGCAGAGGAAGCCGCTTTCAATCCTTTACAGAGCAAATATTAAAACATTTAGACCGGCTCAGCATAGTAATAGGAAGGAAATATTCATATCAATCTATGCACAGACGTCTAAATGAAAATGGAAGGAGCTCAGCGGCGTCACCGACGACAGAAGCAGCAGAAGGGTTGATAGGAGCTGCATGAAGTCATTCATCGGAACACGCCCTAAATGAAGAGTAATAAAAGGCTTTGATGGACGGACACAGAAACCATTAGACGGCTGCAGGCTGCCCTCCAATCAGGAGCCTTTATTAAACCCATACTTGATTTCTATAAGAGAGACACGAAACAATAAAAATGATCAAAAGTTTAGCTTCCTGACAAAGACTAGAGGGAAAGCTGCAGGCGGTAACTGGATCAGAGCAGTTTAAACAGGAAGATCCACCTGCTGATCTGATGGACGGTCCCGCATCAGGTCAATGTCTCCTGATCTCAGACAACGTCTTCATAACAACTAAGTATGAAAATGATTCTGAATTTATCGGCCGCATAACGAGGAGCCATCCAATCGGAACAGGCCTTGACGCCACGCTATGACATCATCAGCAGACGAATCTTTGGAGGAAGCAGCCGCTGGTTTTGAACTCCCTCAATCAGTCAATGCAATCAGCTGGTTTTTCTTAGACAGAAAACTTTGAACTAATCTGACTGGATGATCTGGTAGATCTGGATCTATATTGTGACCTGAGATGACATGGTGTGAATTGGAGCTATAGAAATAAACTGAATTGATAATTGAATCTATATTTCTTGTTGACTAGATGATATTAAAGCATCAGCAGGAAATTCTTAATATAATGACAAAGATAAGAGGTCCAACTCATCATGGGTTTGAATAAATATTCATAAAATGATCATCAAAAGTCTTAAACAATATAAAGAACAAAACCACAGCATAGAACTAGAGAATTAAGGAGACTATAGAGATGGGCAAACTAGAACCAAACAGACCGAAGAAATACAAATATACTTTTCAGATGTGGTGGTTCCTCATGCATGATGGTATAAGATCCAAACACCTCAAATCAGTAAGGACATCTAAACTAAAGTGTCCACGGTTGCCATGTCTGAACACTAAACTCATATCTGAGGGACGGTTCTATCAGCCAATTTCTAAGCAGTGCTGCAGCCTGCTTCTTGAATCCTAATCTTTTAAAGCTGGGCGTCCACTATTGCATGTTTACAATCATTGCACGCAGCTACAGCTCAAACTGTACGATGAAACAACAGAGTTTAACAGTTCACCGCTCACCATGTTTGTTCTCACATTAAACGTCCAGAAACCAAACGTCAGACTGAGCACTGAGGGATGGCGCAGATCCAACCAGACACCTTGGAAGAAGAAGAAGAACTTCCTTGTTTGCACATGCGCGAGGTTCTGGTAAATCGCTCTCAGCTCTGCTTCATCAGCAGGATTTGCTAAGCAACGTGTCACAATGGCCAACTGAACTTCTATGGTTTGTCTCCTCCATGATGCTGTGGGAAGCAGATAATAACTGATGTGTTAGTCCTGCTGAACGTGATGATACCTTCATCAGGTGGGGAAAACATGGCTTCTAACTGATGCTCAGGATTGTCAGGATGTTCTTAGCTGCTGTAGCTTCACCAGCTGCTGGAAACACATGCTGGTGCTGGAGGACCTGATCATCATCTCCTCAGAACACGGCGGAAACTTTTGCTTCTGCCTCATTTCTGCTGAAACACATATATTTGGGTGTTAGCTGTGAAAAGAACGAAGCCCATCTTCCCACTTCCTCTTCAGCTCATCCAGCTTAAGCTGAGAGGATTGTTGCTTTCAGCGCTTTCTAACCTTGGCGTTCCCTTCTGTCTGTCAGTGGCCGTCTGATATCACTGGACTGACTCTATGAAGCATCTGCTGAATGCTGCCAGGCCTTCATCGTCCCTCCATCCTCTCTCGTCTCTTACCGTATCACCCCAGCCTTCACTCCCTCCTCATTTTCTCCACATCGTTAGCGAGGAAACGACGTGCTAACATGGCAGGGCCGATGAATGGGCGTGTTTCTGAACCCTGTCAGCCTGAGGGAACACTATGCTGAGCAGCTGGTTGGACTTTGTTCCAGTTAAAATAAAAATCTACACTTTGGGAACTCATTTTCTGTGACAGGATGGTTTGATCCAAACAGGATAACGAATAATAACTAACAATTCTGCTTCCTCTCTGGAAAGACTCCAGTTAAACCTCGAACTGGGTAAAAAGCAAGACTCTGATATAAACTGGGATCCCAAACCAAGACTAATCTCATTCAAACCTGTTTAAAATGCATAACAGATCTAATGACTGACATTTTTCCAATAAACAGACAAGCTTAGATCATTGGGTCACATGGAATTAAAGGACTCGGTTTATCGACCCCAACGGTTGAAAGGGCGACTTTCCTCCCCGATTTGTGCAGCAGTGGAGCCTGGAAGGTTTTCTCTGAATCTCTGAGCCAAACATCACGTCTTTACATCTGCTCAGCTTCGCAGGGCCTTCCTGCCTGTAATAGTGACATCTCAGCGCGCTCCCCCTCAGCAATATCTGATAATGACTCGTACTGTATGACTCTGATGGTGGTACACTGACAGAAGCCAGGCTGCTGCACACCTGAGTACCACAGGTAGACATCCTAAAACTCCTGCTCAAACGTGCTGCCTGCTGACAAAGGGAAAGGAAAGCAGGAGGAAATGATTGAGGAAGAACCTCTAAACATGTGAAAGGAGAACCAGACGGGAAGCACGGCAGTGGCAGTATGATGGTGTGAGGATCTTCTTCATGACTGGTCAGGGATGAGGATGCAGTGTGTGCACCATCAGCCTGCCGCAGACTGAACTAACTGAACCGAAGCAGCTGATTGGAGGAAGTGACCCTGACGCCATGGTAACGGGTGCATGGAGCTCCCTACCTGCTGAACAGACCTGAGAGCGCAATGTTCAGCATGAACCGTTGGACGCAAGACATGTTTAACATTTAATAACGGACCGATCAGTCTTCTTGTTCACTTGTTGCAGCAGGTGTCCTGCACCAACATGGCGGCAGGTTAGCTGAGCTAGAGAGGCACCATGAGGGTTTGGCCAGACTGACTAACCTGGACCCATTAGCATGACCGCTACAGTCCATTCAACCCCGTCCTGTTAGCATGACCGCTATGGTCCATTCAAACCCATCCCGTTAGCATGACCGCTACGGTCCATTCAACCCCATCCCGTTAGCATGACTGCTACGGTCCATTTAACCCCGTCCCATTAACATGACCACTAAGGTCCATTCAACCCGTCCTGTTAGCATGACCGCTATGTCCATTCAACCCATTCCTGTTAGCATGACCACTATGGTCCATTCAACCCCGTCCTGTTAGCATGACCGCTATGGTCCATTCAACCCCGTCCCGTTAGCATGACTGCTACGGTCCATTTAACCCCGTCCCATTAACATGACCACTAAGGTCCATTCAACCCGTCCTGTTAGCATGACCGCTATGGTCCATTCAACCCCGTCCTGTTAGCATGACCGCTAAGGTCCATTCAACGCCGACACGTTAGCATGACCGCTACGGTCCATTCAAACCCATCCCGCATGACCGCTACGGTCCATTCAGCCCCATCCCGTTACCATGACTGCTACGGTCCATTTAACGCCGTCCCGTTAGCATGACCACTATGGTCCATTCAACCCTGTCCTGTTAGCATGACCGCTATGGTCCATTCAACCCCGTCCTGTTAGCATGACCGCTATGGTCCATTCAAGCCATTCCTGTTAGCATGACCACTACCGTCCATTCAACCCCCACCCATTAGCATGACCGCTAAGGTCCATTCAACCCCGTCCTGTTAGCATGACCGCTAAGGTCCATTCAACGCCGACCCGTTAGCATGACCGCTACGGTCCATTCAACCCCAACCCGTTAGCATGACCGCTACGGTCCGTTCAACCCCAACCCGTTAGCATGACCGCTACGGTCCATTCAACCCCAACCTCGTTACGACCGAAGTACGTCCGCTCAACCCCAACCCGTTAGGCATGACCGCTACGGTCCATTCAACCCCAACCCGTTAGCATGACCGCTTCGGTCCATTCAACCCAGTCCCGTTAGCATGACCACTACGATCCATTCAACCCATACCGTTAGCATGACTGCTACAGTCCATTCAACACCAACCCATTAGCGCATCGTTAGCTGTCGGTTGCTCCCTGTCTCTATATTCACAGTTTTAATGATGAAGGTTGATTTTAGGAAACCTGCTCAACATTTTCTAAACTACCTAAAATTAAAAATAAGGCAATAGCTAAATATATCGCAGATTAATCACCTAAATATTCACCCTGTAAAAAAGAAGAAAACAGCATCTGGATTTTATGCTTTGTTTTCATTCAAACAATCAACCAAAACGTTCAATAAATAAAGCTCAGTACTTATGTATTTCTTTCATTAGCTTCTGCACTTAGCGCTTACAGATCAGGACCATGGCTAGCTCAGGAGGGGAACCAAGCATTCAGAACCACGGCCAGAGACATGGCTGAGCTGCTGAATCACCGATCTGATTCCTTTAGATCTTTTTAAAAGATTCCCTAAAGAGAAGAACAGAAATGTTGGAAAAGCCGCCTTTGGTTCAACTTCCTGCTCCTCGCTCTTCAAACTGATGGCTTTCACTCTGATCTTTATTTGAACCTTTAATTTTGTTTTTATCTATGATTGAATCAAATTCATGTTTTAATTTTCACTCTTCCTATTAAAGTGATTGTAATTTTCAAAGGCACTCGATATCTTTTTTTTATTGTCACAATATCTTCATCAGTTTAATCAGCATCAAATAAATGCAATAAAGCATCAAATGGAAGATTTTAGACAGACTGAGTTTAAAATGCTGCTGTTATTTTTTAGATTTCCATTGCTTCATATCTTCCCATGTTTTCCCTCTTCCCACCCACTCACAGGGATTAGCTTGTTTAGGCTAATTTCACAGTTGCAGCTCAGAAGTCCATGAGTGTTTCTGGACAGTGAGAATAAAGACTGAATGTGTTTCAGCTCTAGCGTAGCCTGTGGTGAGTTCCTGACTGGGTCTACCCACTCAGCAGCACGGGGTGCCAAGTCAGAGAAACTCAGGGCCGGCGTCGGTTATATACCATGAAATGATTTATGAATACTAGATTAGAATTATGGGATTTAATCCGCAGAGCATCGACTGAATTAAAGGAAACAATGAGAGAGAGCGGGGAAGGAATGAGACGTTAGGACAGTTTGAATGATGCCAGAGGAGGTGAAGATGGAGAGATGGAGCCTGACAGCCGAACCATTAGCATTAGCAACTAGCTGGTGAGGGGCCCTTCATGTAATCTGAGGAGCAGATTAAAGTTTGTGGTTCCTTTTTCCCACAGGTTCATCTCAGCCTGAACCTTCAGCTGTTTGATGAAGAGACATTTGCATCATTTGCAGGTTCATCGTGTCCAGAGTATCTGAGGTGGTCCTGGTTGTTCAATCATCTCCTTCTGTTAGAGAGGAAATAAAGGAAAGGAACTTTTTCAGCCTGGCAGTTTTTTATGACATTATTTAATCCATTAGTGTAGAAGGAGATTTCCTAAAGTCCAAACTGACTATTGGAGGTTCTTCAAATTCTCCGTCTGCATTGTAATTTGCATCAGAGACAGTTTTATCCGCCGCTCCAGGTGGTCCGGTTTGCTGCTTCTCTGCTTCTGAGCAGCCGAGTGAAATAATCTGGAGTTTGGAGAAGCTGCTTGCAGACTGAGGTGGTAATCCATTAAGAGGGGAAGCAGAGACTGCTAGAAGGATCTGGTTCCCCATCCGTGATTCTCCAGGAGCATTAGCTGGTTCTGCTTCCATTAGAAAACGAAGGAAAGTGGAGAATAATCTGGAGATGGTTTAAACCAAAATCAGATAAAGGGAAGTTTGTGCAGCTGAAGATGCAGGCAGAGAGGAACTCCTCTGCTGGAAGGAGGACATGTTTTATCTCCCCTCATTCCTCCAGTGAGCGCCGCCGCTGCACAGAAAGCCTAACATCTATCAGCACTGAAACCATCCATCCATCTGGGATCCAGACTGAAGGAAAGTTTGTTTGCTGAAAATCTCAATATTTCCTTTCTGCAAATAAACACAAACCTGCCTGGTCCCAGAGTCCCCAACGCTTCCTGTTCCAGCAGAGAGGCAGCTGTCAGCGTGGGGGGGAGGGAGGTGTACTGGGAAGAATGGGAGGACTGGAGAACCACAAGATCAGACAGGGAGGAACATGAAAGGAGCCCAACGTGAGGCGAGTCAAACTGAAGATGATGGACCAGGCCAGGACGTCGCTGACCTCCTGGCCTGGTCCACAGGAACTCTGGTCTCCCTGTAAGTTGCTCAGACTCTCCAAACTTCTATTAAGGTTTAAAACCAGAAAAACTGGAATTCACTTCCATACAGAAAGCCCATATTCTGATCTTCAGGTAACACAGAGTACATATCAGATTAAATAATACCACTTATACTTCAGTGATAGAATCTAGGTGTTACTTTTATTGTATATCTCGTACCATGTCTGTTGGTTGTTCTGTTCTTTTTCCATCTCTTTGCAGGTGATGAAGCAGACTGAAAATTTTTTATCATTATCTAACT
Source organism: Cyprinodon brontotheroides (assembly GCA_018398635.1). Taxonomy (NCBI): domain Eukaryota; kingdom Metazoa; phylum Chordata; class Actinopteri; order Cyprinodontiformes; family Cyprinodontidae; genus Cyprinodon; species Cyprinodon brontotheroides. The sequence goes on along the minus strand of JAGKQL010000031.1, from coordinate 75,835 downwards.
TTTATCTCCTCTTTCTTTCATCTTTTCTCCTTTTTTTCTGTTTTTCCTTTCCTGTTATTCTTACATAGCAGTGTCCATATAATCTGTAAAACTGAGTGCTAACATGGAGCCTAGGTGGAAGTTCAACTGAATAAACTGATCACCATCACAGCTAATCAGCTTTGAACCAAACCTCCACAAAAGCCAATCAGCATCCAAAGTTCATCTTTAAAAGGCCTCCGATACGCTACCTGTCTGCTCCTGTGCGCAGGCAGTGGATGCGCTGTGAGACTTCATTCAGATGGCACCATTATCAACCCACCTCCAGCCCCTCCTCCACCTCTCGTAGCTAAACCTTCATCAGAGCGCCATTCCTCCCGGACTCCCCTCTTCATGTTCCTGTCTCATCTTAACCTGTCTAGCAGAAGACCGCCATTTTTTTAGCCTGGTTCTGCCAGAGTGTTTCTTCCCAATGGGGAGTTTTTCCTCTCCACTGTTCGCTCCATGCTTGCTCATCATGGACAGGTTCTTCAACCTGTGTTATCCAACAGGTCCATGAGTGAAGCTCTAGTTTCAGCTCACACAGTCCTCTGGATCTCCCCATAAAGCCTAGCAAGCCTAGACCGTCTTCTCCAACCAGCAGTCTACAGACTGACCAACTCCATCTATCTCCTCTCTACAACAGTTTCAGGCCTGGAGGGGAAACATCCCTGATTCTTTGCTCCTGTTCATGCATATCTATCAAAACTCAGTGCAAAGACTAAAGTTATCGTATCAATACATTTCTCCTAATTGTCTTTTCTCTTTGTGTGAGATTTTCAAGACAGTTATCCTGTGTTTATAGCATCTATTTTCATACATCTACATTGATGTAACTATTATTTTAGGTATAGCCAAACTGTTTAAGGCAGAAAACCAACAAACCTTTTCAGATGATTCCCCTAAAGATGCTGATTCTTTAAGTATAGAAACTATAATATCTGAAGCTCCTCATGGAAGATTAACAGATTGAATAAAGTTGGTGAGAAGAAGTGTTCATGACCGGCTGACATCTCACACATTTTAAACTCAAAGGGTTTTCATTTTAAAATCCGTAAAAACAGCAGGACATAAACGTAAATATGGCAGGAATCTAAAAAGACGAATAATATCAGTAATGAGTGAGTTTTCTATCTAATGTTTAATTAGAGTTAGTCTCCACAGACCCCCAAGGAAAGATGAGCAGCTTTGTTTCCAGCTTTCAGATGTGATGATTAATGTTGCTGCTTCAAACTGCACTGTAAACCTTCCTGTCCAATCAGGAGTGTCCTTATTAAAAGTGTTCATCTGCCAAACAACCAGTTCAGGTCACTGCAGGAGCTCAGGCTGCTCCAGACGTGGATCCTGACTGGAGCCTTTAAAACTACAAACAGGATGTAGACCTGCAGGAAACGGTCTGCAAACGTCCCACATCAGTGGTCGTTGTTCCCCGATGATGACGCCAGTCATGGTGGTGGAACAAACAGCAACGTGTAGAGAGAGACGCTCTGAGATGCTCCCCAGAGCTCCGAGCGAATTCCTCAACCCGGCTCTCCACCCACAGACACACGCAGCTCAACAACACCCTCAGTCAGCGGCACTCGGCGACAGGAGGGATCCAGGATGCGGCAAATCAGCCGAGACCCTGACAGTCAACTTCATGCCCAGCGATAATGAGCTCCCAACGGAAACGCTGCGACACAGGAGGGACTGGAAGATAGAAGAATGGAAGTAATGAGCTAATCAGCCACCAAGGTATTACTGCAAAATGAAGAACAGCTATTTCAATGAACCATCCTTTAGAGGAGAAAGACAATAGAAAGGAGGTACAGAGATGCTGGCCGGATCAGGAGGAGCAGATTATTCATATTATTATTTCTGATACTTTAAGATGCCCTCCCAGTATGGGTGGTAAATATCTTATTAATCAGATATTATTTCACGTCTGTTATATACTGTCTATGAACACACGCACTACTAGCTGTGTGTTAGAACAATAAATGAAAGAGTGATTCGAGCACTAATCATGGTCAAACAGTTAATTCTGCACAAACATGAAATAAATTCACCACAACTTCTGTTCAAACATATTTTAGTTTAACACTAACTAAGACTAGAGAAACTCAACTAAACTAAACTATTATGTATTGGGATCTGATCAAATTAGCTTTTCACTAATTTAGAGAAATGGGAATGTTTTCAGACCAATTCACAATGGAAATCCATGAGGTTGAATAAAACATTATTTGGCCAAATAATGTTTTATTAAATTATTTGCTTAATCAAGAACCAATACACTTTAGTTAAATGATTCTTTACCCTCTTTTTGAAATAGCTAGCACGGCGAATAGACATCAGGATTCCACTAAATGACTCTTGGTCAGACTTGGTAATGGAAATGTAATGAGCATTTGAGGAACACATGAACACTATTAATGTTATATATGTGTTTAACTCTTAGTGAAATAAAGCTTGTCCAAGCTTCAGCAACAGCTCAACACATATTGCTGTAGCATAGCGTAGCATGCAGTCCATTCTTTAGCATCAATTAGCGTTGTCTTTACTCAGCAAGTAAACAAACTGTAGTTAAAAGCCTTCAGCTGATCCAAAAATGCTGCAGTCAGAGTTCTGATAAGAGAAAATGAAACAGAGATCATCATCTCTCCTATCACCAGCTTCTGCTTATTTGGCTTCCTGTTAAAATCCAGAATAGAATTTAAAATCCTCCCTTCTCACATATAAAGCCTTAAAGCTGGCCAAGTCTTTAAGTTTTTAAAAAGTAACTTTTTGTCATATTGGCTAAAACTGTCCCTATGCCCAGACAGCAGTACATGTGATATGTAACCTGTGAAAAAACTGCTTCAATTGGTCCTTACTACTGCCTGTATTTCAATCTGAAGAAAAAAGAATATTCCGGAACCCGAGTCAAAACAACCAATCACAGCCAGAGGGCGTCTGGATGGAGAGAGCAATCACAACTCACACACGTTTTTTTATTTTTATTCCTCACTACATAACCTAAGGCGCTGCCGCTTGGCTGCGCCCAGTCAGGGGCTTGTTGGCGGATCGGCCTGTTTTTCAGTGTACAATTTCTCTGACTGTGACTAACTGTGGATGTGCTCTCTTCATCCTCTGACATGGGAGCTGGCTCGGAGCTTGTCTGCCTGGCTGTGTGTTTCCTGGACGGGGGCCGCCTGTGGAGCTGGTTGACAGTTGCCTTCTGTATCTATGCTTCTTTTTCTGTGTGCTTCTGTCTCCTTGAACCCCAGTAGGCCTCAGCAGATGGCGGCTCACACTGAGCCTGTATGTGTGGTTCTGCTGGAGGTTTTCTTCCTGTTAAAGGGAGTTTTTCCTCCCCACTGTGGCTGCAAGCATGCTTAGTGTGAGGGGATTGCTGAAGAAGAGCCATTGAAGGAGTGCAATCAACTGGTTTTCCTTAAATAGAAAACTTTTACTCCAATCTGACTGGAGTGATCTGGTTGAACTGTAAAGTGCCTTGAGATTGACATGTGTTGTGAATTGGAGCTATAGGAATATAAACTGAATTGAATTGAGTAAACACATGAAATGATCATCAAAAGTCATATTGTTTTTTCTTTCCCTAATTGTGCCAGACATGCAAACCTTTTTGTCCTTGTTGTCCATTTGGAAGGCTTGAGTTTTCATCCATCAGCAGCTTAGCAGGGCATGCTCACAGAAACGGGGGTTTTCTTCGTTCCATGCAGTTCAAACCAAAGGATTTTTAGGAGACTTTCTCCTCCAGTCTGGCAGTGTAAGTTCTGAAACTCAAGAGAGATGTGTTGCAAAAGTCTGTTTTGCAGCAGTTTGATTCTGAAAAGTCACCCATCATGACTGATCCTTGATCATTCTAGAGATCTGGCCCTGTCTCCATGGTGGTTGCTTCTTCTGATTTGAACCCCCTGGCAGCTTCATGAAAGAGAATGAAATCCTGTGTGCTGTTGTATTTTACTTTTCTCAACACAGAGAGGGGTGGCAAGTCAAACCTCTGTGGAGCAAGTTGGCTGAAAAGTGGGTTCCAGAGCAGAGGAGAGGTCTCACAGCTGTTTATGTGCCAAAACTGCATCTTCTTCTCAGGTTATCATGTTAAGATGAAACATGGTCACCGGTTCCCAATGTCAAAAACCACGATTATGGCTCATGGCACAACAGTTGTAAAAGAAGTCATGAACTGGCCCGCTTGTGCATTCAGTTGCTTCATTTCCAGGTTCAACATTGCCATTTGCTCCTCCTGTTTGTTGAGGTGTCTGTCCTGGGCTTCCAAACCTGGGTCAAAATTTGCTATTGTCAGGTTAGTGGGAGATTTGAAGGACCCAAATGCAGAGATGGAAGCTGAGGTGTTTTGTTGAAGATTTCATAAAGTTCCAAAGAGCAGCTTCAGCAAAAGTCCACAAACAAAATACTTAAATCCAGGGAAACTGAGATGAAGGGCAAAGAAATGATGAGGAACCAGCAAACAGCAACTGCAGAGGAGGTGTAAAAATGGGAGACTGAACAAAGAGCAGGCTAATCAATAGATTGGGAGCAGGTGTGGACTAAAGAATCTAAAAGGGAGTTAGGGGAAGGAGACTGACACAAGAGGGCAAACAAGAATTACCTAAGAACTCAAATACATCCAAAAACAACTAGAATGACACAAAATGGAAATATAACCAATGAAAATTATTATTACATTCTTTAAAGGACTGGTTTGTTGTTCTGGCAAATAAGAATTATGTTGCATTAAAGCTTCATCATGGTTTCATTTGACCATCCCTAAA
>JAGKQL010000031.1:52820-64577 GCA_018398635.1 Cyprinodon brontotheroides | reverse complement strand
TACCCACCGCCTCAGAGGACGAGTACCCGCCGCCTCAGAGGACGAGTACCCGCCGCCTCAGAGGACGACTACCCACCGCCTCAGAGGACCACTACCCACCGCCTCAGAGGACCACTACCCACCGCCTCCACTACCCACCGCCTCCACTACCCACCGCCTCAGAGGCAAATAACCCAGTGGGAGAGGAAATGTTGGAATGGATCATCCCATAAACCTCCCAGAGAAACTGATGATGCTGACATGATGTTTCTAGAAGTTTACCAGGAGGAGAGAAGAACCTGGAAGATCATGGATCAGAGGATGATGGGCTTTAAACATCAGGATGGTGACCTCCTAACTAACTAACTGACTAACTAAGCCACAGCCTGCTGGCGTTTTACCAGGAGGCCCATCATGGTGTGGAACCATGGCGAGAGAGTGGGCAGATTTTTCCTACCCTTCCTAGTGGGACCCACTTTAACTGGAGCTATTTTTAATGAGGGAGTAATGCACTAATCTCACAGCTGATATGTTTGAGACATGCTGAGGGGTCAAAGCAGAGCGGCAGCAATGATTACACTTTAAATATTTAGATAACCTTCCCTCTGCTGAAGGCCATGTGACTCCAAGAGGAAAACAAGGCAGACCCGTCCAGCACCAGAACCTTCAGTCTGTAGGAACATCAGCCGGACCTACAGCTGCTGAGGAATGAAGGAACCTACCAGAGGATGAACTAAACCCAGAGCTATAGAAATATATAACACCAGATCTGTCAGGATTTCAACCTCAGTGGTTGATTTATTGCTCTGTAAATTAACTAAATTCAATCTTTACACGAGTGGATAGATGTGTTAGTTCCAGCTCCCCTCAGTTACTGAAAGAAAAACCCTCAATGGTCACAGAGAGAGTAATACTAAATAAATGTTTATAAAACTGAGCAGATAAAATTCAGATGTTGCTTTTAAAAAATAAACTGAAACTTTAGTTCCCAGGCTTCAGAGTCAATCTCTGCCATGATTGGTTCCTGTTCCTGTCAATCAGCCCTCTGCTCCTCCCAGCAGCTATTCTCTTCTGCTCCTCATCCAGGAGTCTCAGGCTGCCTTCCCAGTATCAGTTACCCCTCAGTCTGGACGCACACGCCTGAGAACAGCTGGATGTTCAGTGGTTATGTGAGTGGAAGACAGTTTAACTAAAGGAGCTGTAGATGTTGGCTAACATTTGAAGCAGTGGGTTTTAAACCATGCCCCTCCAGCCAGAAGACGGATGGAGTGAGAGATTGATAGATGGATTGTTGTAGAGCTGAGTCGGGGGGCAAAGTCCTCGATTTACCGATCGATCTTATTTTCCAACCCTCACCTATGGTCATGAGATCTGGGTAATGACCTAAAGGACAAGATTGCGAATACAAGCGGCCGAAATGAGTTTCCTTTGCAGGGTGGCTGGGCGCACCCTTCCAGATCGGGTGAGGAGCTCAGTTACCCGGGAGGAGCTTGGAGTAAAGTCGCTGCTCCTCCACGTTGAAAGGAGCCAGCTGAGGAGGCTCAGGCATCTGTTCCGGATGCCTCCTGCTCGCCTCCCTCGGGTGGTGGTCCAGGCATGTCCCATTGGGAGAAGGCCTGGTGGAAGGCCCAGGACACGCTGGAGGGACTATGTCTCTGGGGGTCCCCTGGAGGAAGTGTGTGTGGATCGGGAAGTCTGGGCATCTCTGCTTCGACCGCTGCCTCAGAGACCCAGCCCCGGATAAAGAGGAAGAAAATGGATGGATGGACGGGATTTAAACCAGGCCGCTTTAAACGTTTTCTTTAAAGGTTGATTTATGTCTGAAGCTCTTTGGAGGTCTTGTTTATCCATGAGGTGAAAAGCATTCAGGTTTCTCCTGAAACACGGCGAACAAAAGCTCCTGCTGATTTGGTCCAAGAATATCTCAGAACGACCAACATATGGTGAACACCTCCAAGAACTCCGCCATTATGGGGCAGCATGGCAAACATTTGGAAATGTTGATAATGCATGCGGGTCTGTGCTCTACGCTGCCCCCCTAGAGCCGGCCAGAATATTAGGTACAACTGGAACAAGCAGCACAGAGTATAAAAGCTGAAGCCCTCTGAGGGTCCCATTTCCAGGAAGAAGGTAGACGTTTCTCAGCATTAAGAGGCGAACCGAAATAATCTGCAATCTAAACAAACCCAGAAGCAGGTTTAGTGTCACTGCTGGGTAGTAGTGTTGGAATATAGGATTAAGTCCAGTCCTTGGAGTCCTAGTCTGGTTCTATGTGACCATCAGACTTAAGATGCTGGTTTTCATCCAGGTTAATGGTTGGGGGAGGGGTCTGATACTGTCTCAGCGCGTCCCTTCTCGTTAGCTCTGACCCTCAGCTGGTTCTCTGATGGAAGGTGTATGCTTCCAGGAACTCCAGGATTCTAGACCTGCTGGTCCAAACAGCTCCGATACCAGAACCAGGGCCACTTCTCAGTTCACAAGAACGAGAGAACGGAATCGTGTTCTCGCCAAGTATGTCCTTGAGAAGAACATAGGAAAGTCTGGTTTCGGTGAGAACGGGAGCACACAGCATAAATATGGTTCAATTGGAACAGAAGTGTGCTCGTGACATCACCACATGCTCGTCTAGAGCTGCATTTCACCTCCTGTTATTAATAGTCTCTATATAATAACAAATTATTACTGTTATTATTTATTGGGGAAATAATAATGAACATGGTCAGATAAGCACAAATCAAATGAAACAAATAAAACAAAATAAAACAAAAAGAAAATCAGAGACAGCGGTCTTTCACACATGGCTATACCGAGAGAGGGCTGCTGCCGACAGGCTAACGTTAGCCCCGGCCGCTGCAGACGGGCTGAGGCTAGATCTGGCCGCTGCAGACGGGCTAACGTTAGCCCTGGCCGCTGCAGACGGGCTGAGGCTAGACCTGGCCACTGCAGAAGCTGGCTGCATTTAGCTTCGGAGGTCTTTTAAATTCTGCATCAAATCAGTAAATGGGCCATATAGTGATGCTTTAAAATATAATATTCTTGCCACAAATTATCTTAAAACTTACTTTTATTGAACAACAGCAACAGAAAAGACAACTTTTAACTTGAAAGCTGTTGCTGCAGTGCATGCTGGGTAAAGAGGGCAGGGCGAGAACAACATTTGGGGACTTGTCTGTTCTTGGTCTGCTGTTCTTATGAATTGGAACAGTACTAGGGCTGAGGCTGATGACGTTTCACGAGGACACGAGGACGCACAAGTACACATATTGAGAAATGGCTATCAATCTGATGGGTCATTTAGACACAGTTCAGTACTGCCAGCCGCCTGTAGGGGGCGCTGAAGCTACAGGTCCTGCAGGTTAAATGTTCCATGGTACTGCTTTAAAGGGACATTATCTACATTTTAGCTTGGTAAATATCTTATAATAGCCTTTTATTTGAATATTTATGACTAAAACACATTTAATATGAAGTACTGGCGCCTCAGTAGTTCATCTATCAGCAGTTTCCACAGACAAATATCTGGTCAGAAGTTCCTGCTTTGTTCAGCAGAGATCGGGAGGACAAGCATGCCCATTATATTAAACAATTGAGCTTACATTATATTCAAGATGGATGATCTGGACACTCAGGAAAACTTTAAACTCAGACATCAGCGAAACTCCTCCAATGTGAAAAGAGTAAAAGATAAAAACATGGTTGAGAAGAGGCGAGCTATGAGGGGCGAGCAGCAGCCTGTGAGCTGCAGTTTGTGTTTTGGCCACAGGTGGCAGCATCATTAAAAATCACTGTGATGCTCTATTAGAAAGTCAGCTTCACCTTTTTTTTATTCCTCAAGCTGTTTTATTGAACTGAACCTTTTATTCTTTTACTGCCATTAACTCACGATTAAGAATTGAAAATGATGATGAGGATGGTGGGTTTGGATCTGAGCTCCTTTTCCACACATTTGGGCGTGTCTAGATAATAACAGGTCTCTGATCAGATCATGATCACACATTGAGCCTCAGTCTGGTTCACCTTTACTCTAATATATGCATTTTATCCACTAGGAGGCAACTTTGCCTTCAGCATTTCCAACCTCAGACCAACAAGCTCTCACTTCTCACTGCTGAAGCTCCTTTCCAGACGTCTAAACCCCTGATGACTGAAATGTCTGATGGTAACAGTGAAATAAAATCTGGGAATCGTTCACAGAGTGGTGGTGGAAAATACTGATGCCCCAGAGCGTGCCTCTGAGGCATACAGGCCAACTAGAGGAACAATTTCCAGGATATAGAAAAGTTAAAGCTCAGCTTTAATTAGCAGAAGTAGTTTTCATTTTAGTCGTGCTCTTTGCTTCACTGATTATCTTTTATATGGCGATCATTTTGTTGGATCTCATGTAAAAATAGTAAGGAATCTAAGAGTTTCATTTCTGCTGACATCCAAGCTCACCAACCAGCTGGGACCCTGGTTGGTTTCACCATGAGGAGCCAGAGAGGGATTCAAACCACATATATCAGAGGCTGGACCCGTTCTCAGAAGGGTGGATAAACATTTTGACGGAGCTGCCTGATGGGCTCTCATGTTGTTTGTGTTTGCAAACACCAGGGAAGATTTTTCACTTAAAGGAGTTGATTCAGGCAAACTCCCACAAAACAACCACATGTGGGATTTTTCTCTGAGACGTAAAGAAGCACATGAAGGAGAGCAGGAGGAGCACCAGAAAATGAACCAGGAGGGCTCTGAGCTGAAGTCTGCTAGGGCCACTGTTGCCATGCCAATGCCAAGTAGCCCTAATTAGTCCGCTGACAGGCTTCACTCCAGATACACTCGGCAGGCAATAAGGACCAGTCTGCATAGCCAGATCAGGTGCTATGCAAACAGGAGGAGGGGCCAAAGTCCTGACAGGATGCATGTTGTCATTATATCACCATGGAGACCATTTCTGCCTAAGCTGTGAAATAAATATGGAAAGAGTCAAAAAGGATGAAGAGATGAAATGAGCAGGAGGCTAAATCTGAGTCAGTCAGTAGAAACGAAGGAGTAGAGGAGAGAGAGGCAGCGACGGAGGAGGAGGGAGCAGTAGATGAGTAGGGAGGGCTACTGGAGGCAGGAAGCATGACAGAGAGACAGAGAGAGGAAGAGGTTTCATTCTTCCCTCCGACAGGATTCAGCAGAGCAGCAAAGAACTGGCTGATGGAGAGCTGAGCTGCAGGCGGGTTTAGCCGCCAGCAGCGTGATCCCCTGGGTAGACCAGAACACCTCCGCAAGGTAAGCTAACGCGTGCCTCCATCACAACACCACCGCATGAGAGGAATCATCTACAGACTGTGCCTTTAACTCGGCATGCCGATAGGCTGAACAGCAGATCCCACAGGATCAGGAGGGAAACCAGTCAGGCTGAGGCAGCAGCTGTCAGAAACCAGTCAGACCAGCAGGTCCTCCAGCTTGGCTACTGGCAGATTTCTTATTTAGCGCTGAACGAGTCCGACATGCTTCCAGTTTGGGTCAGTCCAGGTCATCTGACACCTGAGTTTAATTGCATCACTCTAAACCAGGTAAATCTATAAGTTATGAACTGCTGGCTGACAGGATGGACAGAAATATCAGAACATCATCAGCGTAGAGTGATTCCTGTCCCAGACGTGACTCCATGCGCATCCTGCTGCTAACCAACTGGAAGGCTGATGGCGCTACGCTAACTTTATAACATGGAGAGTTGATGGTTTTGATCCATCCAATCAGATCCTCACCCCAAACATAACATTTCTAACCAAAGCTTCTTTCCCACCGAAAATAGCAGGTTAATGGATGTTTTTCAAACATGGCCGACCGACTAACAATCAGAATCTGGCTCCCTTCCCGCTGGCTAAGAAAGCTGCCCCCCCACAGCTGCTGTCTGGTGACATCATCACACTGGGTTAGCTTTGATGATGTCAGGAGTGCGACGAAATCAGGAAAGTAAACAATGGAGAGCAACATTGAAGGAAGCCATGGCGTAGTCAGTTTGCTTTATTGTTTCTCTCTATTATCTATTATCTGTCTGATTACTCTACCAGAAATGCTCCATGTTTATGATTTGCTGAGGTGAATTTTAACCCGAATTAAGCTGTCGAGTCGTTTGACCCGCATAGACGCAGCGTCAGTTAGCTGGTCCACTGCCACTAAAAGCTGATTGTTTCGATGTTTAAGCGGTTTTCCCCAGTGGGAAGGGGTACAAGCCAATAAAAGTTGAATAATAAAGTTAGTTGGTTTTATTCAACTAACTATAAGTTAGTTGAATAAAAAAACCAATAAATTGTCTACAGATGGCGGCAAAGCCGACTGATTACAAGCCATCATCACCATCCCCTGGCGAAGCAAATGGGCGTCTCTAACAGCAGTTATTCTGCATTTATCACAGCAGCTTTGCCAGCAGCAATGCTTTGTTTCGCTATGGAGCTCCGTCTCACTGAAGGGCGACCCTCTCATGTCTACAATGTTCATTCACTTCTTCTCAACTTATTTAGAAACAAGGAAGCAGCATAGATTGAAGGGAAACTTTTTTAGTGTTTTTCTAAATCAGTTTGTTGTTTCCAGTACGTTGCTGGGCTGGGTTAACGCAGCAGACCCCCTTTCACTGCTGATTTACTGAACAAATATATGATGGGAAGCATCAAAGAGTCTGAGCAGGGAACTAAAAGCGGTCGCGGACTCTCTCACACGCGACAGCCCTGTGAGCGCTCACAGATAGCATCTAAGCAGCACTGTAGTGTCGGTGGATTGGGGCGAGCTGGAATCGCCTGAACATGTGATGCAAATACCGACCACAGGATAAGCATCTATTTCAAGGTGACCAAATATTTCTGCCTTTTTGTCTCCGCGAGGCTTTGAATGGGAGCAGAGCACCGGCCCTAGGGAGAGATGACGGAGGAAGTGACACACTTCTCTCCTTCCCCATGTAGAGAGCAGCACGGAGACTCTGCATGTCCAGAAGTGAAGGAGACTCGTTGGGCTGAAGGGACCTGAGCGGAGACTGGAAAACACCAGCTCATCTTCCTGCCTGTCGCGCTTTTCTCCTTCAAACTCTCTGAATTTAACACCTGCATCCTGCAGACAGAAAGGTGTGAAAGTGTAGAAATCACACCTGGAGAGCCGCAAGTGGATTGGTGGAGAGAGGGACGGCTGAGGAACCAGCATCGATGACAACAGCTCAGACACAAAAAGGACAAAGACGACTGTTGATGAAAGACCCATTGATCTCTGAGCTGATGCTGCACAGCACATGCCCTCCATGAGCGCTGGCTGGGTGCTGCTCCTGGCTTCTCGCTTCGATTAGAAAAGGAAGCATATATCTACATATCTAGACATACAGACCCAGAGGGATTCTACAGATGTTCAGCTGAAGGACGGGACGCCCCTGCAGATCCAGGAGACAGGATGGGAGGCCACCTGCAGGTCCTGCCCTAGGGCATGAGGGAGACATCCTCCAGGAGGATCCCTCTGGCGGCTGAGCCACAGGGGACGCTGGATGGGAGGGGAGCGGTGAGTCAATGCCTGATGTCACATCTAAGTTTACGTTTCTATAGTCCAAACCCCAAAGGAACACAGGCTGCTGCTGCAGTGCTCCAGTTTACTGACTCAGCAGTTGCAGATCAGGGAGGAAGGTAGAATATGTTCCTAGATGTGTCTGATGATGGAGCTGCATTCACATGGAGAAGGGTTTCATTAGACCCTCCAGTTCCTCTGAGGTCTTTTCTTCCACAGTGGAGCCATAAAGCTTCACACTCTGAGGCTGGATCCCAAACCGCCTCCCATCCCATGGAGCATTAAGGGGCAAAGCCCCAAACCCCTTTTTAGTGGGTGGTAGGGCCAGTGAGCCGTTCAGCCCTTAAATAGCAAGTCTGCATCAGTTGCAGGCTAGGAGTGGCAGCAGGTGTAACAGTGAAATAGAGGCGAGGAAACGTGCATTAAATGCAGAGTTCCACTGATTTCCTGCATCAAAAATCCCGAGAGTTAGGAAAAGAAAAAAAGCGTCATTATTAATCCCACGAAGGAAGGTCCTCCTGTAAAACAATTTAATTTGACTGGATAGATTTATTTATTAAGAAAATAGCAAATGTGGGACAGAGCTACAGCCACGCACATGGCCAGCGCCACTGCTGTGTTACCATAGCAACCACTGCTGTCCTTTATATTTAGCAGAGGGAAAATTTTGTCAATCACGTTTATACCCCGACCGCAACTTCAATCAAAGCCTTCCACAGATGAGAGTGATGCTTATATGGTAAAGCGGGGCTTAGAAGCGTTGATGCTTCATCACTCTATGGTGATGACTGGCTTGAGAGCTTGGAGGAGCTTCACCTTTATCTGTAGCTCCCTCCTCAGACTGAAGTCAGAAAAAAACATTTAAAGCTGAATCTCAGAGAATGGATGATATTCAACTGTAGAGTCCAGAGTCCTCCTAAAGGGGGGAGTTAAAGTATCTGAGGGTCTAGATGATTAGTGATTGGAGGATGGAGCAGGAGGCTGCAGGCGGCTCTGCTGGCTGGCTGCCTCCTCTGTCCAGTCAGTCCAGGATGAAGACGTACCAGGATATTATAGGATGGATGTTGTTTTCAGGTCCCAGTTTAGAGCTGGAGTTCACTTAGGATGGGAGCCTGGGCCTCTGACCTTTCCTGCTGTCCCTCTCCATCAGCTGCTAACACAGCAGAAGAACCAGGTCCTTTTTTCTGCTAGCATACTCTCCCACGCGCCAACTCAAAGACACAGACCGTCATGCTGGTAGAGGAGGATGGAGGACCTTCCTCAGGCGGGTTTGGACCGTTTCTGTGTCGGTGCTGGCTGTGATCCATTAGTTATGGAAGAATAGCGAGAGATGGTGAAACATCTGGCCAAAAAGGAAACTGATCCAGGCCTCCCTCTTCTGATCCAGGTCCATCTGTGCTCCTCTCTCCAGGTCTCTTCTTCCCTGGCAGCACAATGCACACGGGCTGCAGAGCTGAGCTCCAGCGCCACGATGAGCAACATGACTGTGCAGGACTCCTGACCTCTCACGAACTTCGACCTGACCTCCTCTGAGGATGTATCCCATAAACTTCCAGGTACTCCTTCAGTCCATCTCGGCCCACTAAAACCATGTGTTAGCATGAGACAGCTAAGCTAACTGAATGATGATGAATGATGGCGGAGGGGAATGTGTGTCCTTCACAATAAAAAGACAAGAATCTCCACTCTGATTTCTATTGTAAGGTTTCCTTGACAAGCTTCCTGGTTCCTGGAGATCGCAGTTGGGCCCGAGCCCACCTCTCATGGTTCTGGTCCTCTACTGCATGAAACAGAACCTCATCAGCTCCTCATTCCAATGTCATCACCATGAACCTGCATGTGGTGGATGTGTTGGTGAGTTCCCCCCTCATTGACCCACAGGATGGTTGAAGATTAGATTCCTCCCACTGCTGCCCCCATCAGTAAACCATCACCATCTTTCTTCCTCATCCACCATCTTCTTTCAGTCCTCAGGCAGAGATTGTTGGGCACTTTTACAAGGGACTAGATCCCAACATGTTGGCGGTTATCATCTCGCGTCATATCCAGGTGCTGAAAGGCAGCAGATGAGGAGAAGCTAAGTAGACCAATCAAACCGCCCACAGACAGCCTCTTTATTTTTCTATACTGGTTGTCCAGGAACACGTGACCAGTGGCAGATCTGATTTCTGGTCCTTATGGCGTTCTCTCAGAGAGTAAAGATGAGGTCCATTTATGTTGCCGCTGTTTCTGGGCGTACGCGGAACTTCTCTCCTGTTCCAGGTGTGTGTGGGCTGCATCCCTCTGGCGTCCGTGGTGATACTCCTCCTCAGGAGGCAGGAACGGCCTTGATCAGTTGCTTCCATGAGGCCTGCGCGGTCGCCGCCAGTGTGGCTACGCTGCGTAATGTGCTGGGCTATAACCGTGTGACTGCTACGATATCTCAGTGCGCCAGCGAACGGCGTGCTGGCGATGGGCGGGCTGTGGCTCTGCTGGATTCATCTGGGGTCTGTCCTTTCAGTTTCTGGTTCCGTTCATGGAGGTGAGCTTCTTAAAATTAGGACCGGTTCCCATCTAGTGAACCAAACGGACTTCGGGCGACGGTCCTGGGCGAGTGGGTCTTACTCAGAGCTGGGTTGTACTACCACCTGCTGGCACAGATCCCATCTTCTTTTTCACTGCCGTGGTGATGCTGGTGACTTATTACAAGATCCTCCAGGCATTAAACATCCGCAGAGATCGACACGCTTTCAACACAACCTGCCCAAAAAGAAGGCCTAGAAGCAAAAACACCATCATCTCCTGAGCACCGCTGCACAAGCAGAGTCCACAGAGGCATTCCAGAGCAGCACGGGCGGGTAAGGGCGGTGGAAGTGCCCCCGCTTAGGCATGCGGCTTCGGGTTTCAGTGGATCATAGCGCTAAGGCGGCGGTGAAGGCGGCACCGCGAGAGGAGAGAGAGAGGCAGAAACGGTTTTAGATGTCTCTTCTGATCATCTCCACCTTCACTCCTCTGCTGGACTCCGATAACCGTTCTTAACACAATCATCCCCAGCGCCGCCCCAGTGACCTGACTATGCACCCTTCCCGGGTGGGTTTTCCTGGTGATGAATGCATTTGGGACCACCACATCTTTCACCCTCTCCTCTCTACCTTCACCCGTCAAAAAGTTTCAAAAAAGTCCTCAAAAGTAAGATGAAGAAGAGGTGGTGTCAGTGGTGGAGGCAGAACCCACCCAACAATGTGGTGATTCACAAACTCCTGGATTGATCCGCCAAGGAACAAGAAGGTCACCTTCGAGGACACTGAGGCCAGACAGAAGTGTCTGTGCTCACAAGAAGCAGAGTGAGGGACGGTGTGCATTGGACATCCTGCAGCAGGCAGCGGATCAGGATGTTCCCTTCGTTAGGAGACAAAGAGTCGATTACACGGCTCTGGCACAGTGTTTTCCACCTGACTGAGTGACTAACCGATGAAGCATCAGCAGAACCTGCATTAAAACTTTCTGACAAACATCTGCATTCTTCTCATCCTTTCATTTCAGGTGTAACAGATGGAGGCGGTTCTTGTATCAAAGCGGTTATTCCAGCCTCTGTAGACTCCACTAGAGCTGGGGCGGGCCTGTTGGTTCCTATGGCCCCAGCTAAACTTTAAGGCTGCTTTTAAAACGTACTGTTTCGTTAAATAAACCCCAAAAGCCACACAGGAAATTTCATTTTTCTGCTTGGAGGTCTGACACACGGTTTTAGTCAACCAGCCCAGGTTCAACAGGCAGCCTGCTGGTTCTGAGTTTAAATCTTGATGTTCTTAAAGGTCAAGCATCTAAAACCTGTACATCAAAACAATTTTTTTAATGAATCCGGGATCCAGGGTGGAGCAGAGTAGTCCAACATTTAAATATTTCCAGTATATTTCCATAAATGTTTCATACATTTGATCTCTAATCTATAAATATCTACTTCTAGTTACCATGCCAACAATGACATGAAAAAACTTCTACTCCACACGAGTCATGAGATTTAGAGCACAGGCCTTTCAGATCCTAGCTGTGATCTCTCAGGTTACATTCTCTCATTCACACCAATAATCCCAGAAGCAACAAATTAGGATATGGCCAGGCTTTAGAAGAACAGGGTCAGGCTTTAGGCTTTAGAACAGGGTCAGGCTTTAAAACAGGGTCAGGCACTAGAAAAGGTCAGGCTTTAGAACAGGGTCAGGCACTTCAGGCTTTAGAACAGGGTCAGGCACTAGAACAGGTCAGGCTTTAGAACAGGGTCAGGCTTTAAAACAG